>NW_004624787.1:8939816-8976425 GCF_000247695.1 Heterocephalus glaber
TATATATATATTACTCGGGTCCTTGCGCTTGCAAGACAAGTGGCGGAACCACTAAGCTAAATCCCTGGCCCTAAAATATATTTTTTGAAAGTCTTTATTCATATAGAGTCCACCATGCAGTTTTTCTAAAAGATTTTCTAATTTCTCTAAATGTTGGGCCTTTCTTAATCTGTTTATTCTTACTTTGGGGCAGAAATGTGTAAATGGATACTTTGGAGATTTTCATCTGTTTCTTTAGTGCAAAACTTGTTTTTTTAAGACTTAGTCACTGTATTTATGTTAATGTTCCAAGGTTTCTCCTGTCAACATGACCCATCCTGTTTACTGGTTGGATCCTGTTTTTGCAAAGTATTTTAATCACATAATATATTTAATTGACATGAACATAAACGTTTTCATACATGCAGACAACATGCATAGCTCTCCCCAGTTCTTCCAGCATCTTAGCCCACACACACTCCTCAACCCAAGCAGCAGGAAGGCTCAGGTGGGAGGAGGGAGAGTCAATACAGATGCTTCTTGATTTGTGATGAGGTTATATCCCTGATAAACCCATTATATATTGAAAATACCGTAACTGGAAAATGCACTTGGCACACCTTACCCACCAAATCCTGGCTTAGCAGTACAGTGTACTGTAGAGAATCAGTTTGTTATCATGGTGATGGCCTGCCCAACTGGGGGCTGTGGCTCATTGGTACTGCCCAGCATACAGTGAGAGTATCACACCACATATCACTCGCCTGGGAAAAGATGAGAATTCAAAACTCCAAGTACAGTTTCTCCCTGATACATATGACTGACATACCATGGTAAAGTCAAACACTTGTTAAGTGGAACCATCCTAAATTGGAGATGGTCTGTAGTTGACTTTATAGGCTGTGAAGAAAATACATGTTACGGACTAGCCATGTTAGAAAGGCTTTTTTTTCCCCTGTGTTTTTCTTTAAAGGAGGAAGCTTTAAGGCTAGAAATTTCAAATCTCTAACAATGAACATGATATAATAGAGTTCTTCTGTAGTACACAAATATTTGGAGATGAGGAAGGGAAAGCTAGAGTACAGTTATTAATCTAAGCATAGAATGTTTTACATAGGCAGTATACAAACTGTAGGCAACATTTGAAACTAGGTTAAAAATAAGCTTGAATCTTTGAAACCTTTGGCACTTAAGAAGCTCCAAAGAAAGCAAGGCTAATATGGAAGTTACAAAATCAACTTCTCTCTTCCCTTTTACACACACACACACACACACACACACACACACACACACCCCAAGTATATTTTGGAAAATGTATGTATTCTAAAATAAAACATGACAGATTATGGGAAATCTAAAGCAAAAATCTTGAACCAGGTTCTTGCACTGTTGCCTATGTTGGACTTGAACACCTGGATTCAAGCAGTCCTGCCTCAGCCTCCCAAGTACTAGGACTATGGCCCTACACCACTAAGCCTGGCTAAATAAAATCTTAAACTAGTGGGAAATCTACCTACCAGATTATGACATGAATGAGAAAGAGTTTAGAAGAGGCTTGTGCTTCTCTAAATGGAATGATTTCCATGGAATAAGTACTATACTGTTGGGAAATCAGAGAAACAACCCTTGTAAAGAAGGCCACAGAAAAGACCGAAACAAATAAATGCTCTCAGAGCATCAGTTGGCCTTTTAAAGATTCAACAGGGTAGAATGTGTTCTTTAGTAAAAGGTAGAAAATTCGAGTGTCTACATTTAGCAAAAAGAAGTCTTAGCAATACTATACTCTTTACTTTCCCACAAGTAGAATTTCTTTTATGTTATAAACTGAAGGAAGAGAAATTAAATAGTTTAATGATCTCAAGTGAGTTTGGGGAGAGAATATAACTACATTTAAGTAGCATCTTAAAAAAATAACAGAAAGAAATTAAAAGCAGTTCTTAAAAGGTAGTTAGGATATCCTATTAATGCGTCTGAAAGTGACCAAATTCCAATAATATTTAAATATATTTGAAAAGGCCCTTGGGCTAAAACCTGGCAAAGAAGATAATGGAGAAAGTGCTCCAAATAGCTACTCCAAAACCAACTTTGAGGGGAAAATAAGCCTTATAACAAAATCTATCAATCTTAGAGAAGTGAATGTTTTTACAAAGCATGCAGAGACACTTTCAAGCAGCTCAAGATATTTAATTTTTATTATAAATAAGTACATGCAAATCTTTTAATAATGTAACTAGTGGTGATGTCCAAGGTGTGACTATTTTGCTCTCTACTCTATCCCCAGCACCTACAAGTAGCACATGATAAGCCAATAAATGATTATTTCTATACCAACATTGAATTGTTAGTAACAAAAAATGCAATTTTATAGCCACTCATTTGTGATGATAATGATGGCATCTAAAGCAAAATTACCCTTCTTGTCCCCTAATGCTTGTCCTGTTCAGTAGTTTAGAAACACTGCTTAGTCAACTCCAGGAAGGATGGACACCATGTTGCATTAGAAAGGCATCTTTATTCTAAGCACACCACTGCCTAGGTAGCTACCTGTGTCTCTTCTTGATCACCTTAGGACAGCACTGCATCAATTTTCTTTTCCTTCAGAATCATTTTCTCCTCCTACTGGATCATTCCCAGTATGTTATAATTTGTCACCCTGAAAAAACCCTCACACTCTTGTCCTTGTATCCCTTTTCAGCTACTGCCTGAATTTTCTGCTTGCCTTCCCATAGGATTTTTTTGAAATATATGTCAGTATCTGTGGTTCCCAATTCTTTTCCTCTTGTTGTCACTTGAACCTTCTCTAGTCAGGCTTTACTCCCTGTGCTTCACAAAATTGCTCTTAATGTAGTAAACAAAGACTTCCCCGTTGCTAATATCAGTGGTCAATTCTCAGTCCTCGTCATGCTTGACTGGAAGCCATTATTTGACGCAACTGACCCCCCTTCATTCCTTTTGGGGACACATCTTTATTTGGCTCTACTTTCTTCACTTGGATTGAGTACATTCTAGGACACCTGTCTTCTCTTTCTTGGCCAGCCCTACACAATTCCCCTTTTATGTTCCTCCTCATCTCCCTGATTCCTTACGGTGGAGCACCAAGGCTCAGTCCTCCAACCATTTTTTCCCTGGTGATCTCATCCACCTTCTGGGTTCTAAATACCATTCATACACCGAGCCTTCTCATATTCATAATTCATTCCAGGCCTTCCTCCCCCAACCCCAGAGCCAGACATCCATCTGCCTGCTCAGACTCTCTATTTGGGTGTCAGATAGGCATGTCCTGATCTCAACACTTGATCTTCCTTACACCTGAAAAACCATTTCTTCATACATTCCAGTGAATGTCAACTTCCAATGTTTCAGTAAATGGCAACTTCATCATTCTAGATGTTCAGAACTATAGTCACCCTTCATTTCTTTCTTCTATATGTCACATCCAGTCCATCAGAAAATCTTATAGACTTCAAGTTTAAATACAGTAATATCTAAATTCTGAGCACTGACTATTTTAATTATTAATTGATTATGTCTCTTCTTCTACTAAAATGCAAGCTCTCCAAGGGGAAGGATTTTGTCTGTTTTTCTTTACTGCTCTATGTTACCTAACACTGCTCTAGTGTTACCTAACATGGAATAAACATTTAATAAATACTTATTGAATTAAAGAAACATTGGCCAATCCTTTAAACCACACTTACAAGGATTGGGTATACAGAATAAATAAATGAAGTAGATTTGGTGTGTAGCACCACCAGGGTGTCCTGAGTACAACACTACATCCAGACATGAGAGACTACCAGGACCACAGTGTGAACCAGTCAACTCCGCAGGACACAGGACAGGAACAAGCCTACAGATAGATCCGAACCAGGCGGTCCTCCCCAGCAGGCGCTCTGGCAGCAATAGTCCATGCATCATTTCTATTCCTAGGTGACAACTCAGAAACCAAGAGATACGATCCACATTGGTGGGGTCAGGCTTTAGTCCCTGTCCCCCACAAGAACCATTATCTCTTGTAGTACTCTGTAGACCTAGTTTCCAGGATCCCGGCAAGGGATATGCACTGGGTTACATAATGGTCCCCAAAAAGATAGATCTAAGTCCTAATCCCAGGTATTGAGAATGTGGCCTTATATGGAAAGAGGATCTTTGCAGAAATAATTAAGGATCTCATCAGGTGAACATCCTAGATTTAGGGTAGGTTTAAATCCAGTGACTGGTATCCTTGTAAGAGAAAGGAGATCTGAGACACAAAGACACACAGAAGGGAGGCCATGTGGGGACAGAGGCAGACAGCAGTGATGTGTCCACAAGCCAAGGAATATCATCAGTTGGCAGCAAGCACCAGAAGCAAAGGAAAAGGCATACCACTTCTTATCCCTCAGAGCCTCCAGAAGGAACCCATTTTGACAACACCTTGATTCTGAATTTCTGGCCTTCAGATTTGAAAGAATACATTTCTGTTCTTTTAAGCCACTAGGTTTGTGGTGATTTGTTATGGTAGCCCAGAAAATAAATACAGGATAGAACAGTTCCTGGAACACTCTGGGATCCCAAAGTAGTGGCATTCTTTTCGGGTATGTAATAGATTTTTCATTGTTCCTCCTAGTACAGACATAGTTTCCCAACCTGATGGTTCTTACTGTAACCAGAGCTGCCTAATAACATTGCAACAAGCCACTTGATTTGTTTAAGAGGCCAAGTAACGACAGGCCAGATCGTGGGGAAGCAGAGTGTAGGGGGGATACCATGTTGGAGAGGCGAGAACTGAAGGGTACTGGAGAGTGATTGCTCCCCACAGAACTGGAAACAGGAAACTTCTTAGCTCCAGTGGAGTGTACCTGTCTGGGGATGCCAGTCCGAGGTCAGCACTTTTCCAAAAGAATCCAGATATTTAAAAACTGGTGCAAACTAAAAGTAAATGAGCCACAAAAACCACCCCCCGCCTAACATTGTAGTGATCCAGTAAAACACATCTGTAGACCGAATTCCAGGCCATGCTTTCCAGATTACAGGTGACTTTGAGGGGTTTTTAATTTTTCCTTGAAAATGTAGGACAATCTTCCCTTTTAAGAAAGATGGGCCAGAAATGTTTGGGTTTTTTCTTCACATGGAAACATTTTTACCAGGTCAAAGCCAGCTTTGAAATGACTATAGACTGTGGCTGTGCTTTTTCTAAGTTTGTTCCTTTGAGTGTTCACCCAGTTCCTTTACATATTATTCTATACATTTAATTAGCATACATCGATTAAGCACTTACAGTGTGCACACATGGTGTAAATGAATAATGGGCTGGGGATGTAGCTCAAAGGTAGAGTACTTGCCTGGAATGTATGAGGCCCAAGGTTCAATCTGTAGCACTGAAGGGGAGAAAAAGGCTGAGCTGCAACCGTGTCTACAAGCTGTTTCCACTTGAGTTGTTTAGAGATAAGTAATGATAAGGATTCTTTTTTGAATGAGTGTTATGGTGGTCCCTGAATTTAGAACTGGCTGGGCCCTTAAGAACCTCATTTGAGGGATCGGGTGCCAGTCCAGGTTCAGACAGCCATGTGATATCACAGCCAGTGATGCTTCTAATTTGTCAGAACATCAGTGTGAGACACAAGAAAATATAGCTGATCGTTCTAACAACACGGAATTTCTGGATTTTTGTAAATGTCAAGCCAATCGATTTTTTTTTTCTGTTTTCATACACATATTTGTTACCAAACAGCTGCCTTTGGAGGATTTCAGCCACTTCAGAGAGATGCTTCTAGTGCCAAGATGATCAAGTCTGTCTTCCAAATCATCCAAATCACTTCCTGCATTTTGACTCCCCAAAGGTTTCCAACTTCATGATGTTCACACTGTGAGGCAGTTCTAAAGCACAGGCATGTTTCAGAGGCCTGATTCTCTTTGCTAGCCACTGCAAAGAGGGTTTGCTTTTCATTTAAACTTGAGGTCCTTTGGATAGAATCTGGGGAACGCATGGGTGCACAGAGAAAGAGTTATAAAGGTGGGTAATCCTGTTCTGGACATTTTGTCAAGGAGAGCAAAATAATACTTTATTCAGAAAGGGAAATGCAATGCCACACCATGTTCAAGCAGAATAAATGTTTTAAAATTCTAGTGTACTGTAGGCTCAATAGCTTATTTTATTTTTAAGTTCACTTAAAGCTATTAAGTAGGCCCAAGTGCAGAATACTTTTTACTTATTTGAAAGGACCACTTGGTCTTGGTAGGATGTGGGTCAGCAGTACAGTTTGTTTTGAATTTTTGATTTGTACATTTTAAAAGAGGATCTGTCACAACAGAAATCGCTAAGTATGTGGGGTGATGGATATGTTAAATCGCTTGACATAACCATTTCATAGTGTGTACATCTGTCACTTCATGTTGTATGCCATAAATATGTATAGTTTTTCCAAATAAATTTGGAAAAATTAAAAAATCTGTTGATTTGCTGGGAATACTGAATGGTTACTGTGCTTTATTAAAGTTTAACTTTTCACACATACTTACTGAATTCCCACTGTGTGCCAGGCTCCATGGTAACTGCTGGGATGTGATGATGAACAAGATAGACATTTTCTACCCTCATGAATCACAAGATTTGAACACAGCAGAGCTAGAGACAAAATGAGTCCCCAGGTCTGGAGAGATTTCTCTCCTTCCAACCACTCCTCCCCTCACCTGCTCCTACATTGATAGATTCTAACTTTGCATTGCCTGCTGTATGCCAAATTTTATAATAGTATAAAATATTTGTATAATGGCATATGGATGAAAAGCTAGTGTCAAATCAGAGATTACATATATATGTGTGATACTGTATATATTTTTCCTTAAATTCTTGAGTTTTGATTATGCAATTTGGAGTTGCAATTTGGAGTTTTCTAATAATTAAATTCAAATTCAGTTTACTATGTTTCTTCTTCATTGTCTAGAGCATAACCACACACAAGTATTCATTTCTTTCTTCCTTTACCAATTCCTTTCTAAGTTTATTACACTAACATGTTCCCCCACCAACTCGTCCTTGGAAGGAAATGAAAATGTATTTCTCACATGAGTCTGTTCATGTTCCCTCTCATTTTCTGGGGCAAAATGTCTTGCCAATTAGAGCCTCCAACAGAAAACTCTTGTTTCCATCACAAGTAGTGTTTTATACCATTTCTCCTCCTTGTGGGCTAGGAGTGAGTCCTTCTTCTTCCTTCCCACTGAACCTCAGGAATGGTATCTAGGTAAATGCCAATCCAGAGAGCAAGAAATATTTAAATTCCACTCTCTAGGCAGTTTTTATAATTGTTGAGAATGGCTTCTTGTTTAAGAAGTGTGGTCTGATTTGTTAAGCTTGCTCTTTCCTCCTGAAACCCACCATATTTTGGTTATTTATGCATGTTTTAAAGCATGTAAACAGCTGAAGCAACTGAAGTATTTTGCAGCGGTCTTTCCCTTCCCAGAGAGCGTTTGGAAGCATATTCAGATGTGAGCAGAGCCTCTGGGTTGCCGAGATTGAGGGTCATTCAGATGCTAGCCCCAGATCCCTGGCTGCCTATGGAGCAGTTGAGAATAACTGGCTACTGGATTTGCAAGCTTACAAAAATATTGGTGTTGTTTGTTTGTTTGTTTGTTTTTGAGACAGGGTCTCACTATACAATTCAGGTTGGCGTTAAACTTGATGTGTAGCCCGGGTTGGCCTCGAACTGGCAGGATCCTCCTGCCTCTACCTCCCTAGGGCTGGGATTACAGGCGTGCACCACCACACCCGGCTAGAATATTGTTTTAACTTTAAAACTTTAGTGAACTCTTTCAGCCATATAGAAAATCACATAATAGAGCCCCATGTTCTCACCACCCAGATTTCACAGATGTTAAGGTTTAGGGCAACATAAAAATTTGTAAAATCGAACTTAGAGCTGGTGGGAATCAAGAATAATGGAGGTGAAGCACAGAAGAAGTTGGAGGTAGGCGCCCTAATATGACAAGAAACTAAAAGAGATAGAAAACTTCAAATAGACCCAGGGCCTCTAAAACCACAAGTGTCTGGGTCTATTTGAGTCAGAAGCAAGTATCTCTCCTGCTTTAGAAGCTCCGAAGGGCTTCCTCTTATAAGATAATGATCGGTGTTTTCTTGATAACCCCAAATCATCAAGGGAAGACTAAATATGTCCCATTCATGCTACTGCTGAAGAAGGAAAGCTGGTGTACAACCAATCTGAAAAATATTGATTCTTGGAAGGCTGAGGCAGGAGCATTACCTTCACCCAAATTTTGAGACTAGCCTGCGTAGCATAGAAAGAGCCTGTCTCAAAACAAACCCCTCCTGAAAAAAGCCACAAAAAACACATTTGAGTAAATGTAAAGGGTTTTAAATCAAGTTTTGACACTCAAAGAGGGAAAAATTTCAGTCTTATGCAACAGTGTTTTAAAGCAAACTTTTTAGAACAACATGAAGAAAAGTACTAGGTCATGTGAGGTGCTTTCATAACATGGACACACCTGGGTACCCACCTAAAGAAACAACGTTCCAAACACCCTAGAATCCCCCAGTCTTTCAATTACAATGACTACTCCTGACTTTTAACATCAGAGGTTAGTTTTTACTTTGGAAGTTTTGGTGTAATATGATCCAGGCCAAGAGAAAGCTGTATGTATATATGTATGTATAGTATGTATGTATGGTTTATTGTTCATAATTTCATCTTCAAGCAAACACATCTCGAATACTTCCTTTTTGTATGCAGATGTTCGAGTTCACTCACCTAAGAATCCTTCCTTCAGGTGTTGATTGACACAATGGTGATAATGACAATAATAACATATATAGATATAAATCGGGGGGGGGCAAGGTCTCACTATGTTGCTCAGGCTAACCTTGAACTTGAAATCCTCCTGTCTCAGCCTCCTGAGTAGCTGGGATGTGGGATGACAGGTGCACACTACAGTGCCTGGTTAGCAATAATGGTTTTTTTTGGTACTGGTGGTCGAACTCAGGACCTTGTGCTTGCAAGGCAGGTGGCGGAACCACTGAGCTAAATCCCTGGCCCCATAGCAATAATATTTTAAAACACTAATTGAGATTGAACAAATTAATCTCTCTATGTACCAGCTTCCTCCTCTGTACAACAGTAATAAAAAATTGACCTTTCTCAGAGAATTGGGGTGAGAATTGAAATATAAACGTGTAAAGCACTTCGCATGGTGTCTGTTACCTAGGAAGGGCCCATGCACATGTGTGTGTGGGATAAATGAGGTTGAAACAGGCAACCACTGTCCTGACTTCTCTCACTGCACGGACAAGTTTTGCCTGCTTTTATGCTTCATATAAACTGAAGTGTCCAGCTTTTGGGGGTTGACACTCTAGGCTGATCTGTGTCATTAGGTGTAGTTGTCCCTACAGATCATTCATTCTCTTTGCTGTACATTATTTCATGGTGTGAATATATCGCATTTTCTTCATTCTGTTGATGATGGGCATTTGGGGAGTTTCACCTACTGTAAGCAGTGCTGCTAGTAATACTCTAGAGTGCATCTTTTGGTTAACATAGGCACATATTTCTTTCGGCCATAAACACGGGAGTGAAATGGCAGCAAAGGCACCTAAGAAGAAGCCACTCAGAGGCAGGAGTAATGCGGGGAAGCGGGGAGAAGCAGAAGCCAAGGGAAGAGGGTTTCACGAAAGGAGTGTCCAGTCTGTCAGATCATTTATTTTGTTTTCTTTTTTAAACACATTCTGTCTTCATAGCCATCATCGTATACAGACTACCATGGACCTGGAAATGCAGCAAGCTCCTGATGAAGTCCATCCACGCGGGGTTAAACGCTGTTGCTGCCATTCTTTCAATCATCTCCCTGGTGGCTGTTTTTGAAAACCGCAGGGCCAGGAACCTCCCCAATTTGTACAGCCTGCACAGCTGGGTTGGACTGATAGCTGTCATACTCTATGTCTTACAGGTGAGTGCCTTAGTATATTTATAAGTATAAAAAGGAAAGCAATTCAGAGACTATGGAGATTTTCTAAGTATTCTTTACATTTGCTTCTATTACAACTCTTTTCTGCTAAATGGACACTGGAACTGCTGAATTCAGTCTATGAGTTGGAATGTGACATTTAAAATATTGACATCTGTAAGTAAGGAAATTGTCATCTTCTAACATCTAGACTGGCCTCTCCCAGACTTCAGGTTCCATGTGCTGACTTTAGGTTCTACTAGCATTTGCGAAGCTGTAGATTTCTTTCCTACATTCTCTGCCACTTTTCTAGGTTTACCTTTAAAAGTGAATAGTTTATAACTTTTTGCTAGATTTCAAAGGCACAGTGACTATCTTCCCATTATCCACCCTTTTCTTTTTAAAGGTACATACCCTGAGAGCACTTTATTTAAACCTAATTTTGTGGAGTGTGATAGGCAGTTGGCTGTCCTAGGTCACTGAAATAAAAGTTAATGAGAGGCCTGGGGATTTAGCTCAGTGGTGCCGCCGTCTGCCTGGGAAGTGCAAGGTCCCGAATTCGATCCCTGGTGCCAAAAACATGTTAATGAGAGTCTTTTGGGTCTTAACAACTTTGTTGAAAAATCTTAGTTAACTATATTGATTCACTTCTCTTACTTACTTAGTACAGAATATACTCGACTACTTGATTGGAACACCATCACAAGCCTTACTTGTCTATGGAGATAAGTGAGGTGAAACACTGGAGTGATCCACAAAATCCTAAGGCTTATCCTAAAACATATGGTCCCCTTTAAAAACAGAACCTCTTAGCAGGCAGTTGCCATTTTTCTTCTGAAAGAAATAAAAATTTCCAAACCTTAAAGCTTCCTGAATTTTTGTTAAATAAAAATGTCTCTGAGGATACTACTAATTATTTGTTTGTGATAGCAGGTGTGGAGGTAGGGATTGGGAATGGAAAGGAATTAGACAGGAGGGAAGCACAAAGAAAACATGGTATCAACCATAATCTTCCCAATCAAGAAAGAACAAAGAAGATTTCTGTAATTGGATAGCTGAGCCCAGCTCACATCGCCTGTTCCTGGGTTAATTTTTTGCTTGGTATTTTCAGCCTCTGGATCACATCTGGCAAGCATTTCCCTTCACTGCTACTCCCCTTTGAGAGGAGGATGGCAAGGGCAGGGCCACTAAGACCTGCCAGTTGCTCTGGGCACCTGTGTGGACGCCGGCATCTCTGCAGTTATTTAATCACTATTCTGCTTTGAGACTTCGGTTACCCTGGCTTTGCCTCAGTTCCTGCACCCCATCAACATGCAGAGTGTGGCCATAGCCAGTGCCCTGGGCAGCATTCTGCATATCTCACTTGTTCATCTGAATGAGAAATCCTGCACTGATGCCAAGGGCACAGTGGGAAATAACTGTCCCAGAGTTACCCAGCCAGCAGCAGAGCTTGGGCTCAGGCCCAGGTCTGAGTCCTGACCTTCCCCATCTGTACTTCATTCCACTGTCTGCACAATTTCCCCACACTCATCCAGCCTGTGTTTGAGCACCCTTAGCGGAGACCCTGCATCTCGGCCCCAGTACATCCATGGCTTTCTGTGAAGCTCTTCATATGTTGCACATTGTTTGTTTACTGCTGTCTGATCACCTAGATTGCAAAAGGCTCCACGTTCTGGGTAAAAGTACACTAGCTCTGTGCTTCTGAGTGAATAATTTTAAACAGACTAAATAAAATGCCTGTTTTGAGTTAGTTGTATGCCAAGGCATTCTCAGAACATCTGGAAAGATATGTGCCCAAAATATTAAATGTGATTATCTGTAGTTGGCTGCATGCCAGTTGATTAATTTTCTTTTTACTTTTTATATCATCTAATATTTCCTCAACATAACTATTTCTTGCATAATAATGATAAAGCATAAGTAAATAATAAAATGAATGAATAAATAAGTAATAGTAGCTTTTCTATACCAGGCATGTCTTTTAATCCCAGATCACTAAAAGCCTACTGTACTCTGGTCTACATCTTAATATGTAAAATTAAGGGATATTGAGGAGTTCACTTCTAAAATATATGACTCTTAATTAA
The DNA here is from genome assembly GCF_000247695.1 of Heterocephalus glaber. The sequence goes on from NW_004624787.1 coordinate 8,951,816, forward strand.
ATTGATTCTCAGAGGAGTATAAATTTTTAAAGGCCTTCTTAAAAAAAAAAACTTAAGCTACAGAAATGAATCACTTGAGAAATTAAAGAAAACAGCAGGAAAGTAAATTAACAAAAACAAAAAAATTCCCTGAATAATTCTTTGGTGTCCTATTATTGCCATAACACATTACCACACATTTAATGCTTTATGAAAACACAAACTTACAGTCTCCCAGACAGAAGTCCAGATTGGTTTGCTTTCTCTGCTTAGATCTAACAAGGCCTAATGCAAGGCTCTTATTGGGCAAATCTAGGGTAGAATTAGCTTCCAAGCTAATTCAGGCTATTGGCAGAATCTAAGGCCTTCCAGTTGTAAGACTGAGGTTCTCATTTCTTTGGTGGCTGTCAGATGGAGGTGACCCTAAGCCTTATCATCTCTTCTTTGTTCCTTGTCTGTGGCCCTCTCTGTCTAAGCAATGGAGCATCGTATCCATCTCACTGGCTTGGAATCCCTATGATTTCTCCTGCTTCTTCCTCCTTTTCTCTTCTCTTCAGCCCAGCCAAAAGGAGTTCGCATGGTTAGATTGGAATGACTCAGATAATCCAGGTTTATCTCCCAGTTGTAAGACATTAATTACATCTATGAAGACCCTTTGGCAATATTATGTAATATGTTCACACCATCCAGGGATTATGGCATGGACAACTTGAGGAAGAGCACTATTTGGCCTACCATGACTTTAAATAAAAAAGAGAAGAAAATATAAGTAAAATAAAAGCTAGTTCATTAAAAATATAATAAGCCGTGGCAAGCTTAATTAAGTAAAACCAAAATGTATAACATTCAGAATGAGAAATATAATCATAGATACAAATAATATTAAATTAGGGCCAATTATTAAATTTTAATATATGGAGTGTAGCTCAGTGGCAGAGCATGTGCTTAGCATGTGAGAAGTCCTGAGTTCAGTTCCTAGCACACACAAAAAATTATAGAGATAGATATAGATGGTAATATACTTAAAAATCTTACAGAAAAAAGGGATTATTTTCTTTCTTTTTTTAAAAAAGGATTATTTTCTTGCAAATAAAAACTACCAAATTTGATCCAAGAAGAATTACAAAGCTTTTACAGACCCACAACAATAAGGTCATAGGAAATCTATCACTTACAAAAGCCATCTTGTCTGGATGGTTTTATATGTTTACCTTTAAGGAACAAGTACTTTAAACTATTTCTTTGCACTGGAAGAGAGCAAACTCCTACTAGATGTGGCCTTGTTGTGTACTGCACATTTGCACAACTGCAGACGGTAGTTCTGATTATAAACATCTTTACCAACATCCAAAAGCAAACATCAGATTAAACTGAAATACCTAGGATCTTTCCATCAAAATCACAGACAAGACACTGATATTTGCTACCATTGTCATTCAGCTTTGCAGTAGAGATTTTAGCTAATGTATAAGATAATGGGAAAAATCTGTTTAAATAAAAAGAGAATGTGTGATTAGAGGTCTAAATATAAAAGTCAAAGCTAATAGAAAAAGAAAATGAAGAAATATATAATCTAACTGGGTGTGGTGGTGCACACCTGTAATCCCAGCACTGGGAAGGCTGAGGCAGGAGGATCGCTGCAAGTTCGAGGCCAACGTGAGTTACACAGTGTGTGCAAGGCCAGTCTGAACTACAGAGAGACCCTGTCTCAACCAACCAAACAACAACAACAAAGAAATATATAATCTGTATTGAGCAGGACATGGTGGCACATGCCTGTAATCACAGTACTCGGGAGGCTGAGGCAGGCAGATCACCGCAAGCTCAAGGCCAGCCTGGCCTACAAAGTGAGTTCAAGGCCAGCCTGAACTACATAGTGAGACCCTGTCTCAAAAAAAAGAAAAGAAAAGAAAGAAAGATATAATCTGTGTAATGTAAGGCAGGGAGGCCATACCTTGGTTGAGAAGAAATCCAAAAGCCATAAAGGAAATATATATTAAAACAACCTTAAAGTACTGGTTTTTCTCTTATAAGATTGACAAACATCACAGTACTGTTCACTGCTGGCCTGGTGTCAGGAGAGTGCTCTTACACTGCAATGGGAAACTAAATAGTAACTAAATATGGGGGAAGTGATATATTAATCTCTAATGATAACCCTTTGACCTGGTAATCCCACATTATGGGCTTCAGTGAAACATTGTGCAGACTGGAAATGGGCAGCAACTTTGTCAGTATGGGAATAGTTAAATTATTTGTGACACATTCATATTTTTGGATATCATACAGCTATTACAAAGAATGTAGGCATAGCTATTGACCAAGGGAGAAATTTATGATATGTTCTACAGTATAAAAATACCAGGCCAGGCCCAGCAGGGCACACCTGTAATCCCAGCACTCTGAGAGGCTAAGGCAGGAAGCAAATTTGAGGTCACTCTGGGCAACTTAGTAAGATTGTCAAAACTTTAAAAAAAATTTTTTAAAGGGCTGAGGATGTAGCTCAGTGGTGGAATGCCCCGGCCTTGATCCCCAGTACCAGAAAGAAACAGACAGACAGAAACAGAGAGGGCAGAGGAGAGGAGAGGAGGAAAGAAAGAAAGAAGAAAAGAAGAGAGGGAGAGAAGGAGAGGAGGAAAGAAAAGGAGGAAAGAGGAAGGAAGGAAAAAAGGAAGGGAGGGACTGGGAATTGTATAAAATTGCTACCAATAGATTGGAGAAATTATTAAATTTTAAATATATCTTGTTTTATTTGCTTGAATATGTGACTCTTGTTTTAAAAATCAGCAAGTCTCTCCCTCTCTCTCTCTCTCTCTCTCTCTCTCTCTCTCTCTCTCTGTTTGGGTTTTTGTTGGGGTTTTTTGTCACTAAATAGCCACACAGCATCCCCTCCCTGCAGGAGGTGGTATTCATGTTATGTTTGGCAACTTCTGGATGTGCATTAGGAACCAGGCAGCCAGTCTTTAGTCCCTTTCTAGGAAAGACGACTACATTCCAGCCTTATCCCTTTGTTGTGTCAAAGCTGTTTTTAGGTTGGTGGTATTGCCTCTTCATGGAAGTGACAGGTCACGAAGGTGTGCTCAGGTAGAAATTAAGTGAAATAACATTTCCTTTCCTGATAGAAAGAAAACATTTCTAATTTTGCTTTCTTCATTTTTGATAGGAGTGAAACTCTTTCCTTTTTAAGATTTCAGATTTCTGGCCCCCTAGTTTTAGCTGCAAAAATATCAGAACCACAAAGATATGCTTTGACAGAGATAGTATTTTCCTGTCAAATTCACAAATTAAGTGAAAAGTAAAAAGGGGAAGCAGTTTCACTTTCTGAGTGGAGATGAATTCTCCCCCAGCAGTTGTTCTTGGGGCTGTCGCTTGTGGTTGGAGAAAGGAAGTCCCGGCCTCAGAGAGCAGTTGTCAGTTTGACTTCTGTACACTTCAGTTACAAAATCTAATTTTGTTCTCTCTCAGCCAAGCTCAAGGAATAAAGCTACCGCAGAGCGTGAAGAGCATGAGAGAGATTTTCAAGATTAGGTTCCCGATCTTTAGTACTGTTGAGGGCTTGGGTTAGCCATTGTGTAAAATCAGGGTTTACCTGCCAAAAGAACCCAGGGTCTGGGTTGTTTTGGTTAACAAAACAAAACAGAAGGAGGCAAACAATAAAACAACATGACCCAAAACAGTTGAAAGGTCTCAGCCCTCCTCAGTGGACTGTAAACATTTCAAGGGCGGAATTCTTTGTGAGATTTAGCCTCTGCAGCATTAGACTTCAGATTGTTTGTATATAAAAGTTATGAGTCTTCATAATAAAATGAACTTCCATGATTCCAATCCAAACTAATTTTAAAAACATAGAAACCTCACCTACCTGCCCACCCCTTGAACCCACATTTCTTTACTCCAAGCCCTGCAGGTAACCAGTCTTCTTATGCTTTGCTTTATTTTGTTTTGTTTTGTTTTCCCTCATTCTCTGATTTTCTTTATACATGCACCACATACTTTGTTACGGTTTATATCAAGAATGTCCGGGCCGAGGATTAGCTCAATGGCACCGTGCCTGCCTTGCAAGCACAAGGTCCAGAGTTCAATCCCCATCACACACACACAAATATGTCCCCCAAAGGCCTCATGCAGTCATAGGCAGGGCTTTTGGAAGAGGATTGGACCATGGGGCTCCTATAGCTATCTTCCTGTTAGGAGGTGGGGCCTTGTCTGGAGAGGCCTTGTTGGAGATGTGACTTGGTAGAGTGTGGCGCCCTCCCCGCCCCTCCCTTTGTTCTGTGCCTCCTGGTCGCCATGACTTGAGCATCTTTTCTCGGCCTGTCCCTTCCACCATATTGTTTTTCCCTTGGAGCCAGCCAACTATGGACTGTAACCATGAGCCTCCTTTAAGCTGTGATTGTCAGGTATTGTGTCTCAGAGACAAAAAAAGTGACTAACACATACTTTGATCCAATATACCATGAATTAGTCTATCAACAACATATTAAACATATTGTTTAATTTTGCCTTCTTAACCTTGAAAAACAGTCTCATATATCAAATATTCTGTTGTGACCTTTTTAAAAAAATTCATTAGGGCCAGAGATTTAGCTGCTCAAGCGCAAGGACCAGAGTTCTATCCCTGGTACCAAAAAAAATAAAAAATAAAAATAAAAAAATTCATTAAGTTTATTGGTACATTTTATGTATATAATATGATGACATTCATCATTGGGAATTTGTACCTGTACATGATATATCTTGGTTCTTAAAAAACTTAAGTGATTCAACTATATTGATTTCTCCAGCTGTAGTCTATGCATATTTACTTTTGCATTCCACTTTATAAATATACCACAGACTTACCCATACTTCTGCTATTAGACATTTGGGTTGTTTTCCTGTTACAAACAATGCTGCATTGAACATCTGCACATCTCCTGGTCCACATATGCCAGGACTTCTCCAAGCATACACCTAAGAGTGGAATTATATGCTCAAGATGAAAGAATAGTGCCAAATTGGTTCCCAACATGGCTGACCCCAGATAGTTTCCTGCCAGGAGTATTTAAATTCTCCTATATGGCACATCTTTGACAACATGCATCCTTTTCAAACTTTTTAATTATTGCTAAACAAGCAGGTATCAAATGATGTCTTCTTGTGATGTCAATCTTCATTTCATTCATTTTCTCTTCCCTCTCTCTTTTTTTTTTTTTTTTTTGAGACAGGCTCTCACTGTGTAGTTCAGGCTGTCCTTGAACTTACTATGTAGGCCAGGCTGGCCTCAAAGTCAAGGTAATCTGCCTGTCTCAACCTCCCAAGTGCTAGGATTACAGGCATGCACTGCCTCACCTGGCTCATTTTCTCTTGTAAAAAATACCTATTTGTGTCTTTGTCCATTTTTTAAAAATAAGCTGTTTCTTTTTCTTAAAGATTTGTAACAATTCAATATCAAGTGCCTTTTCACTTATATGTGTTAATATGTCTTCTTCCAGTTTGAATCTTGCATCTTCTCACTTTTGTTAGTATTTGTTGATAAATGGAAATTTTCAATTTCGGTGTAACCAAATTAATCATGTTTTTCGTCTAAGGTTATCTTCTTTTAGTTTTGTTTTCTTTTTGGTGACTTTTCCCTATCCTGAGGTCAAAACAGCCTCTTATGCTTTTTATTAAGAATATTAATGTTTTGTCTTTGATATTTAAGTACTTCATTCATCTGGAATTTACTTTAGTTCATGATGTAATTTTGTAGCCTAGCTTCATTTTTTCTCCAGATGGATAAGTTGTTTTCCCAGCCCCATTTATTGAATCATCCCTACCCTTGCCTTTTATCTGCAATGATAATTTTGTCATATATTTTTCCTCTGCATTCTAATCAGCATAGGAAGAGTTGAGACATACAGGAGTATTGAAGTATGTAAAAGTGTGTGAAGTAAGAAGTACAGGGGCTGGGGATGTAGTTCAGTAGTAGAGTGCTTGCCTAGATGGGAGAAGGAGGCAGAAGAGGAAGAAGAGGATGAGGAGGAGAGGGATGGGGAGTGAAGAGGGGGTGAGGAAAGGGGGGTGAGGAAGGGGGAGGAGGAGAAGAAGGAGAAGGAGAAGGAGAAGGGGAAGAAATAAGAATCTCTGACTAATTCTTATTTTAACATTTCTAATATTTTGCTATTTAGTACAGGTGCTTCCCATTTCTTCCTAGCTCTGTAAACAGGTTTTGTTTTTCTTTTTAATTCATGAATGGGTGTGGAATTTTATTGGATGCTTTTTCTGTGTCTGTTGGGATGGATATAGTTTCCCTTTTTTTACTTTGTTAATATAGCCAATTATATCAATTGATTCTCTTTTAAAACATACCCAATTGTCTCAAGATTATCTGTGCTCTCTGAAATATCTGTATTCCTATCTCATCTTGTTTCCTTTGTGCTCACTGGACTTCTCAGAAATGGTTTTATAACTTCTTGGCTTTTGCTCATTGGGAGGAATGTTGGCTCCTAGCTTCTTCCTTGCTCATATCTAGAAAACAGGAAGTGGTTTTTTTTTTAGAACACAGGACTTAACAATCAGGGAGACTTTAGTTTGAGTCAGATTTATCTACTTGGTAGCTAGTGATCTTGCTCAAGTTATTTAACTTCTCTGGATTTACTTTCACTCACCTGTAAGTAAGGCTTCTGGTCTACCCTTCACAAGACCTTAAGAATCAAAGCCAAATAATGCACAAAAAGGCTTAACCCAGGAATTACCACACACTGCAGTCCCATAAGTTATCTGTTATAAACCTTGTGGTGGGCTCCTTTGTGATCTGAAGATGGCATTTTTCATATCTATTATGGATCATAAGTACCTTTATGGTTGAGAACATGAATTTTATGTCAGTGGAATTTTATGCACAAACCCATTCATTTATTCAGCAGAGAGTTGAATACTTATTATATGCCAGATACCTTCCGAAGCACTGGAGATATATTGTTCCACTAGATAAACATGGGCTCAGAGACATGCTCTGTACACTTGTGAAGCTCACAGGGGAAAATAGGTAGTTGAGTGTTTGGTAGATATGGTGAGTATGGAGTGTGTTTTCCCTTTTAAAAAAGTATTTCTTTTAGCCAGGCATGGTGGCACAAATGTTAGCTACTTGGGAAGCTGAGGCAGGAGGATATCAAATTTGAGGCCAGCCTGGGCAATTTATAGGGACCCGGTCACAAGACCAAAATAAAATAAAATGAGGCTGTGGATGTAACTCAGTGACAGAGGGCTTGCCTGGTGTGCATGAGACCCCAGGTTCAATTCCCAGTACCCTCCCCCAAAAGGGAATTTTCTTTTGTCAAAGAGTAAAAGTAAGATTTAAATTGCTGGAGGACTCTATAATCAAATTTCTGACTTCCTACCTCCTTAAATCATTGAGCCCTTCAGGTTAATAAGACACACATGATAAATCATGAAAAAAATGAGAAAACATTAGAGATCATAGGAATAAAAGTGGTCAGGAGAACACAGATATGAGAAATACATATTTCTATGGGCAATTCACAGAAAAGATTTATGATGCCTTATTCATAGAAATATACTTGTGTTAAATTCCTGACAGTCATTTACCTGAACCACAGTTTCAAATAGAAAGCACAGCATGGACATCAGGAAGTTTGCCCATCAATACTAATAGAATCACTGAAGGAGAATTAGGAAGATTTGAACCATCAAAGGGAACCCTCTGAACCATTCCTAATGTATTTAGGCATTTGTGATATTGAGTGGACAATAAAATATGCACACCAGCCTATCAAAGGCATTTTTTATTACTTTCCATTCATTACTAGTATATATTACACATACCGATTCTAAATGTATTTTGGGCTTTGGAACCTCCTACACCCACCCCCCCTTAGTCTTTGGATCTCAGTCAGGAAGGATGAACAATGATGTCAGTGTTTTTCTCCCTGCCCTGGCTTTTTTTTCAAGTTGCTTTAAACTGGTAGATCCTAAATCAGCACTTGGAAAAAATGTCTCTTTAAACTCAGTAATCCAATATCTGCCAAGTCATCTTAATTTTCCTGAAGAAAATATCATTGGCTCGGGGATATGAGGCAGTAACACAAAACTTAGAAATATAACTGACTTTATTTGAGATCCCACTAAGGATTTAATCATCAAGGAAATGGAAATAGCTTTTCTTCAGAATTCATTTTCCCCTTGTGAAACAAAATTGTCATCTTCTTTCCACATAGCTTTTTAGGCTGAACTGACTGAATTATGCATCCCAATGTGTTTGGTTTTAGTGATTTAAAAAATCTTTTACTTCCCTTTCTACTTTGCAACCTTAGGAAATTGATAAAAACAAGTGCTGTAGCCCTGATAATGTTGAAAGAAAGAGAAAGAAAGAAAGAAAGAAAGAAAGATTCATATAGAGAACTGAATAACTTGTTATATATTTAACATAAAATATATTAGTTATTAAAAAGAATAAACTAGTTAAATATGTGTCGAAATGAAATGATCTACTATTAAGGAAAAAAAGCAAGGTATAGAACAATATGCATAGTAAGGTCCCATTTATGCATTTAAGAAGACATATATGGGCCGGGGATTTAGCTCAGTGGTTTCACCGCCTGCTGCGCAAGCGCAAGGACCCAAGTTCAAAAAACCAAAAAAAAAAGACATATATAACGTACACACAATATGCTTATACAGGCATAGGTATTTTCTGGAAGGATACATAAATAGGTGATTATCATAGGTGTTACCTCTGGATAGTGGAACTGAAGTAAGAAAATTTATTTTTCATTTTATCCCCCTTAGTTCTATGTAAAAGGTTTTCCATTTTTCATTTGCTTTTATAATATAAAAATGTTATAATATATATTTTATAATAATTTAAAAGTAGTTAAAACTTACAATTGAATGATAACCTTTGCACTTTTTGGTGTTTAGCTTGTCCTAGGTTTTTGCATCTTTCTGCTTCCTTGGGCTCCACTTTCTCTCCGAAAAATTGCCATGCCCATACATGTTTATTCTGGACTTTTCCTCTTTGGAACAGTGATTGCAACAGTCCTGATGGGAGTGACAGAGAAGCTGCTTTTTCTGTAAGTTGCATAGTCTTCCTAATCAAAATACTTTAGCTTTAAAACATTTGTACTTGTTCACTAGGAAAATGTGATTAAATGTAGCAATATTTAATATTAAAGAAATTGAGCTTTAACATAGCTATTTAAAAAATAATTATATCATACCTGTAATATGACAATACTAAAAGCTTAGCAGGACTACTCTCACAAAACAATATTGAAACTACACATTACCTTTCAGTCTTTGTTATGCATGTTTTTATATTATTTGTAATTATAGTATACATGCATTTTTGTTTCATTGGGTTTTTTTCAGTTTTTAAGTGACGTGGGTGTTCCAGGTGCTATATTATTTTCATACTTAGGATTTTTTGGGGGGGTGGGTACCAGGGATTGAACTTAGGACCTTGTGCTTGCTGGGCAGGTGCTGGAACCATTGAGCTAAATCCCTGGCCCCCATACTTAGGATTTTTAACAATTTTATAATATCCCAGTGTGTGTTATCGCATAATTTAAATTTATTTTTAATATCAAGCTTTAAAGAAATTTACATTCAAGCTGTATTCATAGATGAATTCAATAGTGTGTTGCATGGTGCTATATCATCCTATTTGTAATGGATACACTTTCTTTTTTTACTTAGGGAAAATAATCTATACCGTTCATTCCCACCAGAAGGCATTTTCGCAAATACCCTTGGTCTTCTGATTTTGTTGTTTGGGGCCCTCATTTTTTGGATTGTCACCAGACCACAATGGAAGCGTCCTACAGAACCAGATTCCTCCATTCTCCAGTCGAAGGGAGGTGCTGCAGAAGGAATGGAAGTCACCATAGCAGTGAGCTTGGGCAGCAACATGGACAAATCCGATTCAGAGTTAAACAATGAAGTAGCAGCCAGGAAGAGAAACTTTGGCCTTGATGAGGCTGGCCAGAGGTCTACCATGTAAACTGTCGTCATGCCATATAACTTCACATTTAAACGTGTAGCCATATAAATTCACCTTTAAAAACTAATTGTACAGTTTAGCTTCTCCTACTTAATCATGAGACGATTGAGCTACGTAGTGTCAATATTTGTTGTAATCACCAAGGAGGATTTCTCAAAGGAGTTTGGATTGATTAAAGTCCGTGAACTTACCCAAACTGGAAAGGACATGAACAATATAAATAATAATAGATATAAATTGGGTTTATGTTGATCTTTCTTATTGAGGACCAAAGCATTATCACAGTGCCTTGCATGGAGCAGATGTTCAAAGTCTGTCTGTCAGTTTGATAAACTAGCAGTGTCCTGACCTCATGTCAGTCATTTCCTATTAATTCTGGGAGCCCAGTGATTTCAGAACTAGGTAGAATCAGCCCTAAAGTTTTAAAATCAGATCACTAATATTGGGGACAGGGTTTAGATCATTTTCCTACACAAATATCACAACAGAAAAAAAATCTTTAGGAAAACTACTAGTTCCCTTTCTCCATGGCAGACTTCTGCTTCCTCACCCAGCTGGTTTGGGCTCAGATTGGCTCTGGATGCCAGTGTTTATATGAGGGTATTTTGGAGCAGTCTTTGGTTCATCGATAGCTGAAGAGATTTTCCTTGGACAGATTTTGAAGATTTTCCAAAACTCATCTTAGTCTCAAGACTTCCTGAGCTGGTGTACTTTACAATCCAGATTCTAAACCTCTTAGAATGAAAATATGCCTGAATGCTTAAGCAACATACACGACTCTCTAAAACTCAGAAAATAACTTTTTCCTTAGTCTCTGATTTTTATTTTAAATTAAATTACTTACCTGGCACTCCAGCATCTGGCTAGACACTCTTTTAAGCACTTTATAATTAGCTCCCTCCACCTCTAGACAGACTTTCTGAGGTAGGTATTAGCCCCATTTTACATGTGAGAGATCTCAAACTTGGAGTAATTGGTAACTCGACCCAGTGTCACACAGCTCATAAGCAGTGGAACTGACATTCAAATGCTGGCAGTCTGGCTCCTCAGTCCATGCTCCTAACCTTTTCACTCTGCTGCTCTTCTGTTTTGTACTAATTTGCATCACTTTGACTTGGCCTTGGATATATCTCAGTCGCTGGAGTCGGGTGGAATGGAGGTGTGAAGGATGCTTTTCCCTTTGACTCTTCCCATAAGATTTCCCAGGCAGCCCAGGAAAAGGAGTCTCCCACTCCTGGATATAGATCTAGGGACCTCTGCCACAACCACAAGTCATAGCCTGCCTTGGTGCCCATTGAATCTTAACATTGTGTCTTGATGACAGAAGGATTTGGGAAAGCACATCTGTAGTTTTCAAGATTAACTAATTAATATTCGTTCTCCAGGATTTGGAAGGGCAGTAGTGGGGAGACTGAACCTGAGCCTTCTACATGCTAGACAAATATTCTGCCACTGAGCTACATTCCCAGCTCTTCAGGATCTTAGCTCCTGAACAACTTTGCAGCTGGAGAGACCTATCTCACAGGCTCCCCTTCCCTGGGGCTATAGCCAGGGTGTTTCCTGACTTTTGTAAAATTTTAAGGGATATTTTGAGCCTTGGGTTCTTAGTGGTGAATTAAGGCTTAGAGATGGTAACTTTTCCAGGATGGGAATCTCTATGTAGGCTCTAAACTGACTTAAAATGTAGAGTAGCACCTATGCTGAAATGATGCATTTGGGGTTTTGGTTGGTTTTCAGCTTTCATGCAATTTTAAACTGAAGCATTGAGAGCGGATGTGGTGCCTGAGGCAGAAGGATCATTTGAGCTCAGAAATTTGAAGCCAACCTGGGCAACATAGTAAGACTCCATCTCTTAAAAACAACAACAAACAGAACACTGCAGCTTTTTAACGTGAATAAGAACCTTACGGTTTACATCAAATATACTTAACATTTTTGGTGCTTCAAGGGCTTCCTTTTAGGTAACTGACTATATTTCCAAAGGCCGAATACAAATTACACTCTAGCATATCCCTTAAACTTCATGAATAACCATTCAGGATTCCCTTATTGCGACACGGTTTGTTTGTTTTTCTTATTTAATTATATTTCCAAAATTGTTAATAGGGTCAGAAGGATGGCAGTACCCAGCCCAAGACCAGTTGTATAGTAGCACAATTACATTCAGTATGAATGCTAAGCAGTTGGTAAGTAGTTGCCTGGTCACCCACAAATATAGTTTGATAAATGGATGTTTCATTACACAGAAGTATGCAAACTTCCATGACTTCTTTGGGGCAAGAAGGGGATAGTGACTGAGTCTCAAGAGTTGAGGCACCATTCCTTTTTATGTAGGCCAAGAAAGAGGTTATCAGTGTAAAGCTAATTACTCGGCACTAGAATAGATCCATTGCAAAGTTTTTGAGCGCCCCTCACCTCAGCCCTTTATTTTCTCTCAAGCAGGCTAATGTGAGGGTAATCTTACAGATATTGTAGGAACTTCTTTCTTTTTCAGCCCTTATGAAAAGGATGCATAGTAAAATATATCTAGAAAAACCTTCTATTTGAGACTTTCCTTTTAATGGGTTTTCTTTTCTAATGATAATTGCACCTTTATCTCTCAAAAGCTAATATTTCCTACCTAAAACATCTCCCCCAAAAATATCGCATTAAAAAGCCCACAAAGAATAGGGGAGAAGAAAGGCTTAGGTATCAATTCCAAAATAATGATTGAATCCTCTAAAATAATTACAGCTTATATCATCTGAAGAGATAATCTGGCTTGGCTTACCCCATAATCTAATTTCAGAAAAGAAAGCTTTATTTTAACACTCATGTAAGTCAACATGAAAGGCTTTTCTCTTGACGGGTTTATTGAGAAACTCAAATGAATATACTTTATTGAATTAATGTCATCAAAAGTATACAGTTTCCTGTGCTTGTGTCAAACTGAACCCACCTTCCAGAGCACTTTCTTTACTTGTATGGTTTCATTTAAGCTGAGCTATTTAGAAATAGCATCTCAGACCTCACAATGAAATGACAAAGAAGGCAATTGCACTTTTTAAGGAATACTGACAAGTGGTTTCTGTTTTGTGAAGAACGAAATAAATTGTATGTCTTGTCTTTAATTAGGCTCTTCTCCCTGCTGAGTTGAAAAATCTGTACAATACTCATTGACCACAACTGCCAAATTTAAAGCACAAAGGAAGAACTAAAACCTTAGGCCACTTTTGTTGCAATATGATGGAATTTTATCTTGATATATTCTTTTTAGATAACTCCAGCAGAAAACTGTAACTTCTATGTCATAGCTACGCATAGGAAAGTATAGAAGAAAGTTATTCTTTATCTCCTACAAGGTACCTGAGAGGTTTAGTGGAAAAAAAATATTTCTCTTTTAAATTTGTCTTTTTATCTTAGCAGATTTATGGGAAAATATTAAATATCTTGAATATTTTGTAGGAAAGATACTCATTTATTTTTTCTTTTTATATAGCAATAAAAAGGTATGTTAGAAGCTTTTTGTGTGCATTATCAATTTGTCCAGGTAAGAAGGTATACCAATTGGTCTGAAAGTTTCTTTTCCATGATTTTTTTTTGGGGGGGTTAATTTTTTTTAGTTCTATTAAAAATGCTGTCCGATTTCCCTATCAAGTGTAGTCTGAGCACCATACCTTTTACAGTATCAGGCAACTGTTTCAAAACTGTCTGTTATAGTTGAGATTCCAAACGTCCCCCAAAAGCTTCATTTGTTGGGGGGGCGCTTTTGGAAGGTGATTGGAACACAGCAGTGCTATGGGTGTGTTGCCATTAGGAGTTGGAGGCAGGTCACTGGGGAGGTGACCTGCAAGGGTGTATGTCCCTCCCTGGCCCCTCTCTTCTCTCTCTGCTTTTTTGTCACCATGGCGTGAGCGGCTTTCCTCTGCCCAGGCTATTCCACCATGCCATTTCTACCTTATAGCCAGCCCATCAGGGACTGTGACTGTGAACCCAAAACCTCGCCTCCTTTAAGTTGTGGCTATCAGCTCTTATGTCCCAGCAATAAGGAGAGTGACTAAGATGCCCTTCTTTACAGGCTCTGAGTTGGAGTCACACTGCAGCCTAAAAAGGTACCACAGATACAGGCAGCCCACGCAGATGTGGTATAAGTTGGAAAAGCATGGAAGAAGAGCCTATTAAATTAATTATTGTCATAAAATTCTGTTTATAGTAACTTTTCCTGGAGAAAATATATAATGCATCATGGATGAACTGCTTTGTTTCCCCCCAATCACCCCAAAAAGGATCATTAGCACCCAAGTAGTGCCTAAACTCATCCAATCATAATTTGACCACTCATTTAGGCTTTCTTTGATTTTTTCAATCTGCTGGAAATGTTCGTGTTATTTTATGTAGATATAATAGTAACAGTATAAAATTATGTCCTGTTATCCAATACACCTGTAATATGCATGAGTTGAATTTTTATGTTAAATCACATTTTGTGACAGATTTATTTCAGAGATACTGTATTTCACCTTAGATTTATATTAATTGGCAAGTGCTTTTTGCACTTTATAGATATATATATACTGTGGAGCAAATTACTATGTAATTTTACATGTATTGCCTCATTTAGTATAATTTGCAGTTGTGCTAGATATGTCAATATAGTGCCCACCATGCCCCAGCCCCTCCAAGGGGCTTCTGTTTTACTGACTATATGTCACCCATGTCTTCTCAGCCACAGCTAACTGGACAGGATGAGAAAGGACATGCCACCCACATGCAGCCTCTCCAAAGCAGGATGACACACTACAGAGTAGCCTCACAGAAAAAGACAGCGGTCGTTTTGCTCCTCTCTCTTCTAAGAACTTGCACTGGGAAATACTTCCAGAATAAGTCAGTGAAAATGGAAGCTAAGAGCATCTGAAGACCAGAGCCAGGAGGGAGAGCCTAGACCAAGAGTCAAGAAACTTTGCCTGAAAAGAGTCAAGCAGGTTTTGTGAACTACAACTACTCAACTCTGCCATTGTAGCCCAAAGTGGCCACAGACAGTACCTTCATGAGTGAGATTAGACTGGCTGTTTTTCCAGTAAATTTTATGTACAAAAACATGTCTTGGGACACATTTGGCCCTCAGGCTAAAGTTTGCCAACCCCTGGTCTAGACCAGGAGAAGGGCCATTGTAGTTCTTGATAAGCAAAAAGAGGAATTATAACTTACGTAGGAAGAAGACAGTGATGGTAGAGAGGAAGAATTGGTAGCCCGTGACAGGAAACACAGTCACTGTGGAACAGGAAGCAGGTTCTAGTGAAGATCCAGGAAATCCTGTAGAATGCCCCTCGGGCTGCACTGGATTCAGTTCCCGGATCTTTGGAGACTGCTCATCTGGAAATGTGGGGATTTCTGTCTCCATTTTTGGCGCTAATTCAGTGAGTTAGTTACCATTAACCTTGCTTTACAAACGAGGCTTAGAGAGGCAGAGTTTGTCCAAGTCACCCAGCTGGTAAGCAGTTATTCAAATTGTCGCCTGGGTCTTCCAACTCTTCAGAATACTCTCCACTGTACCCCAAGCCCATACTAGTGTGTCGAAGCTCAGAAAGTGATCGTCCCCAAGTAGAGCCTCAGAGTAATGGTGGTGGCCCCTTTTATGAATTGTCCTTTAGGTTCTTCTCCCTCTGCCTGGCATTTTAAATTCTAAAGAGAAGCCTAATCAAATGGAGCTAAATAATCTTTCCTTAGCATTACAGAACCCAGAACATCCGATGACTTTCCGATAATTTTAGAAGGTAAGGTCCTGCCTCATTCTTTAGTTCTGTGCATCAAAAAAGTGTTTGAATCACTGTGCGGTTTTCCTCGAAGAAAAGTAGTGTCTCTGTCTAAAGAACTACAGGAATGAGCCCCATGAGACTGATTGAGGTCCTCTGCGATACGCTGGCCAGAGGAAAAAAGAAGACACACATTCTGGGGGACTGGAGACCCACTTAGAACACAGTCTTCTTGCCCATTGACCCCTATTTCTCCTTTCCCGCCCTACAAAAGCTCTTCCACACTGGAGTACTGGCTCACACTTGCTAGGCTGAGGCAGGAGGATCACCATTTTCAGCCTAGTGTGTGCAACTTAGTGGCTTAGCAAGACCCCACTTCAAAGTAAAAACAATTAAAAAGGGCTGGGAATTATCTCAGTGCAAAGCCCCCCGAGTTCAATCATCCCCAGTACCTGGGGTGGGGGTGGGGGGCTCTTCACATACCTGAGTCCTGCAAGATAGAGTTTTGAAGATTATAGTACCCTCCATTTTTCAGGGTCAGCTATTGAAGAAATCAGATTTTCTTCCCACCAACTCTCATCTTTTGATTAGCAAGTATCCAGACCTGGTAACACCAGAAGCAAAGGTGTTTCTATTGTTGTTGTTGTTGTTGTTGTTGTTGTTGTTGTTGTTTTAACAGGAATTAGAGACTGCTTTTGCCAAAAACACTTCATGTGGGTCCACAGATGTCAAATGAGTAACTAAAAGCAGAATAAAAAATTGTTGTCTGTCTCCATTTTGCAGGTATATCCTTTGCTCTGAGGCATTGTGTCTGGCAGTCACCTTGGATTCTAGGAACAGCATCTGATTGATGAACAACTTGTGATGGGTTAAAACTACCATGTAGGCAACAGCAGCTTTGTTATCATGCCAAGAAGCACCTTCTCTACCACCAGTCCTGAGATAGTGATCACTCAGCCTTTCGACCAAGTCTGCTTGACCGTGTAGACTTTTGGTCCTCTTGTCTACATAATCCGGGAGTTCATGTCAGTACCCCGAAGACAGAGCTGGAAGCATGGATCCCTATGTCTTCCTTGTGAAGCCACACTGATCAAAGTTCCTTCCCTGTCTTCACCATCACTTTTTGCTTGATTTCTTTGAAGCAAATGGCCAGATCTGATGTGTTGGGACCCCCAGATCTGGGGTTGATGGGACCCCTCTACTTTAGGACTCCCATAACAGATTCTCTCTGACACTCTGTCCTGCTGTCTTACCCCAAGGCAAGCCATGAAAAGCAGAATTACTCTTCCTCAAGGCAGGTCAGAGCTTATCTCCAAAGCCAGCCATGAAACCTAAAAACATGACTCTTAACTCCCCCCACTTTTCTGAGTAAGAGTTGGCCATGAAAAAATTTTCTGATCCAGCTTGTTTTGATTGTAGGTCATAAGACCCCCATTCCAGGAGGGTTCTGCCCCATACTTGAAAGGAAGAACTGCTGCAGAGAGAGGCCAAAATTATTCTTAAAAGACGATCTTGTGCTACCCCCTCCCGCCATGTCTATTACCAGCAGATCATGCCCTTTTTATCTTAGTGAGATGGGAATTAGTGAGATAGGAGTTAGGATTCTACTAGGCAGTAAGGATATTGGGCCGCAAATGGAGTCAGCTGAGTCATGACCCTCCCGGGACCTTACAAAAACACCTGCCAGGTGTCCTGTAGCTGTCAGGGACCTCCCCAGAGCATGATCAGGGGGGCCATTGGCCTCTACATGGACATTACATGAGCATTGCATAGATTAGACACTGAAAAGTGTAGTTTCCTATACGTAGAGAGCATATGGCTTGCCCAATGGCCTGAGCTCCCTTCCAAACCCCTTAAGAACCCATAAAAAAGGGTCTTCATGAATATTCTGCTCATGACCCTTTCCTGGCTAGTGTGAGCTTTACCTCCTTGCCTTAATATCTTTTAAATAAATTTGGGCTGATACTCTTAAGTGAAATAAATAGGACACACGTGTAAATACCAAATAGTTTCTCTGGTGTGAGAAACTGAAAATGTAAATGAGGACCAAAATGTATAATAGATAATGTGAAACAGGAAGAAAAGGGGCAAAGGGGAAGGGGAAGAGGAAGGGGGAGTGGGGAGTAGGGGAAAGGAAAGAAGGGAAAAGAAAAAATATGAGAAAAGGAAAAAACAGAAACAGTCTTTGTAAATAAGGAGGGGCAGAGGGGTTGAAGGGGGGGCAGGGGAATGGAGAAAAAATGAGAACCAAGATATATCATGTACAGGTACAAATTCCCAATGATGAATGTCATCATATTGAATACATGAAATGTACCAATAAACTTTTATTTACTCTTTTTTTTTTTGGTAGTGGGGATCGAACTCAGGACCTTTTGTATTCGAGGCAGGCACCAGAACCACTGAGCTAAATCCCCAGCCCTGTACCAATAAATTTAATGAATAAAGAAATTTAAAAAAAAAATTTGGGCCAGGCGTGGTGGCATACTCCTGTAGTCTCAGCACTTGGGAGGCTGAGGCAGGCAGATCACCACAAGTTCAAGGCCAACTTGGAGTACATAGTGAGTTTAAGGCCAGCCTGAAGTACCCTGTCTTAGAAAAAAACCAAAAACAACAAAAACAAATTTGCTTGTACTCTACCTTCTCCATTTGTGGTTTCATTCTTTGTCACCATGGGACACGATCCCAGCATTCTGATACCACAATCATATTTCTCCATAGCTGTCCATGTTTCATTGAACCTACATAAGCATAAAAAAGGACAGCTCACCTGGTTCTTTAGGCCTTCCTTTCTGAAGTCTCCTGGGTCCCTTAATGCTATGTTCAAATAAATTTGTTATGTTTTTGTCTTGTTAATTTGCCTTTGGTTGTAAGAGTGTCAGCCATGATTCCATGATGACCAGGAAAGAGATCAACCCCTACTTCACCCTGTTATGGTTTAAATATGAAGTATTCCCCCAAAGACTCATATAATCAGGGCTTGATTCCCAGGGTAGTAATTTTCAGAGGTGGGGCCTAGAGAGGTGATTGATCATGCAGGTGCTAACCTCATCAATGGATTAATCCATTGACATCCATTGATGAGTTCATAGCTGAATGGGTTATCGGGAGGTAGAACCCAATTGGAGGAAGTAGGTCACTGTGGGTGTGACTTTGAAGGACATATCTTGTCCCCAGTACTCCCTTACTTCCCTAGCCACCGTGAGATGAGCAGCTTTCTTCCACCATGATGTTCCACCCTTCTGTCATGATGTTTCTTTCTTGCCTCGGCCCTAAAAGCAATGGAGTCAGCTGACCATAGACTGAATTCCCTTCAAATGTGAGCCAAACTAAACCTCTCCTCCTTTTAAATTGTGAGTGTCAGGTATTGTGTCCAGCAACAGGAAAGCTAATGCAATAATTATATATTCATTCTATTGGCTGTATTGTTGCCAGAGTGCCAAGGTTGTGTCCCATGACAATGAAGAATAAAACTGTGGACAGAGCAGGCAGAGTGTAAGCAAATTTATTTAAAAGACATAAAGGCAAGAAAGTAAAAGATATAAAGGCAAAATAGAACTCCCACTAGCTGGGAGGGGGTCCTGAGCAGGATACCCATAAAGCCTCTTTGTCTAGGGTTTTTTAAGGGGTTTAGAAGGAACCTTAGGTGGTTGTGCAAGTGATATGATTTCTACCCTATACAAGACTACATATTCTCAGGGTTCTATCTGTGCAGTATTCATGCAGAGGCCATGCACCCTTAAGCGAATGGCCTGCCAAATCATGCTCCGGGGAGGTCCCTGACAGCCAAAGGACACCTGGCAGATGTTTTTGTAAGATCCTGGGAAGTTGGTGACTCTGCTGACTCCATTTTGAGCTTCCTGACTCCATTTTAGGGCCACTGTCCTTACTGCTTCATAGAATCCTAACTTGTGTCTCAATGTTCCTCTGGAGAACCCTGACTAATATATTCCTTTGGTAGCAGGGCATGTTGGTACATATCTGTAATCTCAGCACTTTGGAAGGCTGAGGCAGAAAGATCACAAGTTAGAGCCCAGCCTGGACAATTTAGTGATTTTAAATCCTATCTCAAAATTAAAAGCAAAAAAAGGGCGGGATGTAAAAGTCCTGGGTTCAATTTCCAGTATCAGAAAAAAAAAATACTCCCTTGGTGACACGCCCAAGATTCTCCCTTCCCCTTCAAGCTGCTGTGGTCACACGGAATTTTATCCTTTGATTCTCCAAGCCAGTAAAACAGAGTTTGGAGTGGCATTTTAGTCTCCCTGCCTGCTTTCCATTAATTTCCAGTGTATACAGGCAGTTTTAAAAAAAAATATTCTGTCCAGATTTTTTGATTGTTGTCTGTGGAAGGGATGGCCCAATAGAAGCCATGCCTTCATTATCAAAATCCAGAACTATGCAACACTTTTGGTTGCCAACATGTAATGAGACTCTCCAAGACAGGAAATACAATATGCAGTATTTATATTTATTCAATAAAAGAGCTTTTTTTCTTCTTCTCTCTTCTTTTTGGAACTGCTGCAGAATGACTACTTTGCTTCATTTTGGAAAAAACTGGTCAAAGGACAGCCTTACTCAAGATGCTCTTACAACTTCTTGTCAAATTACAGATCTTGCTTATTATCCATTTAAATTTAATTCTTGCCTAATTAAATGGTGTAGAAAACATACCTGCTTGAAATACCTTGCAATTTAAGGTGAAAACTTGACCTTCATTACAACGTAGGAATGATAAGAGAATATTAAATACTTGTCATTTCCACTTTAAAATGTTTGAGCACCTAGGCTTTTGTAATTGGACAATAGAAAAATACTTCATATAAGATTGTATTCTGAATGTAGTCAAAATGGCCACACTTCCAAAACTGATATATAGATTTAATACAATCCGAATCAAAATACCAACAGCATTTCTCACAGATCTAGAGGAAACTATCCAAAAATTCATTTGAAACCAGATGAGACCCAGAATAGCAAAACAATCCTGAGTAACAAAACCAAAGCAGGACCTAAAATGTACCAATACATGTTTTGCTATCAAAAACGAACAAAAGACAAAAAAATCCAAAGCATTAGCCATCACAATCCAAGATTTGAAGTTATATTACAAAGCTACAGTGGCAAAAACAGCATGATACTGGCACAAAAAAAGACTTGTTGATCAATGGAACAGAATAGAAGAAGTAGAAACAGCCCCAGGCACATTCAGCTATTTGACAAAGGGGCCAAAACATACACTGAAGGAAAGATAGCCTCTTTAACAAATGGTACTGGGAAAATTGAATATCCACATGTAGAAGATTGAATCTAGTCCCATGTATCTCACCATGTACTAAACTACAATCAAAATGGATCAAAGATCGGAATGTTAATCTGCTAGAAGATAAAATAGGTAAAACTCTTGAAGACATAGATGAAGACAAGGACTTTCTGAACAGAACTCTATGGCACAAGAAATAGTACTGAAGACCAATAAATGGGATCATATTAAAATAAAAAGCTTCTGGATAGCAAAGAAAGCAAGCAACTGAGTGAAGAAACAACCTACAGAATAGGAAAAAAATTTGCCAGCTAATCCTTAGAGGACTAACATCTAGAAGATAGAAAGAATTTTAAAAAATTAGACTCCCCAAAATAAAGACCTAATCAAAAAATGGGCAATGGAAATGAACAGACACTTCTCACAAAAAGTACAGATGGCCAATAAATATGTGAAAAAATGTTCAACGTCTCTGGACATTAGAGAAATCCAAATTAAAACAACACCTAGATTCTAGTTTACTCCAGAAAAAATGGCTATCACCAAGAAATCAAGAAAAAATGCTGGCAAGGCATGGGGAATAAGGAACTCTTCTACATTGTTTATAGGAATGTAAACTTGTACAACCAAGGACAACATGGAAATGGTGTGGAGATTCCTCAAAACACTACAACTAGAAATTCCATTTTACCTAGCTATTCTTTAGGTATCTTCTGGAAAGAGTTAAAGATATCATATTACCGTGAAATATGTATACTCATATTTATAGCACCATAATTCACAATATCTAAATATTAGAAATGGCCTACATGCTCATCAATAGATGAATGGATAAAGAAAATGTGGTATTTATACACAGTGGAGTACTACAGTACCATAAAGAAGAATAAAATTGAATCACTTGTAAGTAAATGGATGTACTTTGAGACCATAATATTAAGTAAAATAAATCCGACACACAAGCTTAAATATCTCATAGTATCTCTTATGTGAGAACCCTCTTTAAATAAAAAAACACAATAAAAGATAGATAATAGGGAAGCAGAACAAGAGATTGAAGGAGCAGGGCGAGAGAAAGAGGGTCAGAAAAAGAGAACTAAGATATTTTATGTACAACTCCCCACAATAAATATAATCATTATGTACTGCAAACATGTACCAATTAAAAGAAAAAAAATTTAAAAGATTATATTCTGGCAGCTTGATACTTGAAGATGGGAATGCAGAAAAAAATTCATGCAAATTAAACATATGAGGCAAAATGTATCACTTAAAGGCAAGGGGGTGTTTTACATGCACTCTGACAAAGAATCTATTATTGGCCAAGTCAATACTTTGTCCTAAGTGAAATCCTTTTGTATTTTACCAGCTGTGATGGTTAATCATAATAGATCAACTTAGCTGCATTAAAAAATGCCTACCAGATTAGTAAAGCACAGTTCTGGTTATATCAGTGGGGTGTTTCAGAGATGATTGGCATGGAGACTGCAGATAAGGCAAAGACCCACCACAATTGTGGGTGGCATTGGCCAATGGGCTTGTGGCTTGGACAGACTAAAGGGATGGAAGAAGGATGCCTGTGTTTTCAAAGAGTTCCAGTGTGCTTGAGTGGGTGTGTCTTTTGCTGCTGCGCCTTTGGACATGCGTCGTCAATCTCTTCAGCCTCCCATGCAGACTCACATCAACGACTCTCCAGGGAGCTTCCAGGTCTTTGCCCTTGGGTTGGTGCTGCATCCTTGATCCCTCTTGTTCTGTAGCTCCATCTCGGGCTGAGCAGCTACTGGACCCCGGCTCTCCATGCACAGATGGCCATTGTGAACTCTCCCACCTTGGATCCTTTAAGCCTACCTGAGAACTCCCCTTACATAATTGTACACATATTTTCTATTGATTCTGCTCCTCTAGAGAACCCTAGCCAATGTACCAACTTTTTACTTTTAAATTTTAAACTATAGAAGAATTAACAGTATGACAAAAACATATACTCTCCAACAGATTGAACTGTTTGCATTTGCCACATTTCATTTCTATCTTTTTCTCTCCCTACACCCACAGGTTTTTTGTTTGTTTGTTTTGTTGGGTTTTTTGGTACCTGGAATCGAACTCAAGATCTTGTGCTTGCCAGGCAGGTGTGGTACCACTGAGCTAAATCCCACAGTTTTTAAGTTTGCAGATATAGTTAGACTGTCCACAGAGACTTCAGCATGCATCTCTTGGGAATTAATTTGTTTCTTGATATCATCTAATGTCTACTTAAGGAAAATACTGTATGTGGATCTTGTCTCAGATGATGACTTTGGTTTAAGTTTATTTTCCTCTTTGGTACAGAAATTATATCTAATTTTGTAACTGGAATGGGAAAAAATTAAACTTTAACAGTTAGATGTTTTTTTCTTTTGGAGACAAGTGGCTTCTCCAAACTTCCTTAAACCAGGGCTGTAACCACAACCACTTTCTCTCTTCAGATGCTGGCCCCAGGGATCAAAGTCAAGCTTGCTTCCACAGGGAAGAGAGGGAGCACAGATGGCCAGGAGGGATGGCGCAAGCCTGAAGTCATCTCTTGTCTCAATTATGCCCCTCCCCTCTGTTCCTTTCTATAAAAGGCCCTTGTGCACCTGGACACAGTGTGATGGTGATTTGAGGCAAATGAGGCCCCTCCATCTCCTTGGAGCCAGTTTTAAATAAAGCATTTTTCCTTTTCACCAAAATAAATGGCCTTCTTTGTTTGGGTCAGCAACAAGCAAATGAAACTGAGCATATGGACCCACGAGGCCAGTACCACGTTAAAAGAGAAGATGGTGAAATAAAAGAGGAAAACAGACGGAAAAAAGGAAGGAAAGAGACGTTGTGAAGACGATATTGGTTATTACTCCACAAAGGACACATAGTACCCAAAGTACTAGTGTATATTACACTGATTCATACGGTATGCTATATTGCTGTAGCAAGTTATTCTAAGTAGTAGTTACTGCTTGGCTTATATCAACCTCTGCCTTGAATAGCTTAGAAGGAAGTCAATATCTGGTTCTAAAAAAACATACTCAAACATCCCACCCTGTTTTCTCTGCTTTGTGGAATTCAACATCCTCAGGTGATCACGTATCACACAAGAAAAGCCCTCAGTTGTCCCTGCTTCTCCCGTACCCTTGAACACGCAGCCCCTGAGTCTGGGTGCAGGGCTTCTCCTCAGATGCCCAGAAGCCAGTTCCTTCCTTTAGCCCGTCTTACCAGACCATATCAGTGGCTCACTGTTTCTTCCCCACTGACTTCTACAGGTATTGGAGAGTTGGGATTTGTACTCCCAGACTTAGGATGGAGCCAGATAAATATTTGTTAAATATTTATGAAAGATTAATCAACAAAACAAGAAGACTGTGATAGCAAGAGAAATAGGACTAGGTGAAAGAGAGAAATTAGTGTGGGGCTGCAGAGCTGTTGGGAGCTCTGTGGCAGAACAGTAGGATTGTAGGACTGATCCCATCTCCCCAGATCACCAGCATCTTCCTTAGTCTCTTCCCTCTCCTGTGCCCTAACCTTACAACCAACCCCGTCACTGCAAGTCATTCACTTTAGGGTGAAGGAAGGCAAGATGGGAGCTGGGGAGGGCACTTTCTCTCTCTCTCTCTCTCTCTCTCTCTCTCTCTCTCTCTCTCTCTC
>NW_004624787.1:9006690-9114694 GCF_000247695.1 Heterocephalus glaber
TCTACACTCCCACCAGCAGTGGAGCAGAGTTCCTCTTTCCCCACAGCCCCACCAGCATTGGTTATTGGTTGATTTCATGATAGCAGCCATTCTTTCTAGAGTGAAGTGGAATCTCAGCGTTGTTTTCAAGTCATTCTTCTTCCCACTATGAAAACACCAGGCTTAGTTTATTCTAAAGGCAAATGCAGCTGAGCATTCAAAAGATAATTGCAATCATATCCCAACACCTGGCAGAGACTGATAGAAAAAGAGGGACTTAACATCCAACTCATTATGTGACACTAGTGTAATCTGGATACTAAAACTAGAAATGGACTGGGAAAAAAAACTTTTAAGCCAGTAAAATTTA
Source organism: Heterocephalus glaber (assembly GCF_000247695.1). The sequence goes on from NW_004624787.1 coordinate 9,007,040, forward strand.
AACAAGCCAGGCACAGTGATGCATAAGTGTAGTCCCAGCTACTCAGGAGGCTGAGGCAGGAGGATTGCTTAAGCCTTTGAGTTTGAAACAAGACTGGACAACAAACTGGCAATGTATTAAAATGTATTAATTCTTCATGACCAAGGTAAGCTTATCTTTGCCCAATAAAAGGTTAATTCAATATTAGAAAATCCATTACAGTTACTTACTACATTATTGCAATAACTGAAATATGATTATCTCAACAAATGCAAAATAAAAATTGATTAGAAACTAATCACCTATGATTTTGAAAATTCTTAGCAAATTAGAACTAAAAAGAAATTATCTAACCTGATAAATAGATGTTGCAAAACCAGATGGCAAGTGTCATACTCAATGGTGAGACCTTAAAATATTTTTTTAATCGGCAACAGGACAAAATGATTGCTCTCACCACTTCCACAATATTTTAGCTGGCTCTTAAACCAGGAAAGAGGAATAAAAAGTGTGAGGAATGGAAAGAAAGTAAAACTGTTCTTATGTGTGCCTGTTTAACTAGGAAACTCCAAAGAATTTATTGAAAAGCCATTAGATTTATAAGTTTAGCAAGTCTGCCATAAATAAGATTGATACACAAAACACAGGTGCGAATCTATACTTCAGCAACAAGTATTTAGAAAACAATGAAAAGAAATATGCCAATTATTGGTGGCAACCACAACAAGAACAAGGCACCTCGGAATAGATCTAACAAAAGATGTGAAGTCTTTTATGGAGAAAATCATAAAACTTCAGTAAAAGACAATAAAAATGTAAAAAATATTTCTCTAAAATGAGCTATAGATTTATTGATGCTCTATTTATGTGTTATATCTAGATGCCCCCCAAGACCTCCATGCCCTCATAAGTGGGATTTTGGAGGTGATTGGATTACTGGGGCTTTTAGCGGACTTGCTGTTAGGAGGTGGGGTCTGGTGGGAAGAGGCAGGTCATTGGGGGCATGGCCCAGAAGGGTTTATGTCCCTCCCCGGCTCCTCCCCTCCACTCTGCTTCTGGTCCACCATGCTTTCGTGCCTTGGAGCTAGAAACTACGGACTGACAGGTGAGCCAAGATAAACCTCTGTTTACTTAAATTGTGGGTGTCAGGTATTTTGTCCCAGCAATGAGGGAAGTGACTAGGTTGTCTCATGGAACTGAACAAGCCTATCCTGTAACATATACAGGATAGCAATGGGCAAGAGCAGCTAAAACAATCCTGAAATACAAGTAGAAGAAATTATACTACTACTAGATATTAAGATTTGTTATAAAGTCATTAATAATTAAGACTCTTAGAAGTTTGGAGATAGATCAATAGATCAAAATAGACTTTGGAACAAGGCCCTTCAATGGATGAATATATGGAACATTCATCTATGACAGAGCTGATGGTATAGCTAGCAGGGAGGAAAAACATTACTTATAATAAACATCACTTGATTAACCACATGGGGGAAACAATGCACACAAAAACGTTTAGATGGATGAGGGGATTAAAGGCAAAATTTTAAAACTTTAGAAAAATGTAGAACAGTATTTTCCTAACCTTGAGATAAGAATTTTTAAACACAAAACTAGAAGCATGAATTCAAATATGTTAAAATAAAAATTCTGTTCCGCAGAAGAGATCAAAAAAGTAAAAATACAAGTCAAAACCTGGAGGAAGATATTTACCACATGTATGACTCAGGTTTAGATTTTAGACTGTATAAACTCCTTTAAATCTATAGGAGAAAGGTGAAAATTTAATAGAAAGATGGAAAAACAAGGGGCTGGGGAAGTAGCTCAGTGGTACAGTGCTTGCTTAGCATGTGTGAGACCTTGGGTTCAAACTCCAGCACCACACACACACACACACACACACACAAAACAACACGAACATTTCACAGAACAAGTCTATGTGGTAAACATTTGAAAATATATTCAACCTCATTAATAACCAGGGACTTGTCATTTTATATCTACCAGATTGGCAAAAATGAAAAAGACTGACAATAGCAGACTGAGAATTGTAATAATGGTGAGCATTTATAATAATGGAAACTCTCATAACACTGCTAAATAGTAATCTGGAGCTGTGTAGTAAGCAATTCCTCTTTTGTTGTAGTGTCCGGTGGGGTTCTGGGGAGCTAGGTGACTCCTGTGAGAAGATCCTCCGTCTCTCTCCTGGTCTCTGCCCTCACTCTATTGAAGAATGGAGAGGTGGGGCAAGCCTAGAGCCTCCAGAGGAAAATGGGGAAGTCGGGGACTGGTGGAAAATGAGGAAGTCAGAAGTGAAAGTGGTGCAAATGCAGGAGAATAGCTACCTTAAGTGCTGCAGAGTAGGAGGAACTCAAATGAGTAAGCCAAAGGTCAGGGGACCACTGTACTCACTTATCTGGGTAAACTGGTCCCTAAAAATAACTGTTTCACTGATTGGTGTAATCTAGGCCAATCAAGGTCTTAGCCTCTGTTTCTGGGTTGAGAAGGTCCGCAGGCTAGGGGCACACAGTAAGTGAACTTCCTCACGTACATAATGCACAAGAAGCATGTAGTCATTTTACAGCAGTCAGCCACCCAGGTCATGCCCTACATCATCCCTGCCTGCGCCACACTAATCTGTCCCTGCACTGTGGTAACAGGCTTTTAAAATGACCCCAATCATCCCCATCTCCTGGTCATCACACCTGGGTTTAACTCCCTCCCTTAAGTGTGGGGCTCTCCTAGGGACTTGCTTCTAACAAGTCAGAGCAAAAGTGATGGGACTGGGTTTTGGAAGACTGTTTTCTACTCGTTCTCATTCTTTTTGTTTCTTTTTTCTTTCTTTTTTTTTTGACTTATAAGAAGCAAATTGTTTAAGCAAGCTGCCATCTGGAGAGACACATGACAAGGAGCTGAGTACTTACCTTCTATCTTAATACCACTGTGTGCCGTAGCAATGATCAAGGTACAACTGTGGTGAGTACTTATCATTGCTAGGTACTGTGCAAAATGTTTCTTGTGTATGGTTTCATTAATCACAACAAAACCCAGTGAGACATGTACTATCACTATCCCCCACTTTATCAATAAGAAAATCGAAGTGATAGAAACGTAAGTAATTTCCCTAAGCTTGCAAAAGTAGGTAGCATGCAGGGAAGCTGGGGTTCCAACTCAAGTCTGCCTGAGTTCAAAATGAGATGTTACTATTTTAAAATATACATCATTGTTAACTTTATTCCTGTATTGTGCAAATAGCACACCAGCACTTACTCCCCCGTCTGACTGTGGCTTAGTGCACACTGGTTATCCTCTCTACCATCCGCCACCCCTTCTGCAGTTTCTAGTAACTTAAAATGTGTTTGTAATTGACACATAATAATTGTTGATAACCATTCTTCTTTTCTGTACTTCAGTGTATTGAAACATCACACTGTGCCCTATGAATATGCACAACTACTATGTGTCAGTTAAAAATAAATTTGCTTAAAATTGAGGTCTTGGATTCGGGAGGCTGAGGCAGGAGGACTGCAGTGAGTTTGAACCCAACCTGAGTTATAGAGTGAGTTCCAGTTTAGCCTGAACAACATAGCAAGACCCTGTCTCAAATAATTAATGAATTAATTAATAATAAATATTAGGCCTTGCAACCAATTCAGTATTTTATGAAAAAATAGAATAAAGAGATATTTGAGATGAAAGTGAAAAGGAAAAAAACACTATCTGATGGTAGGACCTTAGATTAAAAGTTACCTGGTAATTTGAACTAAGGGAGTGAATATAAGGGATTATAACGGTTGAAGTGAAACCCAGGACCACAGCCAGACTAAGAACAGGCCGCAGTACCGTGACAGGTGCACAGATGCCATCCGTGTGCCCAAGCAGAAACTGGTCTTTCCTTGCATGATTCGAGTTGTTGTTCATTTATATGTTGCTGGCAATATCAATTTATAAAAACTGACAATTTTTAATCCAAATGGCTGTATTTTTAATGTATAGAACCATCACTAATAAACACAGTTTTTGGCCCAAAAAGAAATAGTCTTTTCTCAGCATCCGTGGGAGATTGGTTCCAGGACCCCACACCCTACCAACACCAAAATCTAAGGATGCTCAAGTTTCTTTCTACCAAATGGTGGAGTATTTGCTTCTAACCTACACACATCTTTCTGCATACTTTAGGTCATCTGTAGACCACTTATACCATGTAAGTGCTATGTAACCAGTTGTTATACTGTACGGTTTAGGGACTAATACACGAAAGAAGTCTACATGTTCAGTACAGTCACTTTTTGCGGGGAGGATGAACACTTTCAATCTGTGATTGATTGAATCCATAAATGCAGAACCATGGATACTGAGAGCAAATTGCAGTCTCCTCACTAATCCCAGACCTTGGCTCTGGGCCAGCAAGCTTCTTGCTTTTATTATTTGCAACCAAATCCAAGATTCAGAGTGAATAAAAGAACTGAACAGAAATATAACTCCTGATAATACTGTCTCTGTGCCTTATGCACTTATCCTTTTTGTCTCTCCCCAGGGGAAAAGCAGTTATTCTTACTTATGCTAAATCCAGTTGTTCCCCACGATGGTCATGTAAATCCTGGCACCAGGCACGTGGCAGAATAAAGTCAGTCAGTGGGAGGTGTTCGCCGGGGAGCAACAGGCGGCCACAAAGCCCCAAACTGTTCCATCCATTTTCTTCTAAAAATACAGGGTTTCTATTCATGAAAAACTTTTATATTCTCTCGTGATTTTTCTTACACACACAAAAAAAAGCCAATATGATATGCAGGCAGAGAATAACCACTCCTGGTTCACAAACCATGCCATCTTTTCATTTTTAGGGTAAGTAAATAACCCAGGAGAGGACAAAGGGGAGAGGCTTGGTGCTGACTGTATTCGGCAGACAAAACCATCCTCTGTGAAGAGGGATCTGACCTCCAATTAGACAGCTAAGTGGTTCTTTAGCGGGAAACTGGCTCTTTTCCGTACACCCGCTTAACACAATGAATTACCTCAAGGCCAAGTGTGAGGGATTCTTTATGTTTGTTTTAATGTGACTTCTAGGTATCATATTTCTTGTCATTTCTTCCCAGCCAAACAGAACTTATCACTTAGAATTGACCAAGAATTAAAGATTATTTAGACCCTATTGTTCTTTATTACTTCTTTGTAGTCTTTAAAAAGCCTTTATTTTCTAAGTCCAAATTATTGTATCCTTTAGAATGTTTATTCAGTAACTCAACAAAAAACCTAACATTTAAAGAGTTTAAAAGTAACAATCCTACTTCATTAAAAAGTCAACTGGTTTCCATGTTGCAGCCTACCTTTCTGTCCTGAATTTGCATTCATTCATTTTACAGGTATAATCTTAGCATATTACCAGTAAAATCCCTAACATATTACTGTGGCCTATCTTTCTTCTATCTCTGTCTTCATTAGTATCTTTATTAAAAATAGGAAAAGAAGGAAAATTTCCAAACCAGTGTTGTAAGCATTTTACTAGAGACAATGGTATATATTTTAGTCTGAAAATTTATAAACAACAGACATTTATTTCTCTCCATGCTGGAGAGGGAGAAGTTCGAGATCAAAGACTGGCAGGCTTACTATCTGGCGAGGTCCTGTTCTCACAGATGGTGCCATGTGGGAGTCTTCAAATGGCAGTGGAAACTGAAGGACTGAGTGGCCAACAGCTCCCTCTTAGTCCTGCATAATGCTCAAGTTTAAGATCACCAGAGTGATAGTATTAAGACTTGGAGTCTTTAGGAAGTGATTAAATCATGAGGGTGGAGCCTTCCAGAATGGAATTAGTGGCTTTAGGCTAAGTCACTAAAGGCAATTTAGCGAGACCCCAGCTCAAAATTTAGAAAAGGGGGGAGGGCCATGGGGATGTATCTCAGTGCAGAGGTTCTGCATTCATCCCAGTACAGCAAAGTACACAAAAAAACTAAAAAAATCATTGTTCAACTTTAATTGAGATTCTTATAACTTATGAATAGAAACAAAATTATTCTTGGACAGCACTTGAGAGGCTGATGCATGAGGATCCCTGTGTGTTTGAGGCCAGTCTGGGCTACAAAGTGAGTTTGAGGCCAGCCTGAACTACACAGTGAGACCGTGTCTCAAAAAATAAAAGAAAACAAATTTCTGGAAGTAAGCTGTGTACTGCAGGAGTCAGACTGCTGGAGAGAGGCAAGTCTGCCTGGGTTCCCCTAGCGGGCTCAGTGCCTGAGGACTTGATGCAACCACCCACAGATAGGAAAGACCCTGAGAGCAAGCCAGAGTTGTTTGCCTGCTCCAAAGTGAATTCTGCGCAAGGGAGATTCTAGGAGAATTCATCCAGACCCACTTGACTCACCATCTCTACGCTTCAAACACTCTGACTTGGGGAATAAAATAGACATAACAGCAAAAAATGTTAAGAGATATAAGATTTCAGACCTGCTTTATGACTCTAAAATTAAATCATTTTTAAACCTTTTGGAAACTTTTAAACATATATAGCATATAAAGAGAACAGTTTAATAGAATCTCCGACATCAAAAGTTATCAACTTTATTTTGTCTTACACCATTGTTGTCCGATCCACCTGCTTTCTGCTAGACTATTTTAAAGCTAAGTAATATCAAATCATTCCTTCTGTAAACATTTCAGGATTCCTCAAATGTAAGGAACCTCTCATTAAATATAACCATAATGTCACTAAAAATAATTTCCCTTGTATCATCAAATATCAATCAGCATTCAAATTTCCCCAATTGTCTCATTAATGTTTTCAGAGTTTTAAATCAAGATCCAAAGGAGGCTCACACTTTGTATTTGCTGAAATTTTTCTTCAGTTTCTTTTAATCTACCAGTTCTTTTCTTCCTGCACTGCTCCTTGTAATTTGTTGAAAGAACCACATCATTTGCTCTATGGAGTCTTCTACATCCTGGATTTGGTAAGTAAATTCTCATGTCCATGTGGGTTATGGTCTTCAGCCAAGTCTACTTCCTGTAAAATGGAAGTTGGATTTTCAGCTCTGTCTGGTGAAACTTTCTGTCGTGGTGGAAATGTTCTATATCTGAGTGTGGCTATTGTGCTAGCGTGCCTGAGAAATTGAGTTGTCTTTTAATTAATTGCAATGGCCACATTGGATGGCACTTAGGGGATAATCAAAATTGAAATGACACATGTGGCTAGTGGGTAAGCTCTTGGATTTGGATTTTATTATATTTCAAGAATAGTTCATAAGTGTTGAACTTCCACTAGGGGGTGCACAGTGTCCAGTTGTCTGCAGTCCTAGCAGCCACTGGTGATCATCTGTGTCCATTTATTCACTCACTTATCAAGAAGTTGCAAAATAATCAATCATACTCCATCAGTAAAAGCTTAGAATAACTGTACCAATACCCTGCCCAACAATGTGACTATTGGGAACAATGGGTGTTTGTTGGTTTGTAGTTCTTTTTATCGTAAGTTACATCCCAGTCAAGTTGTGATGTTTTAAATACTTTGAAATAGTTCTTCCCTGTGTGATTAAGCCACCTACTCAATCCACAACTGGTTCGTTCATTTCATTTTTTAATTTTCATAGTTATTTTATTTTAATCATATAAAAATATGATTCCAAAGTCAGATCTCTAAATAAGGTAATGTCTGGGATATCTAGATTCTGTCACTGCTCCTTCCACCTTTTGCCTCTCCTACTCTCTGGGGAGCTTTCTTAAAAATTAGGTTTGGGTTTATCTTCCACTGAAGCTGGTAAATCCGGAACTTCAAAAATTACAAGCAGCCTGAGCCACAAACATTCCCATCTTCTTTCTGGGCTCATCTCACACTTTCTTCTTTCCATTTGATTTGCCCAAAGTGAGGATAATGGCAGTAATGATATCAGTGACAGTTTTGCATAAGTGTGGTTCTGCTCAGCAGTTGAAAATACCAAGTTGTTTCATACTACTTTTTATGTTTGTTAGGGTCACAGAGTGGATATGAAGCCATTTTGCATTTTCTGCTGATATATGCTTTGCTCTATAAGCACCAAAATGGTTGCAGCCATGAAACAACAGCATCAAAACTCATATATCTCCTATGAGAAATTTGGGACCATGCACTTACTGAATCCTAGAGCATGAAATCTTTGAGAGAAATGATTTAGTCCCATTACCCTGCTCGGGTCTGTGCCAGAAGATTGTAGGTAACTATTACCATGATCAACACCAAAAATATACTTGTAATAGAGCTTCACGTGGACAGTCATGGAAGTGTGCTTTGACCCCTGCAACTCCCGGGAGTAGAATTGAGGGGGCCTCAGTTACTGTGCACTTGGAAATCAATTAGAGCATTAAAGAAATCTGTATTGTGATATTATTCACTAGCATAAAATTCACCCTTTTAAAGTGTACAAATCAGTGTTTCTGTACACAAAGTTGTGCAACCACCACCACTGCCTAATTCCATAACATTTTAATCATCCAAAAGGAAATTGTACCCATCAGCTGTTTCTCCCCACTCCCTTGTTCCTTCCAGCTGTGGCAACCACTTTTTGTCTCTATGGATTTGCTTATTGTTGATATTTTATACAAATGGAATCATATGCATTCTTTTGTGTCCAGCTTCTGTTGCTTACTGTTTCTAAGGTTCATCCCTATTGTAGTATAGATCAATGCTTCATTCCTTATTTTCTCTCTCTCCACTTATTCAATTGTGGCAAAATATGCATAACAAAATTTACCATCTTAACTGTTTTAAATGCACGGCTTAGTAATGTTAAGCACATTCACATTATCATACAGCCAATTTCCAAAACTTTTTTTGTAAAACTGAAACTCTGTCCCATGAAACAGCTATTCCCCATTTCCTCTCCCCACTCTGCCCTAGTAACTACCATTTTATTTTTCTGTCTCTATGAATTTGATTACTCTAGATATTTCATATAAGTGGAATCATGCAGTATTTGTCTTTTTGCGACTGGTTTATTTCACTTAGTGTAATGTCCTAAAAGTTCACACATGTTGTAGCATGTGTCAGAATTTCCTTCTTTTTGAAAACAGATGGATCTGGAGATCATCATGTTTAGCGAAGTAAGCCAGACTGAGAAAGACAAATACCGCATGTTTTCTCTTAATATGTGGAATCTTAAAATGATGACGTGAAAGAAGGAGGGAGCCTGTTATTGAACCAGAGGAAGGAAAGAAGGGGAGAGAATATAAGGAAGGGTAATGGGAGGATAGATATGATTCAGATATATTCACTGAAACCCAATATTTTGTAAAATTAATAGGCACTAATAATAAAAGTGGAAAAAGGAATTTCTGTCCTTTTTAAGGCTAAATAACATTTCCTTGCCTGTGTATGTATTACTTCATTTCTTTATATGACCAAATATTGTATTCCTTTTTATGACATACATGCATATATCACATTTTGCTTATTCCTTCATCAGTTAACTCTTTTAGCCAATATGAATAATGTTGATTCGAACATTACGTACTTTCCTGTGGAAATGTGTTTTCAGTACTCTTGAGTATGTACCTAGGAGTGGACTTGTTAAGCCCTATTATAGCTCTATATTTAGTAATTTTTTTAGAAACTGCAAGAATTCCAAAGCAGGTTCACCACTTTACATTCCCACTAGCAATACATAAGGGCTCCAATTTCTTTACGTGACTACCAACACTTGTTATTGTCCATCTCTTTTTTAATCATAGCCATCCTAGTGGGTGTGATGTGTATCTCATGGTTTTGATTTGCATTTCCCTAATGATTGTGTTGAGTGCCTCTCTATTCATACTTTTGGCCATTTATAAAACTTCATTTAAGAAATTTCTGTTCAGAGCCTTTGCACACTTTTTCACTGAGTTATTTATCCTTTTGTTATTAAATCCTACTCTTTATATATTCTGTATGCAAGTCCTGTATCAGATATATGGTTTGCAAATATTTTCTCCCATTCTGTGGGTTACCTTTCCCTTTTTTGTCCATCATATCATTTGCATTGAGACCACCCTGTCCATAGCTCCTCCTAGCCATGACTGAACAGCCCAGGGGTGAAATGGCAGCTCATTCCTGGGAGATGCAGGACTTCTCTCATGGCTCATTTTGGCTCAAGGATTCTCCAAAGAAAAGGCTTTCCCTAGACGGCTTAGTGGGTAGCATGTTTCCATCCAAATCTCCCTCCTTTTCTTCTCTATTGCCAGCCTTCTCCTGCTTCTGCCCCATGGGCTTGAACATCAGCATTTCCCCTAATAAAAAATCTTTGCACATAAAATCTCATGTTAGTGTCTGCTTCTTAGAGGACCTGGATGGATACACCAGCCAATGACAATGCCTCTGCTACAGAAAGAATTTAAAAAGCTCAAGGTCACTTTCCTTCTGGGATGGTTGGAAGTAGTGACCAGAAACAAAAACAAAAGTACAAATTTGTACTCTTGTTTTCCATGGTGTTTCAGTCCAGTGAAGAATGATGGTTATTCATCAGACAGATCATACTTGGGTTTGAATATCAGCTCAGCCACTTACTAATTTTGTAATTCTGACAAGTTATTTAATTTCCCTATGCCTCAGTTTCTTCATCTGCAAAATGTGAATGACAGTGCTCTCTCTTTGCATTTTTTGAGGATCAAATAAAATACTGTAGCAAGTACCTCCCAAAGGACACACAGTGAGAGCTCCCTAAATGTTGGTTTCCTTTTGGTACCTCCTAATTAGGAGCTAACTACAGCACCTGCTCAGCTAACCTCAAAGGGAAAGGATAACTTCATTCTAGAAGGAGTCACCCACATGTTATAGGAGCAAACAGAGAGTGCAGATTTTTCTCTTTTCTTCCCTTTATCTCCTCAGTCTCAGCTTTTGCCCTGTTAGGTTCCTGACCACTTAACGGGATGAGGTTTGCTGAAGGTTCTCAATGTGAGCACCTGGCTCAGAGCCACACACCAGGCTGACTCAGCCAGTGCTGGCAAAGCATCTCTGCCTTCTCCTCACTAGAATTTTTGTGCTGCTCCCAAGTAGCTCCCCTTTGCCTCCAGCCTCCATGGCCTTCCCCAGTGTTCTGTCCCAACCCCCACTTTCAGCCCGCTGATTTCTTCCTTTTAAATCTTTGAAGAAAGACTGCCCTTTTCTGTTATTCTGATGTGCTTCATCTTGGCTTCTCCCCTCCCACGAACACTCCAAATTCCAAAGGGTCTTTGTGGTTTGGAGAAGCTTGGAAAGGAATCGCCACTTGGTCCTGGCCTAGCCCTACCACTGCACGGTTCATGTTGTGGTTGAAAGTGTGGATTATAAGTATATATTTTTGTGTGGTGAAGAATACAAAGTTATTTTTTGCCTGTCAGAAAGTAAAAATGTAAATTTTAATTCTGAATACTTATATTTTAAACTATAAACTTTGTAAACTCTCCATTAGCTAGAAATGTTCTGGAAAACATTATTTAAAGCTGGGATGATGCCTAGAGAAAAATTACCTGTACTGCCACATTAAGCAAAAACATCTGATGAGGCACTGGGTTCTGTGTGAAAAATGAGTGGGGTGGCCCTGGGAGGCAGCTAGGACCCCTAACAGGGACCAATAGTCAAATAATTAGTTTCTTAGCATAATACCTTCAGTGTACTTCACAGATAATGAGGAGATGTAATTCCAGCAAGGCCCTCTGCAGACTCAAAAGGAGGCATCCAGCATTTCCTCCATCTTTCAGGCAGGCCCTCAGCTGTCTGAGGAGGATCTTAGCATAGTTCAGGCCCGGCAGGCTCCCTCCCAGTGCCTCTCCTCCTCCCACTTGCTCCCTTCTCCCCATCCTTCTTTGTGCTTTTTCTTCATCCTCAGACTTGAGAGGAGGGAGGGATAGAAAAGCACATAAGGCCATTTGTTAGAGAGCTGCGGGCCTCAGTCTCTTTTTTCCTTTGCTCTTGACTGTCTTCAGAATACCATGGGCTGGTAAGAAGGACAAAAGAGTCTTAATGGTTGGGACCAACACACTCATTTGCTATTAATTTCTTTATTATCTCACAGTCACATTTAAAGTACTCATATGCACAACTATTAGCAACCATTTTTAAATGATAGCTATTTGCCTCTTTGTTTTGGTTTGGTTTTGTTTTTTGCTGATCCTGGACCCAAGCCACATGCCAGATAAGTAGGCAAGTGCTGTACTAAGATATACCCTGAGCCCTAATGGGGATTGAACTCAGGACCTTGCGCTTGCAAGGCAGGCCCCACTGAGCTAAATCCCTGGCCCCTAACTTTTTGATTTTGTAAAGAATATCCACTGATTGAGCTGGGCATGGTTTCACATGCCTGTAATCCCTGCTACTTGGGAGACTGAGGCAGGAGGATTGCAGGTCCAAGGCCAGCCTGGGCTACTTACCAAGACGTTGTCTCAAATAAAATTTTAAAAACGATCTATGCATGTAGGTCAGTGGTAGAGCACTTCTTGCCTAGCATGGGTTCAATCTCCAGCACAGGAGTGGTGGTGGGGGAGAATGCTTGCTTGTTGAAAAAAAATTACAGAAAATTATAAAGTAAAGATAAAAAATATCCAAAATCTCACCATCCAAAAACATCTAGTTTATATGTTGGTAAATATCTTTCCTGATATTTCTGTACACAACCTGTCTACTTTATCAGTCTTCCAATTCAGCTCAGCTAGAGAAAACGAGGGTGGATATTTATTTGGGACACACATGTCCACCCGTGTAGCTTATAGCTAACATTGTCAGGAGCACAACTGCTTCTGCCGCGTCCCCCAGGCTTTCTCTTGTTGATTTTTTTTGTTTTTGGAGCCACTTCCCCTGTAGGTACCTGGTCCAGTCTGGGAAACATACCAGGCCCTGTTGCTTTCTCTTGGGGACCACACTGTGCTTCAGGGTGCCATGGTTGCCTTCTTGTTTTCTTTCAGATCAATGTTTCTTAAACCAAGAAATTTTCCAACTTGAAGATCACTTGAGGGAAGCATGAAAATGAAAACAGGCCAGTTTTGTGTTCCTGGAAGCATTTGAATGCCTGCTATTTTTCTTGGGAACCTTTAGCATCTTGTGGAAATTGTAGATACCTATTAGACACAAAGAGAGCTTCCCTGCATCTTCACCACTATAAATAGGTAACATAAACATTTGAAAGACAGAAAGTGGCTTTAATGAAATTGTATTCCCGTATTTTTCAACTAGGAAAAATAAAACCATCAAAACCTCAGTGGGCAACTCAGGAAGCTGAGGTGGGAGGATTGTGAGTTCAAAGCCAGCCAGGGCAACACTGTGGGACTCCATCTCCAGAAAAAAAAAATCAGTAGTTCTTAAAGTTTTAGGGTGAATAATACTTATGAGAGGAGCTGTTAAATAGGTGGGTTCGTAGGCCTTGTGTTAATTAACTGTCTGTCACTGTGACACAATACCTGAGAACAACAACTTAAAGGAGAAAAGATCTATTTCCATTCGTGGCTTTAGTTCACAGACAACTGCCCTGGGACAGAACATTACGGCAGCCGGAGCATTTGGAGAACGAGGCTGCTCACTTTGTGGCAGCCAGGAAGTAGAGAGAGAAGAAAAGAACCTAAGAGGAAGGAGCAAGGGACAAGACATGTCCCCAAGGACATGACTCCATTACCTGCTCTCTCCAAGTAGGCTCCACCTCCCAGGTTTCTATCACTTCCCACTAATGCTATCAAAGTATGAATCCGTCTTGATGAATCCACTGGTGAAGTTAGAACCCTGATGATCCAATCATTGTCCAGAGGCCTCCCCTCAGAACACATAAGCCTTTTGGAGGAACATCTTTGATTCAAACCATAACAGGCCTGAACTCCAGAAACCCAATTAGGTCGCATGGGAATCTGTATCTGTGTGTGTGTGTGTGTGTGTGTGTGTGTGTGTTCCTGGGGATTGGATCAGGGGCTTGTGCATGCTAGGCAAGTGGTGCACTACCATCACTATCCCTTCATTTTTTTACTTTTATTGTTTTGGTACCAGGGATGGAACTCGGGACCTTGCTCTTTCGAGGCAGACGGCAGCACCATTGAGCTAAATCCCCGGCCCCATCCCTTCATATTTTTTATTGTGAGACGGGGTCTTGCCAAGTTCCCCAGTGTGACTTTGAATGCCCTCTCCTCTGGCCTCAGCCTTGTGAGTAGCTGGGTGATTCTTGCAGCCATTTTAGAAATCCACATCTTTAACAAGCATACCAGGGAATTCTGAGGAAGTAGCCCCACTTCTTGTGGGTTGAATTGTATGTTCCAAAAGGATATATTGAAGTTGTAGGCTTTTAAAATAAGTCAACCCAAAGTGTATGTCTCTGGTACATTTCCGGGTGGCTGTTTCTTGTTTTGTTTGTTTTTTTTTTTGGAACCAGGGATCGAACTTGGGACCTTGTGCTTGCAAGGAAGGCAGCGGAACCACTGAGCTAAATCCCTGGCCCCCAGATGGCTTTTTAGAGGGGCCACAGATGCAGGAATAGCTCTGAAAACCTGTCCCTTTGTGGGGGGATTTGTGTCTGCAGAGGAAATCCCTATTAGCGAGATAAACAGCAGATGTAAGCATCTTTTCTTCCCCTTATCTGCCCTATCTAGATCTAAGAAAAATCATAACCCTCTTTCCCCAGAGATTGCTGCAGGATGCCACATATTCTGAGGACTATTACCTGAGAGACTTTATCTGCATGAGACAACAAACTGCTTGCCAGTAAGTCCTCCCCTTATCCTCCCACAACCTGTTGCCACCTCCTCCCAGAATCCCAAGCCCCTATTCCTTCCTGTCACTCACAGTGCCACTTAAACGTCAACCATCTGGCCATTCTTGGATTATTATATTTTGTGTGGCTCCCACGCATGTGTGCATGTAACTTTGTATGGTTTCTGTTAATCTGTTGTTGGTCTGTTTCATAGACTCAAATATCAAGCATTTAGAGGGAAAATTTGAACTCTCCCACAAAATCCTAACTCAAGGTACCTATAAATGTGTCCTTATTTGAAAATTGTTTTTGCAAATGTAATCTGGTTAAAATGAGATCATAATGAATTAGGGTGGGCTATAAATTAAATGACTGGTGTACTTATAAGGCAAAAGAGACTTGAAGACAGACATACAAGAGAAAGAACATGTAAATTTGTAGGCAAAATTTGGAGTTAAGTTGCCACAAGCCAAGGAATACTAAAGAGAGCCAGAACCATCAGATGCTAGAAGAGACAAGGATTCTTCCCTGGAGTCTTGCAAGTGCACCTGAGTCTCTGTTGACATTTTGATCTCAGATTTTTAATCTCCAGCACTTAAGAGAATGAGTTTCTATTATTTTAATCATTAGTTTCTATGTATTTATGGCAGCTAGGAAACCCCCCAGGCCTCACTTTTAGAATTATTGCTGTTTATAGGAAATGTGAACATGTAAAATGTATATTAATGTGCTTGAGGGTTGATAATATAATATAGTCACTCATCATTTAACAACAAGAGTACATTCTGAGAAATGTGTTGTTAGGTGAGGACATTGGAGTATACTCACATTGACTAATTACTGTAAGAATGTCACCAGGCAATATAATCTTATGGAGCCACTGTTGAAAATATGGTTTGTTGTTGATTAAAATGTTGCCATGAGACACATGATTGTACGGAAAAGTAATTGGGACCCAGAGCCCAGGACTCATGGAAACAGTCAAGGAAAAAAGTAAAAGAACTGGGCATGGCGGCACACACCTGTAATCTTAGCCCTTGGGAGGTTGAGGCAGGAGGATCGTCAAGAGTTCAAGGCCAGTATTGGCTACACAGTGAGTTCAAGGCCAGCCTGAACCACATAGTAAGACCTTGTCTCAAAAAAACCAAAGCCAAAATACAAGTGGAGTGGCATTGGTTCAAAGTACTTAAAATGGAGTTGGAAGGCCACTTTCCTTATCGCTGGGACAGAATACTGATAGTAACAATTTAAAGGAGCAGAGCTTTAGTTTGGTTCATGTTTTAGAGGTTTCAGTCCATTTTCAATGTGCTCAAACACAGAAACAATATGGTGGGTGGGCCTGGGTGAAGGAAAGCTGCTCACTTCATAGGGACCAGGAAGCACAGAGTGAGGGAAAAGCTGGAAAGGGAACTATGCCCTTCCCACTCACTTCACCATGACCTCTTTGACCATACCCCAACTCCTAATAGCAAGCCAGCTATACCACTCCCAAAATCCAGTCACCTTCCAAGTACATGAGGCTTTGGGGTCCATTTTAGATCTAAACCATACCACTGCTGTTAGTCAGATCTCAGCTGGAGTAAGATATCTTTCCAGATGCAAGCACAGTGGCCTATCTGAAATTCCCTTGTTTGTTAAGCTTTGCTGACATTCCTTACAAAGGACTCTTTCCCTCATACTACTCAGAAACTACTCAGTCCTCCCTTTTCTTACAAAACAGCTTAACTTTTGCCATCACCAACCATAATTCCTGCCTATCAAGTAAAATATCCCCACACACACAATTTAAAACTATAAATACTATCGTCATTTTGTAACCTGGAAGCATATTTTCATGACTGCTTGAATCTGTATCTTCCCAGATTACAATCCTAATGAACCCTAAGTAAATTAATTTTCTTTGTTATTGACTAGATTGATTTTCTTTTTGGATGATAAGGCCTTAGGTTTTCATAGCAAACATCTGACAATGGTTAATGATCTGGAGAAGTTCATTCTTGTTTTAGGGTATAAGGACCAATGGATCTAAAACATTTAAAAGTAGCTATTCATTTTCTTTTCTTTTTTTTTTGTTGGTACTGGGGATCGAACTCGGGTCTTTGCGCTTGTGAAGCAGGCGGCGAAACCACTGAGCTAAATCCTCAGCCCAAACTATTTATTTTCTGTTGTTGCTGCAACCAATTCCTGCAAATTGGTTGGTTTACAAGTCAAAATTATTTTTTCATAGTTCTGGAGGAAAGAAATCCAAATGGTTCTCACTAGGCTAAAATCTGTTCTTTCTGGAGGCTCTGAGAGAGAATCTTTTCCTTGCCTTTTCTGGCTTCTGGATTTCCCAGCATTCCTTGGTGTAGGCCTCCTTCCATCATTAAAGCCAACAATGGCAGGTTGAGAATTCCCCACATCATTCCTTTCACACTGACTCTCTGCCTCTCTCCTCCACATTTAAAGACCCTATGATTACATTGGGCCCACATGGATAATTCAGGATAATCTCTATTGTGAGGTCATCTGATTAGCAGCCTTAATTCCATCTGCAGTGTTAATTCCCTTTGCCATACAGGATAACATATTCAGGAATCTGAATTCCTTTTTAAGTCTTTATATTAATTCTCTGCAGAGATAGAGCAGATATTATGATTATATAGTTGTTTTAGAAATGAAGAAAGAGAGATGATAAGAGGTAATGATAAACCTCACATCACTGACATAATTTGTTAACTCATTTAAAAAATGTTTATAAATAATAGCAAAGTTAGGATTAGCATCCAGATGGCTGATTCTCTGCTCAGTTCTCTTTCCACCATCTGATTCAGGACTGCCCTAATGAAGAAATGAATAGAAGTCATGGCCAGGGAAATTGATGGAGATATTTAATTTTTTATATATATATATATATATTTTTTTTAAGGGTGCTTTAAACAATTTATTTAACTGAAATGCCATATACTGACTTCCATTTATTTTGATACATCTTGTCCCCAAGGTGATTTAGAGATCTTCAAGCCAATATAAATATTTCATAAATATTTAGCCATTTGAGTATACATCTGCACAATACCTCACATCTTTCAGCAAGAAAAACACTGAAGAGTAGAGACCTGACACAATTAACTGGCTATAATGAGAATCTGATCCAAATATTTGTTTCTCTGAGGTAAAGGCACCACACACCTGTTCAATTAAGAAAACCATCCTTACAACACAGGATGATTTTTTATTTTGAAGTAGGGCTTAGGGCACTCAGCCGCTAATTAGGTGCTGCATGGCAGAGCTACATCCCCAGCTTCTGCCATGAATCCATAGGGAATAGGTTCCCACAACTCAGGCTCTTCCCATTGGTTCTCACAAAGTGTGCTGCCCTGGGTGGGGCAGGCTGGCACTTGAGTTGAATCCAGGTACCTTTCTCTTTGGCTTCCTTCTTTTTCTGATCATTTTCCTTGACCCGTTTCAGGAAGCTATCTTGACTCTTTGAGTGTTTAATATGCTCAATACGCACATTAATCCTCTTGGCAAGTATCTTGCCCTTAACTTGCTTGTTTACAACAGTGCCAACAGCATGCTGGGTAACATTGTAGACTCTTTCAGTTTTGCCATGGTAACATTTGTGTGGCATTCCTTTTTGAACAGTACCCATTCCCTTGATGTCTACAATATCACCCTTTTTGTAGATTCGCATGTATGTGGCCAAAGGACCAACCCCATGTTTTCTAAAAGGCCTAGAGAACATATGCCGGGTTCCCCTCCTCTTTCCCTTTGAGTTCATCATTTTGTCAAATTACTGGAAGATGGCGGTTCCAGCCGAAAGGCTATTTAATTATATATTGTTGTAGAGTGGTAGGAGACTCAAAATAATAAAAAGATAATCCTTTTCTCTTCCTGCCTCCTGTGAGAGTCAAATCCTTGAATCTCTGGGTCCAGGATCTCTTTGCCTATCCCCACATCTCACATCCTCAAATTCCATCACTCCTGTTTCAGGGAAAGGGGGTCAGAGCTTAATTATGTTTTTGTTTTAAAAGTTAGCCTTGAAAAAACAAAAGTTATCCTTGAAGGAGCTAAGCTAAAGCTGCTTCCTTGAAGCAATGGCGATCAAGGCAGACATGTGAGTTAAAGAGGGTGATGGAGCTAGGTGGGGTGGCAATCCCAGCACTCAGGAGACTAAGGAGGGAGGATTGCCTCAGGTTCAAGAGCAGTCTGGGATACTGTGAGTTCAAAGCCAGCCTGGACTACACAGCAAAGCTCTATCTCAAAGAAAAGAAAGACACGTGTAAATACCGAATAGTTTCTCTGATGTGAGAAACTGAAAATGTAAATAAGGATCAAAATGTGTAATAGATAATGTGAAATAGGAAGAAAAGGTCTAGAGGGGAAGGGGAAGTGTGAGGGGTAGGGGAAAGGAATAAATATGAGAAAAGGAAAAAATGGAAACAAAGTCTTTGTAAATAGGGAGGGGTAGAGGGGGTGAAGGGAGGGCAGGGGAATGGGGGAAAAATAAGAACCAAGATATATCATGTAAAGGCACAAATTCTCAATGATGAATGTCATCATATTGTATACCTATAATGTACCAATAAAATTAATGAATAAAAAAATGGTAGTAGTCACTGTGACCATTACCATGTTCACGATGGGGCCATAATTCCCATGCCGGACTACTGGGCAGTTCCAAACCACTGAGGGTTCAAGCTGACAGGAACATGTTACTCGTGATATGTCAAGTTGATTGGAGTAAGAGGCTCCTAGAAGATTAGTAAAGCACCGTTCTGGGAGTATCTGGAGATGATTGACATGGAGGCCACCAAACTGAGAGGCACCAACCAATGGGATTGTAGCCTAGATGGAATAAAAATGGAAAGAGGAAGGAAGTGTGCCCATTTTGAAGAGCTCTAGTCTTCATGAGTGGATGTATTCTTTGCTGCTGTTATCTTTGGACCTTGATCTCCAGGGCTGCAGTTTCTTCAGCCGTCCAGTGCAGACTTGCACTATTGACTCTCCAAGGAGCTACCAGCCCTTTGACCTTGAACTGGTGCTGCATCCTTGATCCCTCTTGTTCTCCGGCTTCTGTCTTCTTGGATGGAGCAGCTACTAAACAATCCACCTCTCCAGTGCCACAAATGGCCACTGTGGACTTTCCTACTTCTGATCCTAAAAGCCAACCTAATAAATCCCATTGCATAATTATATTTTTCTACTGATTCTGTTCCTCTAGAGAACAGAACCCTAACTAAGATAATCACCCAGAATGGAGTTAGATATAGTCATAGATAGACAGATAGATAGATAGATAGATCGATAGATAGATAGATAGATAATTGATAAGTCTTCTAATGAATCTGTTCCTTTGGAGAACAATAAATGATATATTTACTATCAGGTCTGCACAGTACAAAAGGAACATAACCATCATTCATATACCAAAAGAATTATAACAAACAGGTAAACAATAAAAAGAAGGATTCCTGTTAAATTAGAAGTTGGAAACCAGGAGCTGTGATCTGCTCTGATGAGTTTTAATGACAGAGATTTTTAAAAATCCAGAAATGGCTGCTGGAGCCTGCTCAGTGGTCTTCCTCATAACAACTTTTCTTTATACTGTTTGTGTCCTACAGCAAGTCTCCTTCCTGCCCCTCACCACTCTTTGATCTAGCCAAAGTTCTTTTGGTTGTAAGCAACATAAACCCACTCACCTACGTGAAAGAAACAAAAAGAAAAATATGCCTTTATCATGAGGTCATGAGTGTATGTTTGCTTATGCATAGCAAAAGCAGCAACACAATTTGAACCAGGACATATGATTCCTTATGTGCTGGCCTAGTCTTTAATTTCTCGGTGAGTTTGCATGATTTTCTTTTCTACTATTGACCACAATCTTCTGTGTGTATAGGTTGTGGCTTCTAGTAGTTTTGGACTTCATCAGTCCAGTTTCCCCACGTCATAACAGGGGTCGGTAAACTTTTGTAAGGGTCCAGATAGTAAATATTGTACGTTTCACAGGCCAAATGATTTTTGCTGCAATTGTTTATCTCTGCCTTTGTAGCATGAAAGCTCCCACAAGAACTATGTAAGTCAATGGACATGGCTGTGTTCCAATAAAACTTTGTTACCAAAAACAGGTGGCAGACTGACTGAGATAAAATATGTACAAACCACACATCTTCCAAGGGCTTTCATGTAGTATATACAAACTGTCTAAACTCATCAGTAAGATAACAAGCAGTCCACATAGAAAATGGGTAGACCACTTAGCTGCTTTGCCAAAGAAGATATATAGATGAGAACTCAGCACGGTAAAGGATGTTCAAAGTAGCAAGCTATTAGGAGAATGTAAATTAAAGCCACAATGAGATACTATTACATACCTAGAAGAATGAAAATACTGACAGCACTGAATGTTAGAAAGGATGCAAAGAAACTGCATCTTACATTGCTAGTGGGTATGCAAAACAGTACAGGCACTGTGCAAATCAGGCTGATGATGCCTTACAAAGTTCTTTGTACACTTGCTATATTATCCAGTAGTTACACTCCTGAGCATTGATATGAAAACCTATGTTCACAGAGAAACATGTGCACAAATGTTTAGCTGTAATGATCCTAAACTGGAAACAATCTAAATGCTCTTCAGCAAGTGTATGGTTACACAGCTGTGGTCCATCCTTACAAGGGAATGGTGCTCAGCAACAAAAAAAGCATGAACTATTGCTATATGCAACAACTTGAAGGAGACACAAGGATATAATGCGGAGTGAAAACAGCCATTTGAAAGGTTATGTGCTATACGATGTCATTTCTGTAATGTCCCTGGAATGACAAATTTATAGAGATGTTAAGCAATGGGAAGGGGGAAGGAGGAGCCTAAGGGAGCGGCAGGGGGTGCTCTGCTGTGGTGTGGGACAGTCTTGCACCTTGGTTGCAACGGGGGTTGTGCGCTTCACTGCATAGAATGCCATAGATTGTATACATGGGCACAGAGGAGAGTGAAAACCTGGTAGAATCTGAGAAAGGTCCATGGCCTAGTTCTCTATATTGTGCCAATGTCAGTTTCCTGGGTTATTAATGCTCTAGCTCCCAGTGATTATATCACTGCGAGAAGCTGGGTGAAGGGAATTGGGTCCTCCCTACTATGTATTCTTTTTTTTTTACAATTCTGTGAGTCTATAATTATTTCAAAAGACAAAAAGAAAGCAGGCAGTGGGCTGAATTTAATGAAGGCATGTTCTTTTTGCTGACATGTTCCTTGGAGAAAAAAGCTGCTTTTTACAATCTCCATTTCATAAACACCACAGAAAATTCTGACAGCCCCAGGTCAGGTCATGACCCCTCCTTATGTCTCTTCCTGTAGCCATCATGTGATCACATATTAAAACTCTTATGGGATGGAGGAGTTTTTCCCTCAAATAAAGCCAGACATGCACAAAAGACACAACTGCATGTCCAGGACAATGGGAAACTTAAAACTCTGAAAGGTCGGAAGTCTAAATGGGCCTCATGTAAACAAGAAACTCAAATCCCTCAGGAGCAAAAGCAGCTGCCTCTCCCAGGAGCCACATAGTCCCTTCTTCCTCCCCTCTTCTCTGAGAATCTCCTTCCCTCTTCATTCATTCTGGGTGTGACTTTCTCTGCTTTCCTACAGGGCTATGGGTGGCTCCCCACGGCTCCTCTGTTTATGTTTTCCCAGTTACCACACTTATAATTATTACACTCATGTTTTATATTGTGCTGAAGAGTATTAAATAATGATAATTTTTGAATTTCCATTTTGGGAATTCTGTGTTATTAATCCTGGATATTTTTACTTTTTTGATGTTCTCCTCCATTCCTAGCCTAACAAGTTATGTGCACTATTTATTTATTTATTTATTTATTTTGGTACTGGGGATCAAACTCAGATCCTTGAGGCTGTGAGGCAAGCAGCAGAACTACTGAGCTAAATCCTGGGCCCCTATGTGCATTATTTTAACAGCCCGGCAATATGTAATATCTAGGTTAGATTTACAACAAAACACTATCCCTAGTGAGAATGTACATGCATCATTATACTTAAAATGCTTAGTAAATGAAGAATGTTTTCTTCTTTAAAACTCAGAAGACTGACAAATATTTCTTAGTAGCTGAACAAAATCTCTGAAACCATCTTTTGGGACGGTTGTCATTCTTTAATTCAATAATGATCTGTGACAAGTGATTTGGACAGACAGAAAAGACATGGCGTAGAAGTGAGCCCTCTGCAGTGAGTGAGCTCACTGCAGTCTCAGTGATGGTGGCCATGTGCTTAGTCACTTGTGTCTACCACACCAAGGGGGACAAACAGGCTGCTGACCTCGCATGGCAGAGACAGCTATCCACCTAAAGTCACAGTGCCACTCCCTGGGGTGGAATTGTCCTGGGAATCAGCCACACAGGACTACAGCTCAAAGGACTGAGCCTCCCTGCATCTGAGATGACCCTATGACTAATGCTCACTGGAACGTGGGCAGAAGTGTCCTGTACCACCCCAGGCCTGGCCACCTCTGCCACCTCCCTTGGGCCCTGCTTCATGCATACTTTTCTATGGTGCTTCCCTCTACCAGATGGAGGCAAAGGACTCTCAACTCCTAAAGAGCGGTGAGAAATGTTCTTTCTGTAAGAGGCCAGAGAATTTAAGCTTTGTGGCCACAAGGTCTCTGTTGCAGTTACCCAGGTTGTATTGTAGCCCAAATGCAGCCACCAACAATACAACCAATGGGTGCAACTGTGGTGCATTTAAACTTTATTTCCACAAAGAGGCAATAGGTGGCTGGATTTGGTTCATAGAAAATCCCAGTTTTGTTTCTTTTGTTTGGTTTTATTTGTTTTTTTTTTTTGGGAACCAAGAACAAAGCAAGCCAACGAAACAACGAACCAAAACCCCAACCCCGAAAAACCAAAGTGGGTTTTTTTTTTTCTTTGTCTCAAAATATTTAGTTTTATTTTGGAAAGGATATATTCCCAGCTTCCCTCCCTGACAACATCACTCCAGCCCACCAGCCATGACACACTTGCGCGCACACACACACACGTACATAAGGCCAATGGGCTGAGTCTGCTTGTGCCTTCTCCAGCTGAGAAGGGATCTTCTCCTTCCTCCTTCCCCCAACACACACATGCACGGTACAGGGGAAAGGGGCCTGCTGGGGTCCCAGCTCCCAGGGGAGGACGCAGAGCCCCACACATTCTTGTCACATGCATTTAGAAAAATAAAACCAAATGGTGTTCTGCCATCCCCAACACCAAAAGATAGCAATCTCCACCTGGAGTCATCTTCACCATTTTTTAGAAAAGTTTATTGCACTTATGAACAGATATTAAAGGAGCTAGGGTGGAGCTTTGCCATAAAGACGGGGAGCTCCATGGCCCTCTGGGTCAAGGGCCATGTGGAGAGCTCCCTGGCTGGCACAAAGGAGCCTCCTCATGCCTGCCACTCACTGCCACCCTTTCCCAGCCTCAGGAGTCAGGTGGCAGAGTGCTTCCTTTGGCCAGAGCAAAAATCCAAGTTTTAATGCAACCTTTGTTGTGTGATCTTGGCCACATCAAGTAACATCTCTGAGCCTCTGTGTCTTCCTTAGTGACATGAAGAAGCTGGACTTGACCTCAAAATTCTCTAATATCTCCATGATTCCACAATTTCAGCCCATCGACTATTTCCACTTACTTTTGACTCCATGTATTTGTGTGTGTGTGCATTTTTAAATACCAATAATCAATTACATCAAAACAACTCTTAAAAGCCAAAGAAAATTAGTTGTAAAATACATAGCAATTAATCTGTTTTTCAAGCTGTGAAAAATGAAGGAGAAAATGATCAAGGGAAGAAGAAAAGCATCAGATGCTTCTACAGTTCATAGAACTTAGCAGATTAAACCCAGAGCGTGTGAGTGAATGGGTTCCAAGTGCACATTCTCATTGCACCAGACCACGGGGTGTTGGAGCTTGATGACAGCCATTACACAGGGGGAAAATTGGAGTCTTTCTTTGGGAACTCAGAGCATCATTATTAAATAAGCACCCTTGTAGTTAAAGAATTGTTTAGCTCAACAGCAGCAAGATACTTTGAGAAGAGAGGAATGATGGCATTCCTTCAACAACCAAGCAGTTTGCTCAGCAGAAGAAAATGTGTTAAACAAGAAATATCAGCTATTGTGGTCATAGCAATAATGAGATCTATATTTGTGTTACAGAGCACCCTCCTTTCAAGGCGCCCTAAACACATGAACCCTCTGAACTCATTGGTGAGATCCCGGCAAATACTATAATATTATTCTTGTTCAACAGAAGAAAAGCCTGTGAAGCACTTATGAATGTCACATTTGTGTCTGCCCAAGTTTCAATATACCCAGTATAATGTGAGGGCACAATATTCTATTGAACATTATATCCGATTTATTCCACATGGAGAACTAGTAGTAGCTATTTCTTTATGAATAATAATACAGGAACAATAAAACTCATTATTCAAATGTTAATATTCCCTGCCACTTTAATCCTTACAACAATCTGGTTAGAAAGGTTGAATCTGGCGTGGAGTGAGGAAACTGAATTGCATGCCCACCCTCACCTAGCTTGGTGGAAGTAGAAAGAACACCAGTACCTAGGTCTCTTGATTTGGAAGACAATAGCACGTGTTGGTTTTAGGACATGTTACCCCCAAGTATGGAACTCGAGAAAACAGCCATAACATGAAGGTCCCTCTCTGGCCTTCTTCCACCCTTCTTCCCTGAAACAGGTCATGACCTCCTGCATGAAGTACCCTCCTTATACCTGGAGAACAGAGCATCTCGACTTCTGAAGACACAGAAGAATCTGAGCACACAGGACTTGCTACATTTCCCCCAAATCATAAACTTACATCCCCTTTATCCAATTATACCTCTCTGTGAGTGTGCATCTGTTTGTCGAACCAATGCATAAAAGTGTACAAGTTTACCTTTGTTCTTTAAGTCTTCATTTTCATATGAAGACCCTAGGTCACGTGAAACTTATGTCAAATAAATTGTGTGCCTTGTTAACCTGTCTTGTTTAAGGCCCTCAGCCATGAACCCAGCCATGAGTGAGGAAAAAGTAATGTTTTCTCTACTACACATGTTTTACTTATGGTTCATGAGCAGAAGTCTCATCTTGGATGAAGTGAGTGAAATGGGGCAGGAATACACTGTCCAGGCTGCCATCATAGGCTGGTTGTATCTTCTCCTGCCTGCATTTCCCCGCACTGACAGCTGCAGAAGGGCTCACACCTGTGGTACCTATGGCCCTGCTCATGCAATCTAGCCTATTGTGGTCACAAAGCAAAGCTGGGTGCCACAGACAGCGCAATGACTGAGGAGCTGAGAAGGCTGCCACTACTCATGTTTCTCTGCTCAAGCAGATGACAACCAGTCTTCCCATCCAACTTTTCAGCCCCTGCTCTCAACAAGCAGAATTTGCCATTTCCCCATCCTTATTACTCCTCCTCAACTTGGTTAATCCCAACTCAGTCTTCAACTCTCATTTTAGCACTCTGCCTTTGGGATGACTTCCCACTCCAGCTCAAGTAACTGTGTTAATAATAATACATTCACCTCAGTGATTATATGATTATTGTCTCTCTCCCAGCTCAAGAATTGCAAGTCCCACAAGAGCAGGAATTTTGTCTGTTTCTGCTCATCACTGTATCCATACCACCAGGCAGAGAATCTGGCCAGATAGCAGGCACTTCATTTGAACAAATATATGTATGGATGATTGAGAAAATAAGTGGCTGTATGAGTCATAAAAAATTTTAAGATTAGAACAGCCAAGTAGAATGCAGAATTCCCAGATTTGCATTTTAGATAAACAACAAGTATGTTTTTAAGTATAAGTATGCCCCAGCCATGTATGGTTCATATTTGTACTAACATAGATGCTCATTGTTTATCTGAAATTCAAATTTAATTGCATATCCTGTAGTTTTATTTGCTAATCTAAACATTGGCAGTAGAAGAAATTTTGGAAGTCATAGTTCAAACTCATTTTAAAGATAATGAAACTGGTCCCTAAATATGTCCTAAGGAAATTTTCCTTAATGGTGATTGTAAGTGTGGCTTTAGAATCTCTAAATCATGCACTTCCTTTCCTGGTCATCTAACTTCTTCAAAGGAAAGCAGAGCCTAAACATCTAGAGAGACATGACAATGAGATCTGTATTAGTCTGTTTTTCATCACTGCACCAAAATAGCTGTGATAATCAACTTATAAAGAGCAAAGGTTTATTTTGGCTCACAGATTTGGAGGTTTCAGTTCATAAACAGTTAGCCCCTTGGTTTGAAGCCTGTGCTGAATTCATGGCAGTGGGGGCTTCTCAAGTCATGGCAGCAAAGAACTAAGAGGGAGGGATAGAGGGAGAGATAGAGAGAGAGGAGAGAGAGAGAGAGAGAATACCGACATTCTCTCAAAGGGCCCAACAGCACCACAGGTTGAGGACCAAGCCTTTAACACATGAGACTTTTGGAGACATTCAAGACCTAAACTACAAGACCCATATCCAACAGTTCCTGAAGCAACTTTTTAATGTTGCAATGAAATAATCCAATAAATTCCTTTTATCATTCAGCTGGTTTGAAATGGTATTTCTATCCCTATTGACCTTAAGAATACTCAAGGTTAAAGTACTTTCATGTTTTCTTATTTCAGGTTGTTATTCTAATCATCACAGAGGCTCACTGAACATTTATTAAATAAATACAGCTGGATCAATTGAACAACTGGCCTCTTATCTGTATTCAACTGAAGAATTCGTCCCTAGATCCTTGTACTAAAGTATACTAAAACCAAAAGTCAAAACATCATATTAGTTAACAGGATAGTCTTCTGATATATTCAGCAAAAGGAAACTGAAAGCATTATTTTCACATTGATCATGCCACATAAATTTGGCCAAAGATGATCAAACATCATGTGATGAACTCCTCTTCTGGTCTTGCACTTTACCTTACAATTGTTCCAATAGGACCTGATGTTTTGGTTATGTACACAAAGAGGTGACAGGGAATAGCAATTGGGATTATTACCGTTAACCTCAGCATGTTGGAAAATAACAGGAGACTGAATAACGCACACATCCCATGAATCAGATCTCTTTAAATTTAGTTTAAACCAACCTCTTCTGCTCAGCCCATCAGAACACTCGTTTTATTTTGCGTGACTGTTGCTGATTCCAGAATTAAAAATAGGAAAAAAAAATAGAGCCATTGAGAGTGTGGTGTGGGATCATTTAAGGAGTGAATCCATTTTAATTTTTAGCCTCGCTTGTTCAGGAGCTGAGACCAAAACAATAGCCTCCTGTACTTTTTATTTAACAGAGGAACTAATAAACCAGGCTGAACTATGAACTGCAAGATTGGCAGCAACAGTTGGGCAGAACCATCACCGGGTATTTGATAGGTAGAGTCTTGGTTACTTTTCTCTCATTGCTAAGACAAAATACTTAACACCCAAAGTTAAAGGGAGAAAGGTTTATTTGGCTTATAGTTCATAGAGATTTCAGTCCATAATCAGCTGGCTCCAAGGTAGGGTGGCAGAGAGGCAACAGTTCATGGTGCCGGAAGACAGCAAAAGCAAAAAGAGACCTTAATAGCATCTTTCTGCCCCTTTTATCTTATTCAGACCACTTAGGGTAGGTAGCACTCACACCGTTAATCCTAGTGCCCTTGGGCCTAGCCCCACTGTGAATCAATCATACACTCTAGAGTCAGCCACCTCTGGAAGAGCATGAGGATTTGGGGGGACATCTAAACACAAGGCATAACAGGTTGTATCTACAATGCCAAAAAGTCGTTCTTCCCTGTCTAGTGCATGGCAGTGATGATATTTGATTTTGTAGCCAAACAAGACTTACCAGTTTGCAAGTAATGACCTTTAGGGACACATTTTTCAATCGATCCTCATAACCTTGGTTTACGTTTTCTTGTTTCAAGTTATCACTTTCATGTTACTATTTACACATCTTCCTTTACCCCTACAGTTGGGTTTTTTTAAAAAAAAAAAACAAATAAAACCACTCATTTTGCCCGGCACTGGTATACACTTGTAATCCCAGCACTCTCCTGTAGCAGGAGGACTACAAGTTTGAGTTTCTTCTAGGCAACGTAGACCCTGTTTCAACATAAAAAATTTTTAAAAGGACCAGGGATATAGATCATTGCAAAGGCCCTGAGTTCAATTCCCAGAACAGAAAAACAAACAAAAACCATGAAATCTAAATTTCTTTGCCTGAGTCCACAAAAACTAAATATTAAAAGAAATGTAAATAAGAAATAATGAAACCAGAGGTCAAATTATACCATTTCCTAGGAAGTACCTTAAGTGTAGAAGTAGTCACATTGAAGCATTCTAAACTTTCAAACTACATCCATTCTCCTTTTCAATTTAAAGTCACCTTCTCAGAATAGGAAACAGAGATACAGATGTCCATAATAAACTCAAGAATAAAGCAGGCGTTTCAGCATCAATAAATTCCTGGATAATATATTCTAAAACTTGCATAGTTGACAATAGCAAGATGAAATCCTTCCTATCAGACCCAGCCCATATTTGAGCTGAGCAGCAGTGGAGAAGAGGAGGTTGATGCCTATCCATCCGGGTAAGGACTTTCTCATGGACTTTGTCAAGCAGGTACCCCATGCTTTGCACATCTTACACATTTATATGGGTTTCTTTAACAATTTTCTTTAATATTCTTTAAGACTGCAATAATTTAGATAAGATGCCCTGGACAGGACACTGACCCAGTAGAGGAACCTCTAAGAATGAGCTGCTACCAACTTCTGCCTCAGGTCTCCAAAACAAGTGAACTCAGTATTCAAGTAGCTGACATAAATTTCTCCCATTATCACCTTTAAGAACTTCCGATTGTCTCAACTTCCTTGAATACATGGATAGTTGGGGTATGTATTTCCAATGGAATGCCTGGCTATTTCCAAATAAATATTGTGCTTTGGAGAATCATTCTGGTCGTGTTTTAGCTGGACAGACTAAATTACTTTTCTTATGTTAAAAATGTATCTCTTAGAACAGAAATCTCAAATTTAACATTGAATGACTTCAGCATATTTGCTCCTTCACACTCAGATACGACCTCTTAGATCTGATCCTTCAAGTGGTGATTGAATAGCTGGATTGATGTTTCCTTTCCCTTTCTCTTAATTCCCCATGGTGCTCTCACTTCTAAAGGCAGACGCTTCAGGTCTCATTCCAGTAGGATTCTGGAGCCGAATGTCCTGAGCATTTGACAGCCAAACTCCCACACTGTTTATATCCAATTTCATGTGAATTTTGAGGAATACTAGAATATGCCATCATAAAATATGCCTGGGGATTTCCTCAGAATATTTGATCAGATTTGTTATAAATCTCTTTATATACCAAGAATAATCGTAAATCATCTGAACAACATTTCTATAGAAAGTTTTTGGTTTTGGGTTTTTTGGTTTTGGTACTGGGGATCGAACTTGGGACCTTGTGCTTACGAGGTAGGTGCCAGAACCACTGAGCTAAATCCCCAGCCCTAGAAAGTTTTTGAAGGAGCATGAAATTCAAACTATCTTTTGGATTACTGGTTTCTAAATTATAAAAAATGGAATATAAAGCCTATGAAGCCAAGCCCTGCCTCCAGAGATGTGGCTTCTATCTTCCTGATAAAATAATTAGGTAGCTTTTACTCGCATACTTAGGAAGGCATGTCTATCAAAGGAAGAAAGTTCTAGTATCTGTAAAACTCCTGGCCATGAATTTATTGGAAGAGATCAACCACTTTCTGGTTGGGATTGTCTTAAACATCTCCAAAAGTGGTTCTTGCGGTTCTATATGCGTGAGTCACACTGGAACGCAAACTCAACACATCTTTGAAAGCATCACTGCAACTGTGGAAAGGCTTTTAGCAAAATTGCCAGAGAAGTGGGATAGGGTAAAACTTCTGTTCATAAAAACTGAAAAGTCAGTTTTCCTCCTCATCTTTCCTCATTTGTCAGCAGTCAGGATAAAACCATCAAAAAGTCTATCCGTTGTCTGAAGGAAAAAGAAGCAAAAAAAAAAAAAGAGAGAGAGAGACAAAGGAAAGAATACTGTTTAAAAAAAAAGGGGGGCCGAGGATTTAGCTCAGTAGTTCCACTGCCTGCCTGGAAAGCACAAGGTCCCAAGTTCAATCCCTGATACAAAAAAAAAAAAAGTTGAAGAAGGAAGGCAAAGAATGTAGAAGAGGGGACCAGGGATTTAGCTCAGTGGCACCATGCCTGCCTGGCAAGCGCATGGTCCTGAGTTTGATCCCAGGTACTGGAAAAAAAAAAAGTAGAAGATTGTGTCAGTCCTAACTAAAGATGGCGTGGCACCTAAAACTAGTAATGCTCCCTGGGTCCCAGAGGAAAAAGACTGGCAAAAAAAGCCCAAGTTAAAGTGACAAATGAATCTGATGATGAAATTCCACAACTGGTACCAATAGAGAAACACCAGTGAAGGAAAATGTCAAGATGAAAAAATATGTCACAGGAAAGAAGTCCCACAGGTGTCTTGGTCCGAGCATGCTTTGAGGCAAGAAGAGAAAGGCCCTGCCAGCTGCAGAGACCCCAGAAACTACAGAGCCTGAGACCCCAGGTACAGACCCAAGAAAAAGCCAAAATAGGACAGCAGGACAAAACAAAATGCTTCACTGGGGAAGAAACTGCTGAGACAGACTCCAAAAAAGCCATAGGCCAACCTCTAGCAAATCTGCAAGGAAAGCTCCACCAAACAAGGGCTGAAAAACCCCAAGGCGGCCCAGTCAACCTAAAATCAGTGACTCACCCAGAAGGAAACAGCATGTGCCCAAGGGGGATTTTAAAAAATACTTGGGTCCTAGGCTTGGGATGTGCAGCTCAGTAGTAGAGTGCTTGTTTAGTATGCACAAGGTCCAGGGTTCAGTCCTCAGCACCAATCAATAAATAAACAAACTCTGCCCAGATCTACTGTTGCAACCTTCTTCAAAAGTGACGTCGGATTTAAACAGTTTTTAAAACCTCCGCAGGTAATTCTGACATATGCACCTGGTTATAAGTATCAGTGGTTAAAGTAAAATCTATTTTTAATTGCTCTTCTGTGTATCTGCTAATGTAACAGAGGGAAAATGGAATGGTTTTCCATGTTTGTGATTTTTACTATTAAAGTATAATAATACATTGGCTTCTGAGAAGAAAAAAAATCTTATAGGAATCATTTGTTTTTGGACTCTGAATTGTCTCCAGTTTCTTTTTTATGTTTTAAGGTCTAATTCAAACATGAAAAGTAGTCCTAGGCATAAACACAGGACCCAGAAGAAAATCTAGAACCAAGGAGGACAAATCACTTTACAACTTTGGATTTTCTAAATTGAAATTATTTGCATGATATTATTGAATAAACCAAGATCAAATCTATTACATTTTAATTTTTCCACTCATTCCAACTCTTCAGCCTAGTCTACAACTGCACTCAACTCCCTTTAAGACCCAAGCAAGCGAGATTGGGAATGAGGAATAGCATATGGTGTGTCATCACCAATTCTCTCCCCATGAGCAAGTAAAGTTTATTAGTAATTGAATCCTCCTCTCCCTCCTTCCTTCCTTCCTTCCATCTCATCTCTCCTCCTCCTCCTTCACTCTTCTTTGCTCTCTCCCTCCTCTTCCCTTTCTCTCTTCTCTCCTTTCTCCCTTTGCTCTCCCTTTGCAATTATTTAAGCCCTCTAAGTCTCCATGAAAACCTCAAGCATCAGCTTCCTTAATCTAAAATCTTGCTAACAGATACTTCTTTCGGGATTCCTAGTGACAAATTCTCCCAAAATTAGAAACCTAGCTCCAGTCAGTCAGAACCAATAAATACCATTATGACTTACTCCTGTTTTGACTGGGTTCCTGTCACTTGTGTTTCTAAATTTCTTGACTAATACAGGGACAGTCTTCCATGTTTCTTGGTAATTTCTGTTCCCAAGGCTTAGTTCAGTTTACAATATCCCCCAAATCATTTTAGCATCTTTTGATTTACAATCAGGTCCCCTAACTACTTGAGAGTGGCTAATTTGTTCATGAAAAAAATCCAACATGCTTACTGAATAGACATGTGATTCTGCCCATCGGGCTTGCCACTGCTTATTGGACCAGAAACCTGACCCAAGGGAGGCCAGTCAGCCAGCAAATATTGGCAGTGGATATTCCACTGAGATCATGATGCAGCTGAAACCACAGCGGGAGGAAAAGCAGAGGTATGCCCATTGAAGAAAGAGAATACAGCAAATACTCAGAGTTAGAGAAGACAGCTCTCTATTCAGAGAATTTTATACTTATTCTCTCTCTCTCTCTCTCTCTCTCTCTCTCTCTCTCTCTCTCTCTCTCTCTCTCTCTCTGGGAGATGGTATAGGGAGCAAGAGGACTTTCTCTCTATCCTCTGAAGGTTCAGTCATTAGTGTGTTGAAATGAACTGACAGTAGACAGATTAGCAGGAGAAAGGCACACAGATTGATTTATGTGCACATGTACATCATAGGAAGAGTAGCCAAAAAGCTCATATACCCTCCTGAATAGGAGAGAAAGAAATGAGGGGAAGCAGGCACTTTTAGAAGAGTAAATGATTTTTAGGGGAAATGAATGGGTTCAAATAACAGGTGGTAAACAAACTGCATGTGGCTCTGGGCGTGGTACCTGACATTCAGCCTTTCTTCGGTCCTGCAGATTGATCTCCCCTAATTAGTGAGATATCGGGGAGGGGGCCCATGACAGTCACTCTTCTTCTGGAGAACTTCTCAGCACTTGGGGAGAAAAAGAAAAGGAAGGTAACTTTGTATTCTTTGACCCACATCTCTTCATCTCTCCTGCCCTCTAGAAGTCCTATTTTTATAAATATTTATGCATCAGGGAGAAAGACAAAATGTTAATATCGTGCTAGTATTATGCACATAACTTTTTCCCTGCCTGCCCATTATCCTTTTTCATCTGCTACCATCTATACTTTCTTACTTTTCCACAATTAAACAGTATTACCTGGGTAATAAAACCATTTTAAGTTAAGTTTTTTAAAAAGATTCTAAGGGTAAAAAATCACTTACATGCAAAACAGTCCATGGAAACACCCCTGACTTTTGTCAAAGATGAACAAACTTGGATATGAGTTAAAGTAGTGAAACCTGTTTTGCTCAGTACTGACTGCTGGTGCAGGGGCAAGGGCGGAGCTGCCCTTGGTTCCAGCGGCTCAGTGACATTTGTACGGCGCTGACTGGTATTTCCAAAGGGGAGATGACAGAGTGGGGAGGAGAAGGAAGAGGCAGCTCAAGCAAAGTCAGGAAAGAGAGAGAGAGAAAGATGAGGTCATTGTGTCTGCTGGGGAGGGGCCCGTGGAAGTCAGGCTCCTACCCTCCTGCAGAGGAGGCAGACAGAGACCCCGTCCTTCTCAGTCGTTTTGTTACAAAGCAGTGCTTTCCACTCCTTAAAGAAGACACCGCAAAAAAAAAAAAAAGACACTGCTGAGGGCCGGGGATTTAGCTCAGTGGCACTGTGCCTGCCTTGCAAGGGCAAGGTCCTGAGTTTGATCCCTAGTACCAAAAAAAAAAAAAAAAGACACCCTGGATTGTAAGAGATACAGCATGAGGCAAGAAAGAATTGTAATTGTAATCTTTAAGTAAATGCTCTAAGAGAGGGAGGCCAGGTGCCTACTAGGCCAGGCATTGGCTGAAACAAGTGGTACATGCTTCTGGCACCCCTGAGGTTTACCAGGCAAGAACTCAGGGGGCGGGGGTAGGCAGGGGCTGGTTAGTACTTGGGACTTGTCCTGAGGCTGCTTGAAACCATACTACAGCTTGGACAAGTTTCTCGGGACAGGGGTTGGATGGAGTTTCCCGAGTTTCCACGGGGATGATGTCATTCGGCAGAATGTCGTAAGCTTCCCACTAGGCTTGGAAACATGTCTATTGCTTGATAGTGAGTGGCCTGAATTCTTTCAGTCTTTTATTGGACTGTAGCTTTCATTACCTTCTTGCTAGGCTTTTGGAGGCCGTCCGTGAACTCTGCTTTTTGTCTGCATTTCTTGTCCCTGCCCCTCAGATCTCAGACTTTCTCCAGACTCTGTGTCTAAAAGTCTCACTCACCTATTATTTGCATCTTTGTCCTATATAATAGAGAGGATGACATAGAGCAGTGGTGGTGAGCCTATGGCACACATGCTATTGTGTTTTGCTTTTAAGACAAGATATTAATGTAGAATTATTTTTTCTAAACTAAAATACTCAAGTTTAATTGCAGTGTTGGCACTCTGGGATAAATAAGTAGGTTGTAGGTTGCAGTTTGGCATTTGGTCTCTGAAAGGTTCACCGTCACTGACATAGAGATGAAAATCTGAAACCAGGAGCTGATTTTCTAGGGAAGCAATATCTTTCAGAACTTATCACTTAAAAAGTAAGACCTAGCTTGGCATGGTGGCCCATGCCTGTAATTCCAGCACTCAGGAGGCTGAAGCAGGAGGATTTCTGTAAGTTCAAGGCCAGCCTAGGCTACATAGTGAGTTCGCAGCCCGTCTGAACTACATAGCAAGACCTACTTCAAAAACAAAAAACAGAAACAACAAAAAAAGTAAGACCTGTAGCTGGACACGGTGGCACACATCTGTGATCCCAGCTACTCAGAGGCTAAGGTAGGAGAACTTCAAGTTTGAGGCCAGCTTGGGTAACTTAGTGAGACCTTGTCTCAAAAAATAAAAAGTGTCAGGGTTGTAGCTCCATGGTGGAGCATTTGCCTAACATATATGAGATCCTGGGTCCAATCCCCAGTATTAAAAAAAAACCAAACAGTTAACACCTGAGATAAATCTTTCTTTGTTCTAAGGATGATCCTGCTCAAATGACTTGGCATGCAATTTTCTCTTCCAAAAATTGTAGGATGAAGAATCGTGATAGTGTCCACAAAGAATTTCTGTTTAAATGTGGTTTCTAACATTTACTAGCTTTCTCAGCAAGAAGAAAAATGTTATGTTCTTTTAAAAATGATGGTTTTGAAATTGCATCTTTTGATACCTGCTTTTGCTTGCTGTTACCAGCTAGGATGACCTATTTGCTAGTTGCAGCAAATGGCAGCAGTTTCCATGGCTGAGGCTAATCTACAAGCTTATGAGAGGAAAGGAAGAAAACTTAAAAGCAATTAAATTGAGGTGGGCTCATAAAGCAATGAATTAAAAAATCTAAAGGGAGAAGAGGATGTAGTAATTTCTCTGCTTTTGGTTATTAGTGTCCTTATTTTTAGCATTAGTTTCCAGGGTGCTAAACCAATTAAATTGAGGCTATGCTTAAATATACTCTCCTAAGACCTATTTTAAAATATAAAGTGAAGCTTGACTTGAAATTAACCTTTTTAAAATAAATAGTTCTGACTTTTTGCTGGGGAATGGGAGAGTTAGCTACTGTCAAATAAATGCATTTCTCATAAAATGTACAAGTATAATTCCTTAAACCTGAACAGAGATGATAAAGGCAACTTGGTTTTAAAACTAAAAATTGCCAAGCATGGCAGTGCGTGCCTATAATTTCAGCATTCTGGCAGGTGAAGGCAGGAGGATCACAAGTTTGAGCCCAGCTTGGTCAGTTTAGTGATTTAGCGACACTGTCTCAAAATAAAAAACAAAAACAGCAGGAGACATAGCTCAGCGCAAAGGGCCTAGGTTCAATCTCTAATACCACACACACACACACACACACACACACACACACGACATATTTAAGGTGCTTTCAGATTGATTTCTCAGAGGAATTTATTATTTCCACCATGTGCACCTTGGACATACTATATTTATTCCTTTGGTGTCAAATATCCGTTGCCTTTCTGTCAGTAAACTTAAAATTCAACTATGTGAGCCCAGGAGTGACCAATCTGTGGAGATTAGGGGTCTTTGAAGCTTGTCTAACCTTATATGTACATTTTTAAAACTTTAGACTTGCTTTTACTGTTTAAAAATGCCTTTGGTAATTATATGACACTGTGAATGAAAGTAACATATCCTTTCAAAGGCTTAAAATAATATTGCAAGGCAGGGACACATAAGGGCACTGTAACCAACCCCAGCAATCTGAGAGGTCATTTTATAACAACTTTTTTGGGGAAAGAGAGAAGGGAGGATGACCAGAAGGGAAAATGGGTGAAGAGGGTGGGCTGTTCATTGAGTGACACTGATCAATTCTGACTTCCAACCTCAGCAGGGACTTGCATTTGCTTCCTTTTTAAAATATCAATTTAATGTTGTTGCTTTTAATATTGGTTAATGGTAGCTGTTCTCTTAAATGTGGTCACATTCTTTGAGAAGACAAAAACAAAGATGATTATTTATAACAGAAAGCAGATGACAGGGATTGTCAGCAACCAGTATAAATCACAGATGTATACATCAATTTGGAAAATGTTGATCTGGAATAAAAGTGAGCATTACAAGACAGACTAGGGAGGAGAAGGGTGACTCAGTAACAAACCCCCCTCTCACCCAGAATTGCAGTTCTGTGAAGCATCTGAATTGGTGCTGGGAAAACTAGTGGGTGTCGAAACATAAAGTAGGGTACTGGCCTGAATGGTCTTTGGCTGACTGTTGTTCTGTTTGCGGAGTTGTGTTTTTCTGTTGTGTTGGGTTGTATAGAAGCCATTGCACCAGGGCCTTCTGATACACACCTGGAATTTAGACCTTAGCGTTGTAAGCCTCCAAGCTGCCCAAGTGCAATATTCTGCCCCTTCCTAGGCCTTATGTCTCATCTCAAGGATTGTACCACACTGCAGCATCCCCATTGCCACTGGAAATGAATATTGGCTACTACCACCAAAGGCCTGTCATCAACACTTACTCTCTGATAACTCCAGAGATTACTCATTGTCTTGGTCATTTTCTTGTCCCTAAGACACAATACCTGACACCTGCAAAGTAAAGGAGGAGAGCTTTATTTTAGCTCACCGTTCATAGAAGTTTCAGGACATAGTTCACTGGCAGATCCACATGGAAGGGGGCTATGGTGCCCCAGGGAGCCCCCTCTTCCAACCAGAACTCACCTGACAGAAAGTCACCTAGAAGCCTGCATGATCCAATTACTTTCCAAAAGTCTCACTTATGAGTGCACAAGGCTGAAGGGGGGCACATCTAGATATAAACTATAACACCCATCAACTATTCAAAAGTACCCCAGTCTTCTGCCAATGAAACAGACATGTTTGCCTTCAAATTTGGACATTACCCAACTGTTTCACAGAATTCTGCATAGATTTGGGGTAAATGTTTATCCTTGCCCAAATCCATTTAAACTTTAGATAATTTTATTGGAACTCTTTTTTCAAAGAAAAAAAAAACTTGCTCTAATTCTTCTAATACCATATAATTAAAGCTGGATTTATTTTTTCACATTAGTCATATATAAATATATATATTTGGGGGGGCCAGTGCTAGGGATTGAATCCAGAGGCTCGGGCACACTAAACAAGTGTGCTCTCCCTGGGCTATCTTCCCAGCCTCAGATCTTATTTTCATTTCAGGAGTAGGAGGTCCAGAAAATTTTTTTCTGGAAAAATTAGAACAGGACCCAAAAGTGGCTTTGTGAAATTTATTCTAAAAGAACACATTGAAAACTATTTTTTTTACTTGCATTCTTTACAGTTATATGTATGAGTAGAGAAACTTTGAGTGTGACCAAGTGGAAACCCAGACACCAATTTCTCCCTCATACCCAAGTAGAGTTTAATGCTTTGCCAGTATAAAAAGAAAAATATATTCTCTCTTGTTGGCTTGTTGATGGATCAGTTGCTAGTAATTTAATGGAGTGGTCCAGAAAGAAAATGTTCCAGACCATTTTAGGATTTGGCCATATTGTACATTATTTAAAGATGCTCAAAGGGAGTTGGTTTGTAGAGCATTTTGGATTTCAGTTGCAAGCCAGAGTCACGTACACAATTGTTGATACCCTTTTGTGTGAACCTACATAACAATACTACAAGGCCCATTGTTCTGCTGGTATTTCAGGTTAATAGTGATTTTAAATTCCCAGATTCTAAGTCTACCATTGAAATTGGCCCTGGAAAGTGTAGAACACTTGCCTAACATGCAAGGTCCCAAGTTCAACCCCCAGCATTGCCAATGAACAAAACAAAACACATCAGGTAATTCTTACGTGTATTAAATTTTGAGAAAGACTATTCTAAGAAGCATACAGTCAGTCAATAGCAACCATATCTAGCAAATTTCACAACTACAGCTTTTTATTATGAGTTCAATTTTAGGTTCAGACAATACATTATCTGTTGGAATAACAAATAGTGTTTTCTAAATCTATGCTACTTATTATTCCATACTTGAATATGAGTTTTTCATTTCTACATTTATCTATTTATAGAATATTACTTTTTATATCCTGTGCCTCATTTCTAACATGCCTTGTAAAAAGCATATTATGTCTGCATATTCGTGTTCCTACAAAATTTATATGTTGACACTTAATCCCCAATGTTACAGTATTTAGAGATAGGGTTTTAGAAGATAATTAGATGTTGAGGGAAGAATCCTCATAAATGAAGTTAGTGCTCTTATAAATAAAGGTCCAAGAGACTTCATGGGGCCCTAATACCATGAGAGGAAGCAGCCAAAAGGTGCCATCCATGAGGAAGAGGTCCCACACTACACAGAAATTTGCTGGTACCTTGATCTTGGAATTCTCAGCTTCTAAAATAAACTTCTGTTGCTTATAAACCACTAAGTTGAAATTTAGGCAGGTACTTTAGATTGCAAAGAGCAAAAACCAACTTGGATTCACTTAAGTAAAGAGAGAATGAATTTCTTAGATACATTCTGAAGAAGTGTCTGGATTTCAAAGAAGAGCTAGCAATTAAAACCTGGGAAAGGTGGAAAGAAGAGGAACACCTTTACTCAGAAATTCCAGTAAATTCCAGTATGGACATTGTCTTTAAAGCCCAGGCAGCAACATTATTCTGCTCTAACAATTGTCAAATGGAATTTCCAACTTCCCAACTACAGTTCTTTGGTGTTGCAGACACTGTAGATAGCCATCTTCCTAAGCACTCTTCCTCCATCATGCACAATGCTAGAGGCTTGTGTCTGGTTCTCACCTCTTTCCAGCCTGACTCAAGAGTAAGTCTTGATTAATCCACACCAGTCATAGTAACCTTATGCCCTTTGCCAATGATTGGCTTTAGGGTGGGCGTGTGACATCATTCTGGCCAATGATATGTGAGGAGAGTTCTGCCAGAGCTTTGGAAAGAAGAAACAGAAGAAACAATGATTTATTTTCCCATACTAGACTAGATGTTGTCATGTCTGCATGTGATGCCTAGAGTTTCAGCAGCCATTTTCCTTGGAGGAGGACTGCTAGCCAAGGTCAAAGCTAACATGTCCAAATTAAAAGTGGGAAGGAAGCAGATTTCTCCACCTTGTTATGGAATAACTCTCCCTCTCCATGTCATTAAGTAGCTATTCTAATTAAATACCTTGTTGTATGAGTGAATAATTGCTCTTAGTGTTTAAAATAGTGGATTTGTCAGGATGCAGCAAATCAAGGAGATTATACACCATGACCAAGTAGGATTCATCCCAGGGATGCAGGGATGGTTCAACATATGCAAATCAATAAATGTAATGCACTGTATTAACAGAACCAAGGACAAAAACCATATGATCCTCTCAACAGGCGCAGAAAACGTGTTTGACATGATCCAACACCCATTCATGATTTTTAAAAAATCCTACAGAAATTTGGTATAGATGATTTTTATCTCAATATGGCTTTTATCTATGAAAAACCAACAACTAACATCATACCAAATGGGCAAAAACTTAAAGCTTTCACTCTAAAATCAGAAAAAAGACAAGGATGTCCACTGTTACCACTTTTATTCAATATGGTTCTAGAAACATTAGCCAGAGCAATTAGACAAGAGAAATAAATAAAAGGAATAAAGATAGGAAAGGAAGAAGTTAAATTATCGTTATTCATGGATGACATGATACTCTAAAACTCCACCAAAAGACTTTTAGATTTAATAACCAAATTCAGTAGTGTAGCTGGATACAAAGTCAACACTCAAAAATCAATAGCCTTCCTGTACATGAATAACAGACTCAAAGAGAGAGAAATTAGGAAAACAACACCTTTCACAATAGCATCCAAAAAATGAAATACCTAGGAATCAATCTCACAATGGAAGTAAAAGACCTCTACATTGAAAACTACAGTACTCTGAAAAAGAAGACCAAAGAGGATATCAGAAAATGGAAAGATATTCCTTGTTCTTGGGTAGGAAGAACCTATATAGTGAAAATGGCCATACTCCCAAAATTCTTATACAAATTTAATACAATTTGAATCAAAATTCCAAGTGCATATATCACAGAATTAGAAAAAAAAATTAAGAACTGGAAGAGACCTAGAATAGCAAGAGCAATTCTGGGCAACAAAGAAAAGGCAGGGAGCATCACAATCCCTGACTTGAAATTGTACAACAAATTTGTATCATTTTACTATGATAAAAACAGCATGTTACTGGTGAAAAAACAGACATGAGGATCAATGGAACAGATTACAAAATGCACAAACAACTCTAAACCTACTCAGCCACCTCATCTTTGACAAAAGAGCCAAATGCCTTCACTGGAAGAAAGATAGCCTCTTGAATAAATGGTTCAGGAGCAACTGGCTTTCCACACACCGAAGATTGAAACTAGACCCATATCTTTCACCATGTACTAAACTGAAATTGAAATGGATCAAAGATCTAAATATTAAAACAGAAACACTTAATCTGCTGGAAGATGAATAGGTAGAACTCTTGAATACATTGGAATAGGCAAAGACTTCATAAACAAAAACGCAGTTTCACAGGGAATATCACAAAGAATCAACAGCTGGGACCTCATCTTACTAAAAAGCTATTGCACAGCAAGAGAAACCACCAGCAGAGTAAAGAGACAACCCACACCATGGGAAAAAAAATTTTGCCAGCTGTTCCTCAGACAAAGGACTACTATTTAGAATATATAAAGAACTCAAAAAACCACACCCTACCAAATGTAAAGACTCAGTCTAAAAATGGGCATCTGAAATGAATAGACACTTTGCAAATGAAGAAGTACAAACAGCAAATAAATATATGAAAAAATGTTCAACATCACTGGTCATTCAAGAGTCGCAAATTAAAACAACTCCAAAATTCCATCTCACTCCAGGAAGAATGGCTGGTATCAAGAAATCAACCAATAACAAATGCAG
This sequence comes from Heterocephalus glaber, assembly GCF_000247695.1. The sequence goes on from NW_004624787.1 coordinate 9,048,917, forward strand.
GTGGGGCTGTGGGAAAAAAGGAACCCTTCTCCACTGTTGGTGGGAGTGTAGACTGCTGCAACCACTGTGGAAATCAATGTGGAGATTCCTCAAAAACTAAAACTAGAGGTTCCATTTGATATAGCTATTCCCCTTCTTGGTATTTTCTTGAAAGAATTAAAAGCATCATACCACAGTGATACACGCACACCCATGTTTATAATGATACAGTTTGTAGTAGCTAAATCTTGGAAACAGCCCAAATGCCCATTCACTGATGAATGGATAAAGAAGATGTGGGGTTTTTTTTTAATACAATGGAGTACTACTTTGCCATAAAGAAGGATGAGCTTCAGACATTTATAGGTAAATGGGTGGACCTTGAGACCATACTCTTAAGTGAAATAAATCGAGCACATGTGTTTAAATATTGCATTATTTCTTTGGCATGAGAAATCGAAAGTGGAAATAAGGTCTAGAAAGTATAATATATATTGGAAAATGGAAAGAAAATGTTCAAATAGGAAAGGGAACAAGGGAAGAGGGAGGGAGAAAGGAAAGAGGAACAAGAAAAAAAGAAAGAAAAAGTGGAAACAAAGCTTTGGATATAGGGTGGGAAGGAGGCCTTGAGGGGAGGGGAAGAATGAGAAAAAAGGAAGAGGCAGGATGTATCATGTACAGGTGCAGACTCTCTATGACAAGTGTTACCATTATGTATATCCAAAGTGTACCAATAAATGTTTTGTGAGAGAGAGAGAGAGAGAAGCCAATCCAAAAAAATGTTATTATAAAATAAATTAAAATAGAATAGTGGATTTGTAGATTTTCTGTTGTTTATACCTCAAAGCTTTCTAAGCGATATTCAGAAAGAAAGTTTGATTAACACAACTTGATTTAGTTTTTACCCCCGGCTGGGTGTGTTGGAAAACTCCTGCCATCCCAGCTACTCAGAGGCTGAGGCAGGAGGATTGCAAGATGGAGGCCACCCTGGGCAATTTACCAAGACTCTGTCTCAAAATAAAATTTTGAAAGTACTGACATATAGTTTAGAAATAGAGTGGCCCTGCCGGGGATTTAGCTCAGTAGTGCCTGCACCTACCTCACAAGCTCAAGGTCCCAAGTTCAATCCCCGGTACAAAAAAAGAAAGAAAGAAAGAAATAGAGTGGCCCTGGGTTTAGTTCCCAGTACTGAAAAAAAAAAAAATCCTGAATCCACTATCAACAGAAAGGAGACAGGCTAACATATCACAGTCAAAATTCCTGTGACCTTCTACAGGTTGGAGACAATTTTAGAAAAGGAGGAATTGGGAGGAGCCAAGCATTCTTCATCCCCTCCCATAACATTTGCATTTAATTTTATTTTTACATTGTTATTAGTCCATGTTTGCAGTACATAATGATCACATTCATCATGGGGGATTGGTACATGGACATAACACATCTCAATTCTTTTTTCAGCCCTTTCACCTCACCTCCCTCCATCTCTTGGCAAGCATTCTCCTAAGAAGTGACTACTACATTTACTATCAAAATTCAACCACAACAGAAATAAAATCCCCAGATATAAGCAATGTATAGCAATGTGATATTTTGTGCATATTTGCTAGACAGGGCAAGGTCTTAACCCTAATAACTATAGTCATGCTTTGTGTAACAATGAGACTACATTCTGAGATATGCATCATTAGGTGATTTTGTCATTGTGTGAACATCATAGAGTGTATTTACACAAACTAAGATGGCTGTTGTCACTAGGCAATATGATGTTGTATATGCAGTCTGTTTTTGACTGAGACATTACTATGTGACACATGACCATTAGTATCTAGGTCCCTTTGGGCCGGGGATTTAGCTCAGTGGTTCCACCACCGGCCTCGCAAGCACAAGGTACCAAGTTCGAACCCCAGTACCCCCCCAAAAAAAAGAAAGAAAGAAAAAGTATCTAGGTCCTTTTGTCTGCCAAGGGACCTGGGGCAAAGTAGATCAAGAACAGCAGCAATGGAGTGGAGGCAAGGGGCCAACTGGTTTGCACCTACAGGTTTCTATTTGTTCTGGTTTCTCTTTGGCATATTGAAAAGTTGCCACCGTGTCCTTGTCACTTAGCTCAATGGTATCACAACTTATCCCCTCAAATTTTGTGTCCAATTCAGTTTCTAGGCTAAATTCATCAGGTCATCCCATAAAACTTTCTGCCTTCAAAAGAAAAGAGCTTCTAGACAGCAGTATCTGCCCTGTTTTTGGCAGAATGGTAAATCATGAAGCCTTCCAGCAACAGAATTTCACACCCTAGTCCAGGGGATTGTGGACCTATCTTTAGCCAAGATTTGGGACCATCCCCAACCTAACCAAATCCTATTGCTTTTCAGCCTCATGTAAAAGAATCATGTGATCCCACCTTAGGAAGATATTAGATTTCTATAGTTTTCCTATCACAATTTTATAACAAGAATCCATGAATGGACGCACACCCAGAGTTAATGCAGTATAGTGGACCCTTGACTTACAAACTCAATTCATTCTCAAGGACTGGTCATAACCCAAATTGGTTGTAAGTCAAGACTATTTTTCCCATAAGAAATAATGGAAATATCCATATTGTGTTCTGAACCTCCCAAAGCATCACTAACCTTTTCATAATAATAATAATAATAATAAAAGGTTGTATAATGTGTTCAGTGTAGAGGCCCTTGGGTTCAATACCTAGTGCGGAAAAGAATAAATGAAAAGAACATTTTGTTTGTTTTGAGACAGAGTATCGCTGTGTCAGACTGACTGACAATTTACAATCCTTCTGCCTCCGCCTCCCATGAGCTGGGATTACAGGCATGTCCCGCCATGTCCAGCAAGAAGAAAAGATTTAAAGGAAGGCTTTGCTAAACTGCCTCAGCAAAGTGAAGGGGGTAAATTTTCTTCTCTGGACATACGTGGGACAAATACTGTAGAACTGTTGTATCATTAAATGGTTTTATTTATTTATTTGTCTCAGGGCTTATGCAAGGAGTAGCAGTACAAAGGGTAGAAATCCTGGTTCGTAATCCTAAGCAGCCCTTCATTTGGTGGGCAATAGTTCAATTTTTTTATCCTGTATTCCCTTCCCTTATATAACAGTGTCTTGGTTACTTTTCTCATTGCTGAAACAAAATACCCAAAGTTAAAGGAGGAAAGGTTTATTTAGCTCACAGTTCATAGAGGTTTCAGTCCATAATTGGCTGGCTCCAAGGCAGAGTGGCACATGGCAGAGGGGGATCTCAGAGGAGAACAATTTGTGCCTCCCACAAGGTAGCAAAGCAACAAAGCAATATCATGTATAACAAGATAATATTCAAACTACTTAGGGCGGCTAACACTCACACCCTTAAGCCTAGTGCTCTTGGGCTTAGCTTGTACCATGAATCTACTCCAGCAGCACACACTCTAGATCCAGTCACCTCTGAAAAAGCCCCACTCAAAACTGCATGAGGCTTTAGGGGGACATCCAGACCCAAACCATAACAAACGGGTTGAAAAAGACCTTGGAAAGAAAGTATTACGATTTAAATTATACTGATGAAGCGTCTAAGCATCTCACACTCTGCAGTCTCTGGCTTTTCTTGCTTTATTTGAACGTACACAGTCACTTCATTATGTGCAGAACAGATGGCTTATTTAGCGGCACCCATTGTCTCACTTTGACAAGTCCTCGCTAAGTGTGTAGCTCAGTGGCAGAGCACATGCCTAGCACGAGCGAGGCCCATGAGTGAGGCTCTTGCTTCCATTCCCAGTACCACGAAATCAAGACAAATTCGATCTTTCTTTAATAACTTGTGGTGGTGAGTTGTTACTGGAAAACTGCATAAAAATAAATTCTGGACTTGGCGTGCAGTAAAAATGTTTCTTTCGTACTTTACTGTTAGTTAATATTCAAATATATGAGAGGCAATTAATTTTTAAAAGGTTTACTAGTACATGCTTGAGGTTTATAGTGACATTTATCACTGGGGACTTGTACATGAACATAACACATCTTAATTATTTTTGTCCCCTTCCCCTCCACTCCCTCCAGCCCTTCGCCCCCTCCCCATTTACAAAAGCTCTAGTTCCATTTTTTCCATTCAATTCCTTTGTCTTTCTCTAAATCCCTTTTCCTTTCCTTCCCTCTTCCTCCTCAATCTCTTGTCCCCCTTCCCATTTGAAAACGTTCTTCCAGCTTCTTAGCATCTATAAGACAGGTAATTAAGTTTCACAGAATGAACAACTGGGTCAGGTTTTATTTTCAGAGCTCTTTAAGGAATTTTAGCAATCTAATTGGAAAAAACCATTGTCTTTTAGACAGGAGAAAAGCTTACTGGGTCTGTCAAGTCTTTATACTTTTGGTGTCTTCTGAAGGTGAAGCCAGGGATTTCTGCAAGTTGTTGTGTGAGTCCTGTCTACATGCAAGTGTCCAGCTTCTCCTGCCAAATGCCTGTTTGGGGGCTTGCAGTTCTGCGAGCCTGTGTAGCTGTCTAAAGCTGTAGAGCACCCATGATCTGCTGTCCCTGTGGAGGGTGGGGCCTTGTTGTGGGCTTTCTGATGGCCAAGTAGGGAGATGAGGTAGTGTTAGAGTCCCCTCCCCTGCAGTGCACCCCTTGCCAACAAATGCTGTGCAGATGGTTAGTGAGATCTTCACCTGTGCAAACAGTGTTTGTTCCAGTCTGAGCAGGGGGTTGGTTTTTCTGCTTCCCACTGCTTCGGTAGGGACAGCAAGTCCTACCCCTGGGGATAAGGAAGGTGAAAGTGAAGTCAGCAGGAAGATACCCGTGGAGCACTGTGCTGCATGCTGTGCTAAGGAAAGGCCCAAGGAGTGCTCTTCACTTCTTTCCCCAAGGTAGGAAATAGTTTTCCCTAGAGAGTTAGAAGCTTATTTCCAGAGTTTATTGGTGGCCCAGAGATGGTGATGAGAGACTGTCAGGTTTCTTTGTTCTTGGGGATCAGAGGGTAGATAGAAATTCCTTCTCTGTATTGCTCTATGCAATCATACAGAAAACTGTAGGACAGCGAAGACAATTTGAATTCTGTGGCCAGTTTTGTCTAAATAAATTGTAGCATTACAGATGAAATAATAAAGGCAATGTCACATTTTAACTCCAATAGCCAAAGGTTGGGGGCGGTTTCATAGCTTAAAAAAACCACACACATAAAATATTAAACCTGAAAGAAACTTGTCCATTGCCCAAATCCACATTTTTCACAAGTAAAAACTAAGATGTGGGAGATAGAGGCTGGGGTATAGTTCTGTGATAAAGCATTTGCCTAGCATGCTTTAGGCTGTGGCCTTGAACCCCAGCACCATCAAAATAATAAACACATAAATAAATTAATTAAATTAAAATGAAAAACATCTCAGAGACAAAGTATCTTTTTAAGAGTAGTGGCTACTCCAGGGGTAGCCTGTGTGCCTGTAACCGTGAACTGCATCTTGTGGAGTGCTCAAGTGAGCATACAGCCTCAGAAGAAACCATTTGTAGATACGGTTTCAAGACAAACCCCCAAGTTTCTTTCTAGGATTATTGCAGCCCCTATGTAAACTTTGAACCTCAAATTTTGCTTGCACTCTAATTGTGGACTTCCAACCTCCAGAACAATGAAAATAAACGCTTCTACATCCATCCAATGATTGTCACCCAAGGCAACAAAGCCATGGCCCACCAGGTATTAGGTCAGAAAATGAACCCTAAACCCAGCCTTGGGCTGCAGTAGTTAAATTGTTTTGGTGCTAGAATTGAGCCAAAGACCTCATCCTACCACCAGACTTTTCCCCAGCACCTTGTCTATTTTAATCAGAGAAAGGTTGTCACTGATTTTCCTAGCCTGGCCTTGAACTTTGGGTCCTCCTGCCTTACCCTCCAAAGTACCTAGGACTGCAGGAGTGTGCCACTGGGCATGGTTGAAATTTCATTATTAACAACTTTGTGTAATATTTTTGTTCTTCCTCCCTGTTATTTATGGAAAGTAACAAAGATTAGGGGAGGAAACATTAACATTTTTATGTAAACAGTAAATACTTTGACATCTGTAGGCCCAAGAGATGGGTTATTGTGACATTTTTTAGCCAAAATAGTTTTTGAGTCCCTGACTCCAATAAACACAAATCGTAAGCAGTGGATTAAGGGCCCAGGATTGTGTTTGTCCTCTTTCCCTATGGTGGTTCTGAGTGTCTCATCCTAACACCAAGACTTTCTCCTCTTTAATCTAAAGGAGAAATGGATGAAGATCTCTGTTGTTTGTAGGAGTCAGCAAGACACTAGAGGAAGCCTGGTGCCCCCGGACCATGAGAATTGCTTTCTGCACACCCCAAACAGTGCCAACTGGAGTTGGCTTCCTGAGTGGCTGGATCTGTACCGTTGCTTGCTCAGCTGATCACCCCTAGCTGATCACCACCAAAGCGCACCACCCTGGTGCTAGTCTGATGTTGGCACTCCTGCTCTCTAAATATGGGCATGTGAGTTAGTGACAAAACAGGATGAAATCCCTGAAATGGCTAAGGGTGGATGAAATCGAATAAAACCTGGGAAGCAGAGATGAAAGGAGACAAGCAGCACACCTTCTCTTCAGGAAGCACCATGCTACCTGCACATTGCTGAGAATGCATTTTGGTCCTCTACACAACATGGCCATTTTCAGCCTGCATCAAGAAGATATACTGGAAGAAGCAGACAAGGAAAACAAGAACATTTATTATATTGAGAACAATGAACCTATAGGAATTGTAGAAGTGAGGCCATCAAACTGCTTAAAACTCTGGGGATTGGGATTATGCTAATCAGTGGGGGTTTCTTTGGGGTGAATATACTCAGAGGTATGAAGATTTTTCTTGGTTGGGGTTTTTCATGGGCTGCTGACCCTCACTCTCCTCCCCAAACAAGTGAGGACTCTTTTCTGGAGCCAGTGGAAGGCCTGCCTCAAGTTCATACAGTGGTTTGTGTGTCAGACCGAGTGGCGCCCTCCTCTGACTGCCCCGAGGAGACCCAGGAGGACTCCTTGGTGCTGGTCTTCAGCTTCTGCTGAGAAAAGGAGGACAAGTTAGATAAATGTAACGTCCCAGCAGGGCAGCCAGTGTTTACTCACTTATGAAACTCAAATCTTTCTGCTAGAAATAGCCCAACTGTAATTCCCAGTTTCAGAACTCAACCCTGAAGCACAGAGACTCTCAAAAAAACCCCAACTTTTCTGGGCATATTGATTAGCCCTTGTCTTTCTTCCTGCCCTCCATCTCTCTCTCAGTGCCCTTTGATATTTTCCCTCCATCTCCTCCCTGGCCCCTTTCCTTCCTGTCATCTTCCTCCCCCTGCACATCCTGTCAGCGCTCGAGGTCCAGTGCTTCACAGAAAGCAGTGATGCTGCATGCTGTCCAACCTAGCACCTCCACCAGGCATGTCCCCTCCTCTCTTAGGAGGCAGCTCTGTGCTCACCTCAGCAAGTTCATCTTCCTTGACCGTCACTGGCATCTCTGAGACCTGGGTGACTTCTGTATTTTCCTGTGGTTTGCAGTTAGGCAGGTCCTCGTGTGTATGGTGTTCTTCACAAGGGACCTGAGCCGGATGAGGAGGGGCACTGCTGCCCAGGTGGAAATCTTTCTCAGGGAGTCCCTGAAGCAGGAGGTCATCAGCTTTGTTATTGTTCTGATTTTATTTACCAGGTTCCTGATATTCTTCATTGTTTTGTATTTCTTCCTTCTCCTTGTGGTTCTCATTCTGCTCTTTTCTGTCGTCCTCATGAGAATCAGGTAGCATGGTGTTATCAGGTCTTTCATACACCTGAATTTGTTCATGAAGCTCTGCATATACTTCTTCATTACTCTGGGTTTCTTTGGTGTTCTGTTTTTCGGTGTCCTTTTTTTCTTGTTCAGTTGATTGCATTAGCATGCCCTCAGCTTGGTTTTCACAGTTTTCAACTTGTTTATTAGCTTCCTGATATTCACTTTCTTCTTTGTTCTCCTCATTGTTACGATCTTTTTTACGTTTCTCAGGGGGTTCAAGAATGACAAGCTGACTTTCTGGCCAACCATCCGTGGGGTCAATCTGTTGCCCTCTGTATGTTGAATTCATATTTATCTGCAGGTCATTGGCAGTGACAATCTGATCAGCTCCTGTGCCTTCACTGTCTGAGTCTGTGTCCTCATTCCCTTCCACATCAGTGCTTGGTGTACACACATGGTTTGGGTTGTCCTCAATGCTGTATTTGTTGTCCATGTATCTTCCTAGAGTTTGTGTGTCATCTGGTTCTTCAATCATAGGGAGGTTGTTGACTGAAGAACCTACAACACATCCGTCATAGAAGGTTGTCGTCTCACGGCAACAGATACAACCTTTGGAGGGGGCTTTGGTCTCTTTGTGGAAGGTGTGGGAAGCAGGGAGATCACTCCCTGCGTGACTCTCCATCGAATTCATTTTCAAATGGGACTGCTCTGAGTCTGAGCAGTCATTGCTGGGGTTTAGGGTTGCCATGAAATTATAGGGTTGTGTCTTCAGTCTCCGTCAAGTCCTGAGGCTTCAGAAGAAGAAAATGAAGAAAAGATGTCGGGAAGAAGAACAGAGTTATGTGCTTAAGTAATAAAAGAAGAGTATGTGGTCACACACACACACACATTCTCAGTCTGCAGTGCCCTGTCCTGGCGGCTGCTCACCTGAAAGATAAGCTCTCAATCTCTAATCTTGACAAGGGGATGTGAGAAATCCTGCAGAGTTTGACTCTCTGTGGCCAAGAGAAAACATAAGTCTGTGTTGTATAACTATTGATTGCCATGGTGGTATCTGAACAAAGTCATAATAAAAGACAGAAAAGAAAAGAAAGAGGGGCAACAGACCACAGGTTCTATTCACTTTCTTCTAAAATATTCTGTACACACACCAGTCAGGCTAAAGAACATTTCTCTTGTTGGCAGAAGCATGAGTGATATACGAGTCTCTTCCTCTTTTACTGTGGAATCTAAGATGATCTCTGTCCTCAGGGAAGTCAGAACCTCTCTGAGGAGATACAAATCAACTGACTGGTAGAGGCCAAAGAGTGCAGCAGAAGAGCTTACAAATAATATCATGAGAGGATTTAGAAGGGCACCTCATGCAGGCAGGCTGGGAGTGGGTAGGAGACCAGGAATAACCTCCTGGGGTGACGTCTTGGATCTGCAAAGCTATGGAGGAGGTAGAAGAGAGGTGGGTATAGTGGCACAGGCTATAATCTCAGCACTTGAGGGCAGAGGAAGGAGAATTGTAAGTTCAGGCCTACCTAGACCACTTAGAGAGATCTGGTCTCCACACAAATCCAAAGAACACAAAAGACAAGAGGTAGTAGGCATATTGGGGGACCAGTTTGTGTGTCTATAATGTCAGTCCCTTTCTGTCATATTTCTGTATATGGGACCTATGGACATAAGTTCAGACATACAGTATATTGGAGTCTTATGATAGTCCATAGCAAATTGCTTTCCAGAAAGCTTATATATATTTATGTGGTCATCATAGTACCAGCTGGTAGCATATTTAGCCTACTTTTTCCCATGATGCTCTAGCTATTAAATGGGTGTAGAAGAACACATGGGCATACACACACACATTCCCGGGCTGCAGTGCCCTGCCCTGATGGCTGCCTACCTGATAGATAAGCTCTAAAAGTCTTCCCTTGTGAACAGGTGATGTGAGAAATGTTCCAGAGTTTTGAGTCTCTGTGGCCAAGAGAATACATAAGTCTGTGCTCTATGACTATTGGTTACCATGGCAATATTGTGACCCACTTATAATGGAAAATGGGAAAGAAGAAAAGGGGGTAGAAGATCGCAGCCTCTCTCCCCATGTTTCCAATTTACTCTGCATAGACACAGGATAAAGAATCTTCCTTCTGTTGGCAGAAACATGGATGCCACGGGGGTGTGTCATAGTTACTTTTCTTTCATTGCTGAGACAAAATACCTGACACCTGAAGTTAAAGGGGAAAAGGTTTATTTAGCTCACAGTCTGTAGAGGCTTCAGTCCATAGTTGGCTGGCTCCAAGGCAGAGTGGCACAGGGCAGAGGAGCATCGCAGAGGAGAAACAGATCATGGCAGTGGAAGACAGCAAAAGCAACAAAAGGACCTTAACAGCGTCTTTCTGCCTCTTTTTATCTAATCCATACTACCAGGATTAGGGCAGTGCCAAACCAATCACTATACTGGTTTAGTAATCACATGCTTTTAATCCTAGCATCATACACTCTAGATTCAGCTACCTCTGACAAAGCCACTTATGACCACATGAGGCTTTGGGGGAAAATCTAGACCCAAACCATAACTGGGTGTCTTCCTTTTGTTGTGGAGTCTAAGACAGTCTATGTCCTGGAAGAATTTAGAGCCTCTTTGAGAAACTACATGTCAACAGTCTAGTAGAGGACAGGGTTTAAGTGTAGCAGAACTTACAAATAATGTCAGGAGAGGGCATAGATGATCACTTCATACAGGCAGGCTGGGAGTGGATATGAGAGTAGGACTAACTTTGTGGGTACAGATGCCTTCCCATGTGAATACTTATGGAGGAAGTAGTAGGGACACTGCCACAGTGATACACCTGTAATGTCATCACTTGGGAGGCTAAGGAAGGAGGATTGTGATTTTCAGGCCAACCTCCTCTACATAGAAGGACTTGGTCCCAAAGGAAAACAAAAGAGGTTTTTGATGATATAGGAGAAACATAACTCCCAACCTGCTAGTTGTCAGATGTGCCAAGTTCATCGAAGAATGAATTTCAAGGAACAACAGAGGTTAAGAGTAGAAAAGGTTTATTGAGAGATAGCTTCTGACAGACAAGAGCGGGGTCTCAAGTGGGTTGCCACTGAGGCCTTTTGTCAGGGGAAATTTATACAGCAAAGTCACAATGTGGATACAACACGGATTAAACGGGAATCTTCCTATACAATCACAAGTGTAGCTACTTAGCTAATACTGATCTAATAGGGAAATGTGTCACATAGCAAGGGTACATGGAAAGAACAAAGGTATGTTTGGGGAGGGATGGATTCAGATGCTCTGGTCACCCACCTGGGCAACTGATGCCTAGCTGGACTCACTGGACCAGGTGGTGCTAATTACAGAATAATTCCAGGTTACTCTTTATGCCTTAGGGAGCCATGTAGGCCTGGCTATTGCATCTCTGTCTTGAGGCCTGGCCTTTTTCAGATGTGCCTCCACCCATAATTTTGATGTTTTTATTTTTCTGCTGACTTCCTTCAGAGCCAGTCCCTCTCTGACTGTATATTAATTTCTACATATCTTAGGTGTGTAATATAGGCATGTAGGGGAGGGTATAGTTTAAGCAAGAATTCTCAGGTGAGAAACCTGTTGAGTGGGACGGACAAGTACAATGAGATACAAGGGGTCAGTGAGGTCCCAGTAGGCTTCTCTCCACCTACGCTGAAGAACATGGATTTTTGCCCCTGTTCCAGCCAGGATGGTGGCATTCATGTGCAGGCATTCTTAGAGACAGTTCAAAATACACTGAAATGTTTCACATGATTGAAAACATAAATTCCAATTGCCTTAAGCACATGGACATTATTGCTTATCTCCCATGAGTGTGGGGTCTGTGGATTTGTAGCAGAGGAACCAGGCTCCACTGGGTAGAAGAAGGATTTAGGGGAGAAAAGGGGGGTGCAACTTGGGTTTTCAAGGGTGAGAAAGTACAAAGGGCAAGCAGTGTCAGGAGGAAGTTCCTGCACCCATCCTTCAGGTTTCCAGCCCCCTCATGCTTCTCCTTCCCAGGATAACATCACACCACATTCACTATGGATGATTATACAGGTCGAAGACAAAGCTGTTTTGCCACAGAAGCAGCCACCAGGCCCTTGGTTACTGAGATGGTTCTCATGTCTCTGTTATTACAGTGCCTCCTTCTTCCTGCTTCCATTCTACTTATAATCTCAGCCTGGAATCCTCCTTCCAAGAACCCCTTTTATGACTTCTCTTTCTTCTTAGTGCACCAACCCATCCATCTTTCAGCATCCTGGGGACCAGGCCCCCTATAGGTCCAGACCAGGTGAGTGCTATTGCAGAGATGTTTTCTTCCTGTTTGGCTTGGGCACAACCTTTCTGATTTCTGCCAATGTCTAGGAGTTATCCTCCATCTATCCTTTCCCTGTGTCTTTTCATCAGTGTTTCTGGAGCCTGGCTCACTCCTTCTAGCTTCTTTGCTGTCTCTCCCCATTATTTCCTTACCTAGTTGAGTGAACAATTTAGTATGCATTAACATGATGGTGATCTAATCTCCGTTTTCTTCACTTCTTTTTTTTCAGGCTAGGTCTGATCTTGACACAACTGTGTCCTTTCCTTTTGTAGGCCTAGATTTCCAGGAACCCGCATTTCTACTTTCTTGTTCTATCTTTTGCTTCACCACCCAAGAAGCTGATGAAAGGAGAGTCTTATCAATTAATGGCATTGGAAAAATTGGATATCCACATTTAAAAAAATGAAATTGGACTCCTACCTCACACTGTACCTCCAAATCTCAATTTCACTTTGGATTAAAGATCCAAACACAAAAACAAACTCCTAGGAGCTCCACACCACTACCTTCTGCACTACTCTCCCAGTTTAGCTGGCCCTAACTTTCACCTTCTCCAGGACCAAGGTTCAACTAACTAATATAATTAATTAATAAGTGTCACAATGTGCTGATGAAAGAAGACTAAGGGTTCTTGAAGTAACCAGGGTTTTGTATCTGAAGTGTCTACACTCAAGCTACCAGGAAGGTGTGTACTCTGCATTAGAGAATGTTTCTAAGTGCATTTTAGCAAATAGGTTAAAGAGCTTCCCATCAGATTTTTAAAATATCAAGATATATTTCTAATCTAACTCTGCCTAGACATCTCTTCTTTCTTCTTCCCTTTCTACTTATCATTTCATTTTCTAACTTGCTCTTCAGGCTTTGTTTTTGTTTTGAGGGATACCAGTCGTATACCACAGATTTAGATTAATCTGATAAGCACAACTAAGAACCTTAGTTGTCCTATTTGTAAAATCAAAATTCTTTTAGCTCCAGGAGTATAGCTGAGGTGGTATTGTGTTTATGATTTTCTTGCTTTTATTTTTTTTTATAACATACAGTTGTACATATATTGTGCATGTTTTTAGATTTTATGTAATATTTTTCCATCTATCAATATGAGAATATGTTTGTCTTCTTTATTCTGTTAATATGTTTTTAAACATTTTTATACATTTGGAACTTTTTTGTTTGTTTGTTTGTTTTTGATTTTGTTTTTTAAGAGGTCTCATGGGCCAGGTATATAGCTCAGTGGTGCCACACCTACATGGTAAGTGCAAGCTCCCAAATTCAATCCCCAGTATCAAAAAAGAGAGAGAGAGAGAGAGAGAGAGGGTCTCGCTATGTAGTTCAGGCTGGCCATGAACTCACTGTGTAGTTCAGGCTGGCCTTGAACTTGCAGCAATCCTCAGCCTCCCGAGTGCTGGGGTTACAGGTGTGCGCCATCACACCTAGCTTAATTTGGAACTTTTGACTTATGAACATAACATACTTCTCCATGTAACTCATCTTCCATGTCCTTCAGTGAAGCTTTACAAAGCTTATTGTTTTGATTTATTCCTACTCATATTTTTGACAATGTTTTAAGATAAATATTTTTAGAATTCCATTTTCCATTTGTCCCTGGATTCTAGAAAGGTATTGACTAGGAGGATCTTGATATCTAGTAATTTATTTATAGATTCTTTTAGATTTCTATATAGACAGTCATATCATCTGAAATCATTCAGCTTTATTCTTTTTCTCCCTTCCTTCTTCCATTGTACCTCCAGTACAATGTTGAACTAGATATAGACATAATAGTGGGCATTCCTATCTTGTTCGTGATTTTAAAGAGACTCATGGTGGCATTTAGCATTTCATATTTTCTCTAAGTAAATAGTAGATACCTTTTATCGGGTTAAAAAGTTCTTAGCCATTCCTGGCTTGCATTATTTAAAATCATGAATGCTTCTTGATGAATATCAAACCCCTTTTTCTACATTGATCAATATATTCAGAAATTTTTCTTCATTATTTTGCTAATATGGTAGTGATAAAATTATTTGATAGTTTAGCTAACTCTGTTTTCCTAAAATCTACCTTACCTCACGATGGTTTGTTATCTGTTTTTTACTACTTGGCTGGATTCGTGCTGCCAATGTTTTAATCCATGATTTGTACATCCTTGTTCATGAGAAAAACTGCCCTGTAAATTTTCTTTCTTATATTGGCCTCCTTTACTTTGGGTATCAAGGTTATATATACTAGCTTCATAAAATGAGTTAATAGTGTTCTCTATCTTAATAATCTGTTTAAAAGAGTTTGAGACTGTGTCTTAACTATTTAAACAGAGAAACCTGTTTCTTGAGTAACTGTCCCATTTAGGTGTGATTTTAAATTTGATTCCCCTTCTTTCATATCCCCAGTCTTCCTTTCCCACATTTCTTCCTCCTCTTTCATCTCTCTGTATCTCTCTCTCTGTCTTCTCTGTCTCTCTCTCTCTCTTTCTCTCTCTCTCTATCTTGCTATATTCACTTTCTTTTCCCTTTTCTATATCATCAATAAGAGCACTTTGGAATTAAAGCATAAAAAATTAATTAGGCTAAAGCCCAAGACTACGATAAATTTATTTATTTACTTACTTACTTATTTATTTTTGTACCAGGGATAGAACTCAGGAGCTTGTGCTTTCGAGGCAGGCAGCGGAAACAATGAGCTAAATCCCTGGCTAAATATTTTTAACATTCCCAAATTTAATATTTCTTTGTGAGTGATATGACCAATTAATACTGCCTAGTTTGGGGAGAGGGGCCCTCAAGTCATATAAAATAATACTGATTGCTCAATGAGGATTTCAATCCTCTATTCATAACTACCTACAATATTTTGAAATATTTTTAAAGCCAATTCAGTCACATTCATAACATGGTAATAATTCTAGACCTCTTTGCCTTGTGACACTCAACAACTAAGAGAAACAATTTGATTCTGTAAAAAATACATCTTGTTTGTGGCAACAAGAGCCTTTTACAAATAAGCTACAATGATTTTCCAGGTTTTTCAGTAAACCTTTGGTTCTGCGCTTTATATTTCATAGATACCTTTCTCTTCTTTCAAATAGCACAAATGGAATTTTCTTTTTGGAGCATCATTTCTGAATAGTAAGCATTACTTTAATTCTCTGTCAGGAAAACCTGGAACTTTTCCTCCTTTGTTTTAGTTAAAATACAAATATATTAAAACTCTCAGAGTGCTGGGATTACAGGCATGCGCCACCATGCCCAGCTTCCTCTTCTTTCTCTTACAAAAACACTTGTCAGTGGATTCAGGGGCCACTTGCATAACCTAGGATGTTATCATCTTTCTCAAAATAAAAATTTTAAAAAGGGGGCCCAGGGCTGAAGATGTAGTTCAAAATTCTCTGGATTCAATCCCTAGTACTGAAGGAAGAGGTAGAGACAGACAGACAGACAGCCAAGGAGAGGCATGGTCTCCTTTCTTTACCTGGATATTGTCAGTGTATAATGCCTTGACTAATGATCTGTCTTGCTATCAGCTGGAGAATGAAGCCAAGACATAGAAGAGGGCAGAGACAATAGGATCCCCACAAAGAGGACTCAAGCCCCTGGTACTGCCTTGGAGCCATATGACCTCGTGTTGAGATTTTCCGCTACTTCCATCCAAAAACATCCTAAATGACATAAAAGCAGCATTTGAGAGCAAAGCTTTGAAGTGCAAAGCTTTGACTAATAGGCCTGATTCTATCATTTAACTTGTTTTGTGTAAACCTGAGAAAGAATTAAAATCTTTAAACATTAGTTCTTTCATCTATAAATTGGGATCGCAATACCTTCTATACAAGATTAGAGTAAAAATTTAGTGGAGAAAAAAATCATGTAAAGTGTTTAGCACAGAACCTGATGCATCAAAACACATGGAGGAGAAATACAGATAATCCATGTACAGTTGTCTGGCACTTTGAAATGGCAATTGGATTTCCTCAAGCAGTAATTCACACTCTCAATGTGTCGTTAGTGAGAGCAGAAGACAGTTGACCACTTCTTGCTGTAAAACAATCTGTCACATGTTGGGAAGTCATTATTAGGGGTCTCACTTGTTAGTGTCATCTGTAGTTAATATCTAAAACCAAAATTATTAACTCATTGACCATTGTTCAGTTAACTTGTGCTCAGACTGAAAGGACATAGTGTGACAAGGATAGGGCTCAAGCGTCACCACCAAGAGTCCAAGCAAACCACCATCCAAATGCCAGGATGGTGTCTTTTGTGTTTGTGATCCTGTGCTTCTGGCCCCTTGTCTCTGTAGAGATGCTGTTTAGCTCTGGTAGGTACCACACATGCCAGCAGCCCTTGGTAGCAAAGTTTCTATTTCCTTTTGGTCTTACAGAGCCAAATTCTTTAGAGCCAGCCTCCAAAAAAGACTATGCCTATAGACCAGCTTGAAGCCATGCTGACCAGGCTGTAATATTATTGGATTAGTTTATAATTTTGTTATTGATTAAAACTGAGTCATTCCAAGGCCTACATGTGACCTGCTAAATGAGCCTTCACCTGGTGTAGGGAGACAGACTTCCCTGTGCCAATAGTCACAATTGAGATCTAAATGATTGATGAAATTGTGCCATCTCTAATAGCAAGAAAACACTATAGCTGAGGAATTATGACTCTGTGCAGCCATTCTCTAAGATCAAACATTAGCTAAAGATAACACAGGTGGCTTGTTAACTATAGCCTGTCCTTCACAAGAAAGCATCATTCCTCTCTTTTACAGCCTGGCTCATTAGTGCCTCAAGTTCTGCTATTCCCTATATCTGCCTTTACTCCCTTGCTATGTTGTATAATCACAAATACTGACTAATCCAGAGCCTGTGGTTTTAGCCAGGAAGAGCAAAGATCCGGTGGTCTTAGCCAGGAGAGAGAGGTAAGATCAGATTCCAGCCTCCCAAGTAATAAACTACAATTTTTTCTTTATTCTTTATTCCTTGTTCTTTGTTCTATTATTCTTATATCCTTTGCTGTACCCTCAGCAGGCAATCGAGCATCCCCTGATAACTGGTCAGGCATCAACTGGCATATGGCAATATTGGTTGGTTTCTTTCAACAAACCAGTGATGATTTGTCACTAGGCCATCTCCTGCCAGTCCAGTGATGTCCCAGCATCAGGCCTTGACAAATTAGCTCAAAGAGAATCTCAGCTTAGGGCTGTATGGTCTAGCAGCAAGGGCAAGGTAGGCTGGCTGAGGGAGGAGCTGGGAACTGTGGGGAAAATGCAGTTGACTGCTCTGAACACGTCTCTCTACATACAGGCTTGCTTTTTCTCTTTCTCCAAGAAGCAGTAAAAAATGGCTAATTTATGTTTTTTGGAAACAGAGATTGTGTCTTCTTCAATATCACTCATTACCTAAAAGTATTGAGAATAGTTTGTTGTTGTTCTTTCAATTTTTAAAATAAAATTTAAGTGTCAGTATATTTTTTAAAAAGCATTAAGAATATGCTACTGCATAAACTGGGTGGTTTTTTTCTACAAAGTGCAGATTTGCAAATATATTTTCATATCTCAATGTATTTCCTCAATTATACTTCTGCAGCATCATTTTTAACAGCCACAGAGACTCCACTGTGTGGCATCTATATGCTCTATATTGTAAGTAATATATACAACCAAGCAGCAGTGCAAGATTCTTAGTCTTCCACTACTTTCTGATGCTGTTGTTGTTGTTGTTGCAATTATAAATCCTTTGACAATTGGAACTAAATTCCTTCACTTCTTACTAATCTCCTAATTTCCTTAATGGAATTGCTGGTTCAAAGTATTTATCCAATGTTAAGTTTTAAATATATGGGGGCTGGCGATTTAGCTCAGTGGTTTTGCTGCCTGCTGCGCAAGCGCAAGGACCCAAGCTCGATCCCTGGTACCACAAAAAAAAAAAAAAAAAGTTTTAAATATATTGCAAATTTCAATAGGAACATTGAAATATTTTTATAAATTATATATTTACTTATAGAAATTTCTGTTGGCCTGCTAAATAATTGTACCAAAAATTTTTACTTTCTCTCTACTTAGCATCATAACTAAGTTACATTATGATGGTAGTGAACATACTACTCTGAAATTGTAGCAGGTCTTATTTTTCCTCAGAGTTAAAATTCTTCCATCATTTACCAGCTGCTCACTTAATTCCTTCTATACTTGGAATCATAATAATGGGGTTTGTGGCTCAATCTTTTGGTCTATTAATATAGGTAAATCTCACTAGTAATTCTATTTATCTTTTGATTAAATTGATCATATTGCATAAAACAGTAAGCTGTCACTATTTAAGTGAATCCAAAGTAGACTCTACTAGGCCTTTTTGATTTGCAAATTTACATGTAAAAGCCATGTCTATGTAGCATTTAAATGCTCAATCTTTTGATATTAGCACAGCATGAAAAGCAACAGTTTTTATATTTGATAGCATACATTTACTTTAAAAATATTCATATATGTGTGTTTATATATATATGCATTTCCTACTATGATAGGCCTTATTGATTATAGATATCAAATAAATTATTTAACTGCCAGGCCAAATGTTTACCAATGTGTTCGGTTATTGGGTCTTATCTATATTTGACCACTAGTTAGATGCTTCCATTTCTGCTTTCTTAACCTTAGCAAACAAGAGTACAGTTTAGCACTTTGCTTGATGAATAACTATATTCAAAGGCTCCAAAAATGCTGATGGCTAGATAAGGGAAAATAGCTCAAATTTAAATTTCAACCTGAGTCAAAGCTGAGAAAATTGTAGAAAAATATTACCTTTTTAGGGACAACTGTTATGACATGCATGAAATTCCTTAAATAAATGTAATGCAAACATGCAAGATGCAGTAAGAATCAATATACTAATTCAATATACTTGGGAGCATTGTGGTGTGGGAATTGACAGGTTATTTTTTATAGGAACATCTGATATTTGTTGTGGACAGTGTTATTATGATCTTAATCATTTGGATGAAACAATGAGCTAATTATCTTACTGCTTAACTTTCAACATCTTCAGGGATCAATTTCACCCAAAAGTGAACTGAGCCAGCTCCACATGTTCTGCTCTCAAGCAGTGACCTCTCTGATTCAAATGCAAAATGCTATTGCAGATGAAATTCACTGGGACAAAATGTTCAATAGAAAGATTACATTTCCAGTGGGGCAGAAAGATATTTGCCAGCATCTCATTAAGGCTTCGATACAAAGTCTTGGATTTCAATCAGCATTGAGATAGAATCGCAATAATCCGGGAGCAAGAATGTAGCTAAGGCTTTGTTTCCCATAGCATTATGCATTTTTCCCATCTACAATAAAATTGTGAAAAAATTTCCAAGAGAATAGATATGGAAAGAAATAACCTTGTAGTCATTTTAATGTCAGCCACACAACACGTACCATGAAGCCTCCGCGGCCTGATAACTTTGCCTCTTACTCAGGGAGGAGAAGGTGACATCATTTACATTTAGCCCAACAAGTGAAAAAGGCTGAAATTCTCTGCACCGTAAATGTAGCATCAATTCTTCCACCTCTGCAGCACCACCTCCCATCATTAATATAGCCCAGCCGTTTTACCGCCAGCATTTTATCCTCTTCCCCTCAAAGTAATTTACTGACTTAATGGAAATGTGAGAGATTTCCCTTAACAGATTTTATGAATTTAAGCTAAAGGTCTCGCTGAACATTTCCCTCTGAAGAGAGGTTATTCTTTGGTCAGAAGGCATTTGTAATAGTTCGGTAATCAAAAAAGATTTGCTTCGGACTTGCTAATTTGCTCAGTCTCTTAAGTAACAAAAGGGTCTAAACTCTGCCTCTCAATTTAAAGTGAGCCCTATAAAAGCTTCCAGCCTAGCAAGAAGTCTAAGAATCCACCGTCTGAGCTTTTAGCCCCATTTCAATTTGTGCAAGTGTAATATCATTAGGGACTGATTTCTACTGGAGAGTAGTTGTGGCTTTTCATGGAATTTAGTTCTTTATCTGAGAGGTGGCCGGCGGGGGAACATGTAGACTAGGGCCAATTACTGCAGAAATAAAGCTTGTTTCTCCTGAAGGGTCAGAATATCTGAGTACTCTGCAAATTTCATGAGAAAGAAAGTCTCTTTCCTATGAAAGAGACCTGGTCTAATGTTGCCAAGTAAGAACTCTGGGTTGGATTTTGATTAGAGGGTAGAAAATTCAACTGCATCCTTAATTTACATGGCTGCATCTCAATTAGGCAGAATTGTCACTGTATACACAGCTGTCCCAGCATCTAGAACAGAGCCAGGAACTAGGATGCTCATAAATATTGGCTGAATGAATGAACTGCATCAAATAAAGCCATTGTGATTTTTTAGTCACCAAGAGAAATTGTCCCTTTGCCACAAGTTGTATCAACAGCCTGCCATTCCTTGACTGGCTTCTTTGGCTGGTTGTGCCAGCTATTCCTGCTTCCAGATCCTTTTTCCTGGAAACAACTGATCAAACTGTGCAACTCCATGGAAAAATATATACTCTGGATTAGGACCTCTTAACCCAGGAAACAAGGAGAAGGAAAAATAACCTGTTAATCTATAATCTCGCCCAACAACCTTGATACTTTAAATGAAATCTACACAATTGAGAGCATAGGATAACCATATTTGCTGGTATGCCTGGAACTGTTCTAATTTTAAACTATCTTGTCTCACTGCCTCTTAATCCATTGCCAAACCATATGCTCATAATTAATTAGACTGAAACATAGAGAAAAGGGGAAAAATGACATCACAAAAGAAAGGGAAAAGGTTTTGTGCAAGCTCGATTGAATAAATTATCTGCTTGGGATGTATCATTTCATGAATTATTAAAAACCCTACCACACTTGGGCAACTCCCCCCAAATAAGGTAAAAGCATAATATCTGATCTGATGAGGACAATTATGGTTGGTTTATAAATGTATATGAAGAATAACAGCTAAAAAGACATAATATATTTGAGGAACTAGAAGTAGTTCAGTTTGACAGAAATATAAGCAAGACTGTTTTCTTTTCAATATTATCTTCATCTCTGTTAATATTCTTCCTGAAACACCTGGCCACTCCTAGTAGTTTTTCCTGATCACATTATCAGACACTCTCCAGGGGGCTTTCTCTGTCTTGTCTCATTATACATAGACAGTTTATGAATAAACTAAACCATACTGATGTCTGTCAACTTTTAGGACCAAAAAACCACTCTGGTAGAATAAAACTTTCTATAAATTACTATTTGCCAAAGGAGGTGAGAAGAAAAAAAGAAAGAACACTTATAGAGATTTTTTTACCTCTGTAAATAATTTCTACACTTTTAGTTTCAAAATGACTATCAATGAATTTTGTCTTAATTGTAACTTTTACCATAAAATGTACATAGTTTAAACAGTCAAAAATTAATACAAGGGCCCTGGCCCAGATTTTCCTACCAAGAATATCTGTACTAGCTGTTTCTTCTAGTATTGAGCTCCTTATTTCTAAATAGTATTCTTAGCCCACTATTTCTTGGGGGTTTTTCTCACAGATTTAGATTTTTTTTCTGACTTCCTATTATGGAATGTGAGAACTTAATTCTTACATATATATGCCCGCTCCCATATGCATTCCTTCTTTTCATTCTGCTATGTAGTTATAATTTCTATCTAATCAATATCCAGTGTTTTTGCTATTATCATTTTATTAATATTACTCACAGATAAACTATATAAGTGCATTTTCTTCATGGTATATTGTTCTCCCCACCCCTGCCTATAATTGTCTCATATTTTTACTTGATTAATTTTCTGTGCTTTACCACCAGTCTCTGAGACAACTGAAAGTATTTTCCCAGTATATTCAGGCACACCAAGCAATCTAGCAGCCCCTTTTTAATTGTTTCAGTGGAATCCCTACTGCATTCTGAGGCTCCCAGATGGCTTGGCTGTGTTCTGAATACCTATATGCTAAGAATTTCCTTTTTTCTCTGGCTTGTGTCATCTTCCAAGCCCATGTCTTCTTTCTTGGCTTATTCTCTTATTTGTACAAAGCAATGTCATTAAAATTTCTTTTAAAAATATATTATAAACTTGGACAGTGTACTACTTATTTGGTTGGGGTTTTTTAGCTACAAATTTTACTGACTTGAATTTTAATTCAACTTGTCTATGGCTGAAAGTCAGAGGCCACCAGAGCACCTTGGATCACCCTTTGAGAATTTTACTCAATGAACTCAAAAACTGACCAAAGATACAGACCTTTTCTTGTTACGAGAAATACAGAGTGAAACATAAGACATATGCAGAGTTTACAATGTATAAAATTACTATTATTATTACACAAGTGGGCGCAATGAAATCACAGAGTCCTAAAGGAGGCAAAAATCGGTGTGTCAGAGTGATGCCATGTGAATAAGCGTTCACCATTGCTAACTTTGGGAAGGCGGCCATGAACCAAGGGAGGTGCGCAATCTCTGGAATATGGGGAGAGGCAGAAACCAGATTCTCCCCTTCAGCCTCCAGAGAGGGACACAGCTCTTCCAACAGCTGGATTTTAGCACAATGAGACTTGTTTAACACATCCAAAGTAGGAAAATGTAAGACAATATCTGTATTTTTTTTTTGTACTCGGGACCTTGCGCTTGCGAGGGAGGCACCGGAACCACTGAGCTAAATCCCCAGCCCATGTATCATTTTAATTAAGTGAGTGGCAACTGGTTACAGCAGCAATATGAACCTCATATGAAAAGATAAGAAGAATACGTATACATAATTGGCAGTTCCCTCAAATAAGATTATGTAATTATCAGATGCTTTAACTGTGTGGTTTGGATGAAAATTTTAAAAAGCTAAAGGAAATCCAGAGAAAGATATGAGAAGTAACTAACATTCGTTGTTTAACATACCAGGCACTATGTAAGATACCTTAAATTTAATATCCCATTGAATTAATTCCAATTGACAATTGGAATAGGAAAATGGAAAATATGGAGATACATTGACTTCTTCATAAGAGGCTCGGATACTCATCAGGTATGAATTTAAATGGAATTTTGGGCTGTGATGCTCTGTTTCAGTTGTTTTGGAGAATATTCCATTCCAAATAACAACCATTTTAAACAAGTATGGCCTGAGATCAGTAATCTGCCTTATGCAATGTTTTCATTGGAAACTCCAATCACCAAGACTGTTACATTTTCAGTGCTGGAGATGCTACTACAGTGTCAAGAGTATGGGAATTTTAAAAAGAGAACTGTAAGTTTTTAAAGATAGTCATTAAACCACCCCCTTATGTAAGTTATGACATTCCTTGCTTGGCTTCTCTTGTTACAAGTTCTTGTGGTTTGTAGAAAGTAGAGGAGACTAATTCTCTGTCCTGGCTTCTCTGCCTCTTTTTCTACTTGAAGTAGAACATCATGCATTTACAATGCAATTGCTTGAGTTATTTTGTTTTTGGTTTTTTTTCTCTACGTACACCCAGACATTAAAAAAGAAACTGCACCCAAACCCACAGAAACAGAGGAAAGAAATTAGAGGGAGAGGAAGTCAGAAAATGTACATTAAAGGATCAGGGCAGAAAGTAGAGAAAATGATTCTGAAAGACTCAGTTCATTAGTCTAGAATAAGTTGCTTAAGCAAGTCAGGAAGCAAAGGACTTAGGAGACTCCAAGACTTTGGTCTCATAATGTTTTTAAAATGTTAACTTCTTAATAGCTGAGTTACATATTTGATCAGTGAATGACAATCATCATATAGAGCATATATAATTTCAATTTCTTAAAATGAAAGACTCCAGCCCAGAGAACACTGTATAAGGAAATATTTGAGATAAGACAGTTAGGACTTAAGTCATATCTTCCTCTGCTTTCTGAAGGGAATAAAATCCATTTTCTAGTTCTTGACCCAATATTCTAATTATACCCTAGATCATTTCTCTAGGGATGTTAAAGAAAAAAATGTATATATATGTAACTCTCCTAAAAAGATGTGTGAATCACAATAACTAGAGGAGTTTTTAAGAAAAAACTTTTCATGATCAAATTCTGAACTAAGAAAGCAACGCAATTTACATTATTTTAAGTTAGCACCTTACAAGCACAAAAGCAAGAATTTTATGTTATTTTTCCAAGCTACAGAATAGTCTGTTCAATTCAATGAAATACTACAGAATGCCTGCTATGTTGTAGACACTGGGTACCAATTTACAGTGCATATAACCATCAATACACCCCTAAAAAGTAGACAGTAGTATGTTCATTTTTCAAATGAAAAAACTGAGGTTCAGAGAGGTGAAGCAACATGTATTAAATCATATAACTTGTACCTTACAGGACCTCCTCCCAAAAAAATTATTCCACCTCTCCACTCTGCTCTCAGGGAGTTAACTCTCTAGCAAGGGGTATGACAAAGACCTGAAAACATAACTAAAAAATCCAGGATGCATAAAGGATGATTTATCAACTTGATTGTGTCAACTTGAGTAAGGGAAGCTCAACTAAATTGGTTCAGCAATTCTTCGCCCTAGGGTGTGGAAGACCCACCCTAGGGCAGCTTGTCACCTGGATGGTATAAAGGAAAATGAAGAAGGAGGGATCTGCTTCTGTTTCTTTGGAGGAGCTCCAGTCTTTGCCTTCACCTTGGATACCATCTTCTGGCTTCCAGAGCTGACTCTAGCCTTTCATTGCAGATCCATTAATACAGACTCTGCAGTGAGCTCCAGATCTTCGACTGAACACTTGGGTCTTCAGTGTGCAGACAGATCCTTTGCGCTCTTCCACATCCAACTCTGTGGGCAGTCATTGTAACCCAATCTTTAAATTCATATATATATATATATATATATATATATATATATATATATATATCTCACATTACATCTGTTTCTCTAGTAAACACTGGCTGATACAGAGGCTCTTGGTGTTTCAAAGGAGAACAATCCCATTCGTTTGGAAATGGCAAGCTCAAACCTTAGCCTGTGAGTAGAGCACAGGTTGGAATTCTTTGGCACAGCAGAGTGGATAGCACCATACTAAGCCACTTGGAGTCTTGGTGACCATTAAATGCCATCTGATTAGGACACATGCGATAGTCAGGTCTTGCTGAGAAAATGATAAATTCAATGCATTTCCCACTCAATTATTGGTACCTGCTAGCTCTGGCTCTTGCTCATCAGCTGCGCACATCTTATCTACTTGCCTCCTATTCATTAACCCCACCCACTTTGTTTTCCCCTCAGTTCCTCAAATGCACAAAGTTCTCTCAGGGCTCCACTTCAGGGCTTTTGTACATGACCATACTCAATGTTCTCCAGTATCGCAATGTTCTATATTTATCAAGGTTCTTAGATGGAATCACCAGAAAATAATTCCAGCTAACATAAACCTCAGATGGATTGAAGTATGTGGGGTGACTCATAGAATTTCCAGGGAGACTGGAATACCAGGTTTGTAAAACAGGAAGAAACAAAGCAAGGGTGGAAAAACGGAACTTCAGACAAAAAACATACTGAGATCCAGTCTGAAGAGGGCACTGTTGGCTTTGCCTCTGGATATGAAGGTCTCAAACCAGAGGAGTTACTGCTCCCTAAAACTGGATGTTACTACCACAGTCAAGACCACCAAAATAATTTCTCTGTTTTGCTGCTTAGCCTTCCTAGCTCTTGATGCACTCATTGCCTGGGGCAGGTGACACTAACCAAATATGCTTAATACACCCACATTCTAACTTCAAGGGTGCTAGGAATATGAGTAAATGGGCTTTGGAAAAGGGTGCCTCCTACTGAAACTCATAATGAGAAATCCTCAAAAACAGGAAAGAGGTTGAGAGGCGAAGGAGCTCAAACTTTCCACCTTTCCCTTCTTCCTCCCCTGATTACCTTTTTAAGATTGGCTTCTTAACAGTTCAGATCTTCCCTGAATTAACTCCTGTAAGAGATCTTTCCTCAACTACTTTATCTTAGAAGAGCTTCAGTCTGTTGTTATGCAGCTGGCTCCTCCTTCTTAGCACTATCACAGTTGATAATTTTTTTATTTGGACCAAATAATTATGAGCAGAAGGACTTTTGTGTTCATCAAAAGTGTTTCCCAGTGCCTATGAATGCCTTGCCTTGAGAGCGCTCTGTAAATATTTGTTGAACGAGAAAATAAATACGTGAGTATTTCCAGAAGGCAGAAAATCTATCTGTTCAATTTTCTTTTTTTTTGAAAGAGAACAAAATATTTTTATTTATAGTTGATGAAACATTTACATAGAAAACAATAGAATCAACAGGTAAACCAGAAGATCTAATGAGAGAGTAAATATTTTGCCACCACCATAGACTATTAGAAACGTAACACAAAATAGGACATAATTTATAACAACCAAAACTAATTAAGAATTAATCTATACAAGACTTTTATGGTGAACATTTATAATGCCATTTAGAGGAAAAACAATGACCTGAATAAGTGGGTGTAACGTATTTACACCAGGGAAAACAGAAGAATGCCAGTTCTCTCCTAATTGCTCTATGCATTAATGTCAAGTTCATTCAAAATTCCAGCAAAAGATTTTGATCCATTTAACATACTTATTCTAAAATGTATATGGAATTAATGTTCAATAATCACTGTCATTTTTTAAAAATAAGAGGGCAGTTGTTCTACCTACCAGATAATAAGTTATTAAGTCAAAACAATAAGACATTACAAAGCCAGGGTAGTAGGATGGTTGTGATATAATACAGAGGAGGAACTACAATTCATGGGGCTAGGAGGTGAATTTTTTTTTTTTTTTTTTGGTACTGGGGATCAAACTCAGGCCCTTGCACTTGCGAGGCAGGCAGTAGAACCACTGAGCTAAATCCCCGCCTCTAGGGAATGAATTATTAAGCAGAATAAAAACTAGCTCCATAGACTTGGAAAAATACATAGTTGGATTCTTACCTCTTACTAATACAAAAATTGACCCTAAATTCATAATTTATTCAACAGACACATATTGAACATCTACTATGTATGAAGGACTTTTCTGGACACTGGGGATATGCCAGCAAAAAAGATAAAAACCTTACCACCATTAAAATCCTAAAGAGGGTAAAATTATAAAATCAATAGAAGAAAATGTAAGAGAATTTTCTCATGATCTCAGAGTGAGAAAAGACTTCTTTGCCAAGAACCAGAAAAAACACAAAGTGTGAGGCAAAAAATATTTGATGGGTTCGATGACATCATAATTAAATATGAGCAGACTTTACTGCCCACCCAATCATTCAAGAGACAGTCTCCCATCTTCATAAGGAGACATGTGCAAGGTTGCTCATCACAGTGTTGCTTCTGATAGCAGGAGATTGGAACCCACTTTGATGTCTCCTTCCTCAGGTCTCAGAATATGACCACATTTCACTTCTTCTCTACTTGGTAGTAGTCATGGGATATTATGACCCAAGAATTCACAATGGTCTAGCCACAGTGTTGTTTTATGTTATCTGGAAATCTAGAGTTCCTCTGTTTAACAACTTTTTTTTTTTGGTACCAGGGATCAAACTCGGGTCCTTGCGCTTGTGCAGCAAGCGGCGAAACCACTGAGCTAAATCCCTGGCCCCTTAACAACTTTGAAAATAACACCAGGGGTGTGAAATGAACCACTATGGTTCAAAGATGCATAAGAGATGGGACATAGAATTTTTTACATGCCAAACTAAGCAGATCTTAATTAACATTTGGAACTAGCAGATAAATCCACAAGGCCCTAAAGCCAATTCAGCTAACTCTTCAGAAATTTATTCTAGTCAAATAATTTCTAGGAATGGGGCATTGCTCTGTGCAACAAACATTTCTATACACTGGAGGTCACAGGGCCACCCAACCATGCTTTGATGGCACTTAGACACTAGGTGGGAACTGGGATAATAACTGGAACTTAGGAGACTATCTTTAAAATTCCCACATCAGTGTATCAGTGTGCAGAGCCACATCCGTGCTGCAGAAGTGATTGGCATATATGAATTATATTAAGCAAAATCAGGGGAAAAGTGTATCCAGGGCAGGAAGGCCAAAATGAGAAGGAAAAAAGACAAAAGGAGAACACTCCAGGCTGAAGCCAGAAGGGTGATAGGTAGGTCAAGGCCCTCACCATATATAGGGACCAGTATAGGGAGCTACAGAGAACGTGTTGGGAGGCTAAGGCCTTGGGCCCTTACTGACTTGGACACATTTCCATTGCTCCTCAGTTCCCCAACTCCTCCTAACACAACCAGGCTCAACAGAGAGAGTAGGTCAGTGTGTATCACTCTGCCCAAGCACTCGTTTTACAGATAAAGACACTGAGCCCTAGAGAAAGGGAGAGATTTGTCCAAAGTCACAGCCATTGAACTGAAATTCTGAACTCATTGCCAAATGTTCTTTCCTCTGTCTGAAGCTTCCCCTCTGCCTGTTGGAAAGAGGATGTCAACCATGACAGGCAGTGATGGTACATTTAACCAGTCAGGGAGGATAGGTTCAGGCTGTCTCATTCCTAGAAAGAAGAGTGAGAATTGCAGAAGGGCTCTGGAACTTCTTGTGTTGTATGCCTGGGAGGTGGGGATGTGGGGAGGGACTTCTCTGAGGCTGGGAGACAGAAGATCCTCAGTTACTCAAACCAGGAGAGTCTCAATTGTCCACTACAGTTTGGTATTCCAGACCTACACTTGCAGGAAAAGTTTGTCACTAGTGAGAGCTGTGCTCCATTTCTTCTTTCACTTGCTTTGTTCAGTCTCCTCCTTTTCAAGGCAAGACTTCCACATAATCGTTATTGTTCTCACAAATATCATTCAGGACTAATTGTGATCTTCTCTGTCTCATGCAGAGGCTGGGTCTCCTTATTGGCTTTGAAAGGTGAACCACCAGTCCTTGATCTGGGTTTTTAAACCTGGAGACCAATTCCTCTAGGTTTGGAAAGACTGATTTTGGAACACCTTCCATACTCTCTATCCTGTATCCTTGTTTCTCTCTAAAGATTCGGTATGTGTAGACACAGTTGTTAAACAAGACACAGAAGCACAAGACTCCTGGTATAGACTAGCTGTCTCTTATCAGAAAGTTGCCATTTTCTCCTTCCTTGAGCAACAAAGTTTCACACTCTTGTTTCATCAGACAGCCGTGGTAGTAAGGCAGATCCATGGAGTGCTTTCTTGTGTTACAGCTTGGAGTCCAGCTCTGAAGAGGAAAGTGGAGGGAGCTGGTTTGAAGGGCCTCTTCCTACAGTGGTATGGGAATGAGATGGGCCTGTTCAATTTTCTTTAGCCCAAATGTAGCTCTATATTGAAAAGGGAGTTTCCACAAATTACCCTGGAAATTAATTGGGTTACTTTATATCCTCAGCCATTGGCTTGTTAATTGGCAAATTATCATGTACAATTTTGAAATTTCCATTTTTAAAAATGTAGTGAGTAATACTTCCTTAGCTGGCATGCAGTCATGCTGTGGGTTTTCACTCATAGCATTTTGTGCATGTAATTGGCCAGGTCTTTTATCTGAATATATAAGGGGTTTAAAAAATGCTCTTGATTGTTCAGGATACTGAGGCAGGAGGATTGTGAGTTTGAAGTTAGCCCAGGCAACACAGCAAGCCGGAATTAGAAAGAGAAAGAGAGAGAAAGAGGGGGAGGGGAGAGAGAGAGAGGGCAAGTAGACAAGGAGGGAGGGAAGGATAAGAAAGAAAGAGAGGGGAGAGAAAGAGGAAGAGAGAGAGGAAGGGAGACTTTGAAAGGTGTACCTTGCTCCTTGTTACAAATCAGATATTATAATCTTCTTATAAAGGACTTTATAACTGTGGTCCAAAAGTAGCATTAAAGGCTATGGTTTCCTATTCTACATCACTGAGATCATTAAATCTTTTAAAGAGTATCTTTCCCACCACTACACTAAATCTTTAATGGTGCCTTACTGGCACTTCTATCAACTCCAGCTACTCAGAAAATATGTTTTTAGGGCCAGGGATTTAGCTCAGTGGTTCCACCGCCTGCCTCGAAAGCACAAGGACCTGAATTCAATCCCCGGTACCAAAAAAAAAATGTTTTTAATTTGCCATCAATATACAGTTATGAGCCTAGCCAGTTTTCACTTATAGCAAGCTGGCTCCCTGTTCCGTGCTTCTGTATTTTGAACATAACTTTGATCTGATATTTTTCTACTATAAGTGTCTAAGACCCCAGTGGCCAAACCTTTATCTTACAGGTCTTTGTATTTTCCATAGTGTTTAATATAGTCTTGGAAACACATTGTTGCTTAGTGAATGTTGGCAGCATGAGGCTGTGGCTATTTTATAGTCTCTTTCAAATGTGTATGTGTCCTATCTCAGCATTTAGCACAGTGCTCTGACTATTCTGTGACTGCAGCTGACTGGCTGATGGTGTCATTCACTGGCTCCCTGTTCACCCATCCTGGAAAATTTCTACAGCCTTCACTAAAAGGGTTCCAAGGACCCTTACTCCACTTGCAAAATTGCTTTCAATATTTTTTGTACAGATGCATTTTTTCCAAGGAGAATTCACAATTTTATCAACCTCTTTAATGAGTTAGAAAAGTTTAAAAATTACTATCCCAGAGACTTCTAAATCCCAAATTGTCTTTTGGAAAGATGAATGGAGAAACTACCTACATGCACATTTCTTCTATCCCTGAATTCCCTAGAAAAGTAAAATAGTGATGATAGTAATAAGCATTCATTGGAAATTTACTGTGCGCTAGTTCTAAATATTTTACATGGGCTTTGTAATTTTATTCAAATTTTTAACCCTAAAATTCTCTCTCTCTCTATATATATATATAGGCCCATAAAAAATAATTTTAGGATGCACACAGAGGTGTTATTTTGGCATGGGCTTTCTTACTCTTTTGGTCTTAGCTTCAGGTTTTTGCATGCTGATCTATGTACTCTATTTTATTAATTTTTTTTTTCCTTTTTCAAGTTGAACCCAAAACATCGTCACAACAATTTATGATCTGAAACAGTGTCCCTTATTAAATTAGTCTCGTTGAGATACCAGGTGTTTTGGATAACTAATTTTTTTCAATTAACTGATGGTTTACCAATTAAAGATTTAAACCTGACAAAAAGAAGCCATAAATAAGATGTAGGAACTTTGGCCTTTGGATCTTTTCTAAAATTGGACGTTCTATTTCACACCAGCGTTGACCAAGCCGCTCACTTGAGCCACTCCCTGTTGTTTACTATTCGACTCAAACACTGCTGGAAACTCCAGAATCTGATAAAAGGTAGAAAATTGAAGTGTTTTTCCAAATTTGGGCAGATCTTCATGCCTTCCTAATTTCTCTACTCCTTACCCACCCACACCACCAGATATTATAAATCTGCATAATAAAAATATACTGGTTTGAACTAATGAGCTCAGAAACTTTTCTACCTAAATACCCTTACCAGTGTTAGCTCATCCCAAATGAGTCATTAGAAACTATTAAAAGAGTCTTACTAAGGCAAGCTTGACCAAGTTAGATACCAACAGTATAGTCTATGGCAGTTAAATGACTAAGTAACCTCGTTCAGCAGATAGTTGCTTCCTTTTCTAGAAGCTGTAGCTTATGAAATACTACTTTGTCTTGGATTTTCTTCTACCTACCTTTCTCAATTACCTTTATAAACACTTTCTTCCACCTGTTATTGAATGCTAGTATTCTCCAGTGTTCTGTATAAAGCCCTCTTCTTTTTTTTACATAATAAACTCAAATAAGTATTATTCATATCCATCTTCAACTAAATCATTTATCCATATATATATGTATGACTCTCTCAACATCTCGAACTCCAGATCCATATATGCACCTGCTTACAGTACATCCCTATCTTAAGGCCACTGGCTTAAGTCAAGCATTTCCCAAACTAAATAACCTAAATATTCCCTAGAAACATTCAGTTAGCCACGATATTGTTTTCTATTGGAAAAGCACTTCTTTCGCCTCATCTTTTCTTGCCTAGTGGTGGGGTCTCTTCCAGAACATATGCCTGGCCTCTCTCCATCCCCTCTTTTTATTCCTTATTGCAGGAGAAAGAAAAAACTATGTTGGTGAGATTGGGAGAAAAAAACACTGGGTATCCACAGATTTCTCCTTCCTCTTAATTTTTTCTTTCCTTTGACACCTGTGAGCCTGAAAAAGGTACATATGCATTTCTCTCTCCACCATGAATTTTATATAATTTAATTTCCTCTTAAGGAAATCTACCAGCCATCTCTCCCTTCAATTTAAATTTGGGCCAAGAAAAAGCAGCATTATGTATCTATGCTATTGTTATGGCTTAGATATAAAATATCCCCCCAAAAGGCTCATGTGCTCAATAGGGCTTTGGAATATAATTGGATCTTGAAGGCTCTAACTTTATCAGTGGATTAACCCATTGATGGGTTCATAATTTGATGGCATTGTTGGGAGGTGATGGAAACTCAGGAAATGGTACCTAAATGAATGAAGTCGTTCATGAGGGTGTGACCTTGGGTACCATATCATGTCCTAGGCCCCTTCTTCTGGGACATATGCTCTCTCAGTTCCTATTTCTGCTTCCTGGGTGCCATAAAGTAAGCAGCTTTGCTCTACCATTCCTTTCTGCCATGGTGTTCTGCTGTACCTCAGGCCCAAAGCAATGTAGCCAGCTGACCATGGACTAAAACCTCTGAAACCATGAACCAAAATAATGTTTCCTCCCTTAAGTTGTTTTTTCTTGGTAATTTGTCACAGTATCAAAAAGGTAACTAACACACCAATCAAATACAATGCCTTTAAAGAATTCTAAAGTTTTCCATTTACCTTATCACTTTATACCCAACCAATTCAAAATAAAAGGTAGCATTGGGCTATTGCTTAAGATTCCCAATAAGGGCCAGGGATTTAGCTCGGTGGTTCCGGCACCTGCTTCACAAGTGCAAGGTCCTAAGTTCGATCCCTGGTACCAAAAAAAAAAGATTCCCAATAAAAAATCCAGCTATTATTAAAGTTAATAGAAATATGGTACCAGTTACCTCAGGTTTTCATAAGCAACTTATGATGTAAACAGAAAAATATTCACTGGTCTAATTCCTGAAAAACACTGCCTTTGAGGAAGGGGGAAAAAAAAGAATTGAGATGTGTTAGATGTGTGTACCAATTCCCCACCATAAATGTAATCATTTTGTACTGCAAACATATTCTAATAAATATTTTAAAATTTAAAAAAACATTGCCCTTGAATAGTAAAAATCAGGTAAATAAACCACACACACACACACTCACACACACACTCCTTGCAGAATTGTTCTAATCTCCATTGAGAGGTTTGTAACATGTAGCTGCTACCCTGAGATGAACTTTTACTTGAAGCAAGTATTGTAGTCAGGTGAAATCCAAAGCTTAATGATACCTGGTTGTCTGCCAGAAAAAAGTGCTTTATTCTCTTATCAAAATTTTAAACCCCCTTTAACATATCCTCTAATATCTTCCCTTTGTCACTTTAACATGCTGTCTGATGTCATCCTTTTGCCCTTCCTTTGGATTTGGCCTAGGAGGAGATCAGAGGGAGAGTGACATCAGAGCAAAAGGTCACTATTCCTCTCTGGGAAAGCTCATCTGTCAGACTTTCTCTCTGCCTGCTTTCTGTTACTCTCCTTCCCCTCATCTCTCAGGTCCCCAGGACAGTGACAGCACCATAGCTGAGAGCTCTGTCCTGATTCCTGCAGTACCACTTGTGATTCTCCACCCCTCCTCTTTACCTGAGAAAATTACAGTCCCGTGGGTAAATAAACCCTCCTTGAATTATTCTAATTTAAATTGCCATCTCTTTTAGCCTAGTGACTCAGCTTTAGTCAATGAAAGTAAATTAGTATGTGAGTCTCTATATTCAATTGTTTCTGTATTCAAGTTGTATAACAGAAAATCACTTTGTTCCCAAACCCATTAAATAAATGTTGAACTGAATTACCACACTGTTCAGAACTCTTACGTGCCCCAAACCCTAAATTAGTCATGGAATCCCACTACTTCCACCTTATAAATATTCCTCGAATCTATTTCCAAATCTCTCATTGTCTTCTAACAGCTAATCTCTTCTCATTTAAATTACTAATTTGCCTCTCTGTCCCTGTTCTAGTTTCCTCATCTATCCATTTTGCATACAACTACCAGAATATTTTAAAAATATAAATTAGAATACATAATCAACCACTCTGCTTTAAAATACATCAGTGGTCCTCTATTGCCATCAAGATAAAATCCAAACTCATTAGCAATCTTAATGTGAACCCTGACTTAACTTCTACCACTTTTGTACATTGTACCTAATTCTGTTCTTTACCAGGACACTTTCTTCTCACTTACTCAACTAACTCCTATGTAGACCAATGGTGGCAAACCTATGGTACATGTGTCTTTTTTCGTTTAAGACAAAAGATGTTAATGTAGAGGGATTTTTTTTTTCCTAAACTAAAACCTCAGTATTGCAATGTTGGTGCTTTTCGATACGTAAGTGGGTTTTCGGTTGCAGTTTTGGCACATGTCTCTGAAAGGTTCACCATCACTGCTGCAGACTATCGCATATGTCATTTGCTCTTGGAAATCACCCTTGATCCCTCCAATCTCAGAGCACTTCTCACTCTAAATTTTTTTTGGTATCAGGATCGAACTCAGGACCTTGCGCTTGCGAGGCAGGCACCAGAACCACTGAGCTAAATCCCCGGCCCCTCACTCTAAGTTTTTATGCCATTTTGCCAAAACTCCCACTAGACTATAAGCTTTTTTGTGACACAGTACAGTCCCTGACACTTAATAAATGCCGAGTACGTGTTTCAGAATTAACACTGAAAAATCTTATGGAGGAAATGATCTTTTTAACACTAGCAGTCATTCACAGATCCCTCAGACACTATGTATGGTCAAATCTAAGAGAGATTGGGAGGGAGAAATCTAAGAGTGGAGTAGAAACTAGGGCCAGCCTTGCAGAGAACGTGGACAGCAAACTTGGAGACAAGAGTGCTGGAAGACCCCTGGCCTCGGGAGAGGGAGTTGATGGAACAGAGCTGGATGGGCTAGGACAGGTGAGGCCTCAGCATGTTGGGCAGCTCCAGGATGAAAACTTGAAGTTAGAAGCCACCGATGTTCCCTTTTGTTTTTAAACAGCAGAAACTTTTTTTTTTCCCATAAAATTGTCCTTAAAACCTCAATACGTGAAGCAAATAAGACCAGAATTTTATCAGCCTGAGTTTATTTTATACACTCAGCTTTACTTATTATAAAGTTATTCAAAGAGCACACTTTTGACAAACATAAACATTTGAAACGGAGTGAATGAATGGTGATTGCAGCCTCAATAGCATTTTAAAGATTGAAAAACTGCAATCAGAAGCTGGGGGGGGTTTCACTCCCATTCTCATGACTGCTCGCTCCAGGACCATCTGACTCCCCTTTGCCAACTCCTCTTCTGGGTCCTCCTGTCTTTTTTTTTTTTTTTTTTTTTTTTGGTACCGGGGATTGCAAGCAGGAGGCAAAACCACTGAGCTAAATCCCCGTCCCCAAGGGTCCTCCTGCCTTAACACCTAGTAATACTCACTGAACATTTTGGTGAATTAATCTCTAATTTTCTGTCTGTAAAATGGCCTACAAGTAACTGATACCACATTCTATATGCAAACTTGCATTCCTATTTTTTACTTACCATTTCTCACAAACATTTCAAAAACATAATTTTTATGTATAATAGATAATGGGAAATAGGAAGAAATGGTCCAAAGGGGAAGGAGAAGTGGGAGTAAAAGGGAGTAAAAGTGGCAGGGGAAAGGAAAGAAAGGAAAGAAATATATATGAGAAAAGGAAAAAATGGAAACAAAGTCTTTGAAAAATAGGGAGGGTGGAGGGGGTGAAGGGAGGGCAGGGGAATGGGGAAAGGAATGAGGAAAAAATAAGTACCAAGATATATCATGTAAAGGCACAAACTTCCAATGATGAATGTCAGCAAATTGTATACCTAATGTACCAATAAAATTAATGAAAAAAAACCCATAATTTTTAGCAGGAGTAGAAGTTTTTATCTTATTACCTATTGTCATTGACTCCAGTTATCCTCTATGGTCAGCCATTCAGATTGCTTCTAATTGATCATAATAATAACACCATGATACGTTCTTAAAAATATCTTTTCATAATTTATTTTCTTAGGATGGACTCTCAATTGTTAAACAAGCTGTTTAATGGTGAAAATTTTCCAAGAACTGCAAATTAGCTGAGTGTGGTGGCTCATGCCTATAATCCTGGCACTCTGGGAAGCTGAGACAGAAGGAGCACAAGTTTGAGCCCAGCTGGGGCAACTTAGTGACTTAGCAAGACCCTATCTCAAAAGAAAAAATAGGAAGTGGGGGCCCGGGATTTAGCTTAGTGGTTCCACCACCTTCCTTACAAATGCAAGGTCCCAGGTTTGATCCCTGGTACCAAAAAAGAGGGGGGCAGGTAGGGATGAAGCTCAGTACAAAAGCCCTAGGTTCATTTCCTAGTGTAATAATAATAATACAAAGAGCTGCAAATTATTTTCCTAAAGACTGCTAATAATATATATATATATATATATACATACTTACAGCATCTAAGAATGTGTCTCTACATATTTGAAACCTAGAAGTTTTAAATAGTTTCTGCCTTATTACAAAATTATAATCCCTGTTTAAATTTATGTCTAAGTTTGAACATTTTCACATATATTAGCTATTTGTACTCTATTGTAAACTTGTTTCTTTGCCTATTTATTTCCTCATGTAATATTATTTTATAAGCTCTATGGATGCTAAAAATTAATTTACTACTAAGTAGCACATACATTGATAGTAATTCAAATGTTTTGCCATAAGGCAGCTTGAAAACAATGTATTGGGCATCACTCCTAATTTTCTGTGTTTACTTTGGTACAACGTGAAAAGCAAGATTATAGTTTGTGATGTCTGAACTATTAGAATTCTAAATCTGTAAGGCCCCAAACAACAAGGACCACCATGATTACATAGTAATTCAGTCAAGACTCAGTGACTATTTCTTGTGTCCCCACCATGGACTAGAGACACTGTTCTTAGGCCTGGGATACAGAGAGAGCAAGACGGGGTTATGCCTTCCTGCATTTGCTATCTTTATCCAGGTACCTTGATAACCTAGAATACATCTGAGAACAGCCAAATATGTGGCACAAATACTGTTCTTTTGGAATTGTGCAATTATTCAGAGAAAAGCACTGTAGGCAGTAAATTAAAATGATGAGAGGGCTGTTGGTGACAGGATTATGAGGCTGACATAATCACTTCTTTGGCCCCAAAGTCCTACAAGCTGAAAATTGGGACCACCTAACTTTCACCTGCTCCTGCATTTCAATTCCAGCTTCTGCAGCTAATGTAGCCCCATGGCCAGGGAAATGTCAGAACTATAGAGTCCATAGCTCTATGGCTCTGCACCAGTAAAGATGTTTGCTGCTGGTCTCGTTCTGACCTTACATCTTACTTCTAGCAATCGATATCTTTTTATGACAAGCTTGACTATGTCCTTGCCTGCCATCCCAATTCCAGGAATATGTCCCCTACCTTGTGTCTCTGCCCCTGGCATCCCCTGAAGAGTGCCTCATTCTTCCCCTAATCTGTTAGCTTTCTGACTGAGCCTGTCTTGGTTGAATCTCATCACCATCAAGCCCTGTGGCCAGATTCACATGTCCTACTGCCATACTTCTCTTAGGTAGAGCATCCGCCTAGATCTGTTACTAGATTCATACTTGCTGCAGTCTGTCCACAACACTACGGGTGTTTTCCTATTGCCTCCAGAAAATGTTTAGGAGATGGAACCAATGGTGGCAGATGGGGGTGGTGGTGACATGAAATCTGAAATACAATGATTTTTTTAGGATGGTGGCTTGGAAAAGTGAAGGAATAGTGGTTACCTTTAGTGAGACAGGGAACAGGGGAAGAGAAGACTTGCTTGAAAAGAAGATTATTCACTTTTGAATTGGAAATGCCTGTAGATCTCCTAAAGATATCCAATGAACAGTTGAATATGGCTTGGGAGCTCAGGAGATATGGTTACAATGTGTAAATATTTCTGGTATGTAAGTATGCATATGTATGATATCCATATATTTAAACATAGACAATGTTTTAAAAGCTAAATGTCCGCCAGTGATCAGGATTTCTGTATTCTTTTACAGCTGGAAAGATTACTGAGCAAACCACAGGTTTTCCTGTTACATAAATCTGGGCATGTTATTAATCAATAGCTCTACATAATTAGAAGCTTATTTCCATGTTAATGTACGAAGTCTTAACTACCCTGAAATCTTACTAAAGTCAGTAGGTCAAATGTTGAATAAATATTGATTCAAAGAGGAATATTACAGGTCAGTGCTTCTAATCTGACAATTAATCAGTCTGGATCTGATTTGTGCTTTACATGAGTTTGGGGGTTAAGTCTATTTTACCTACCAATTAGTAATTGTTGATTTATACCCCACATTTGAAAGACAACATATTGAATTCTCAATAATAACTTTAAAAAATAATACAAGATTTTGTTCTACCACAAGAAACTAAATCAACACAGGAAACTCTGAGGGAGAATGAATATCTTCCCACCACCTTTGGGGGGTAGATGCACCTTTAATGGGGCACTCGTAATTCCCATTACAGTTAATGGGAGTTTCATGTGTGTATATCAAGAGGAGCACAGGCTCACTGTCTCTATCAGAAAATGATTCCTTTTGTGTTGATCTCCTAGCTGTGTTTTCATTCTACCTTTTAAAACCATTACACCTAACAGAGTTTTGAGTGCATTATCGGGAACTTTAGGAAGCCATCATTATCTCCTCTCTCTTAACCACATAATAGAGGGTAGAAAAGTGAGAGTACAATATATACACCACGCTGAGTAGAAGGAACTTGTCTTGAATTTTTAAGCCCCTCAGCCTATTTTCTGTAATGCTCAGTGGTGAATCACTCTTAAGTGCTCCATCATTCACTAGGATATGTGCTTCATGCCAAAGGTTACCAGATTACAAAAGTATTCTCAGCCCAGAAGGGACTCCTAATTCACCATCACCTTATTTTGACTCTAAGAGAGAAAATATGTGCATCAAGACAAGTAGAGGAAATAATGGAGGGGGAAAAAAAACCTATATTAAGTTAACAATGCAGCAAACACTCCAAAGGAAAAAATACAGACTAGAACAATAATAAGGATAATAGAAAAGTAATGCTGTTAAAATTATGAGAGACTTGCTGGTCAGTTTATGAACACTACCTCGAGTGAAGATAGTTTCTTAATGAGCTTCCCTTAGACATGAAAGGAAATGGGAAAGTTAAGATAGTTCCCAAAGTTGGAAGAAGATGTTTTTTGTGACAATCTCCCTAAAAGGGTCAAATAAATTTTCTGAAGGTGAAGTAGAAGCATTTAAAAAAAAAAAAAAAACCAAAGAGGCACATGACTTCAAATGAGCTGTTAACAAGCAAAAGATGAACAACCTCAAAATTCCCATGCTTGGGTGGTGGAAACTTCATAAACTTGGGAAATCAAAGTGAAGGCTTAGAGTATCCCTGATTGATGTGAAGAAAAAAATAATAGAGATCCAATATTTATGAAAAGGTCCTGGTAAAAAGGTCACAGGTATATTTATCTTAAATTTTCATATATTTAATTTTAGCAAAGTTATAACTAATCAAGTAGCATTTTAAGCAAATATTAAAAGTATAGGGCCGGGGACTTAGCTCAGTGGTTTCGCCACCTGCTGCGCAAGCGCAAGGACCCAAGTTCAATCCCCGGTACCAAGAAAAAAAATTATAATTACTAGAAAACTTCATGAATTGTTATTAGGTTGAAACTTTCTTTCTACAATGATGTAATTTCATTATAAACTCTGCATAATGAGGGTGTGTATCACTAGGTTGTCAGCAAATGATTATAAATTCTATAGTCGACTAGTTAAGAAAGACAATGGAGTTCCTTTACTGCTTTGAGATGCCTGAATCACTGTATAACAATACATTTCTAACTCTTTCAAATTCTTCCTCTTCCAATTTGGATGGGTGCTACATCTTTTTTTAATGGTTTGTATGTTTGTTTAAGTGTTATAGTTTAATACCTACTTTTTTCTTAACTTCTTTAATGAATATAGCCTATATACTGTAAAGGGGACCCATTTCTTTTTTTTTAAGGGGGCCCATTTCAAGGGCCAATGAACAAATGAATTTTTTTACAGATATATAAATTGGTGCAACCCCACCAGATCAAGATATGAAACATTATTAGCATCCCAGAAACCTTCCCATGTCCTTTTCTAGTCAATATTCTTTTACCTCAATAGCTATTAAGCTGACATATCATTAATTTTGCTGGCTGTTGAATTTCAAATGGTCTCTGATTTGTAATGGTTTGATTTATAATTTTTTGACTTTATGACATGTGAAAGCAATATGCATTCACTTAAAGCTGGTTTGAATTTTTAATCTTTTTCTCATTTAGTGACATGTGGCATGATACTTTCTGGTAAGACTGGGTGGCAACAGGGAGCCATAGCCCCAGTCAGGAGGGCTAAACAACCAATGCGTTACTGTGCACTGAATTGCTAAGCTAGGATATTTGGAGCTTAGATGCACTAAATCCATTTTCCATTTATGATATTTTAAAGTTTTGATGAATTTATCGGGATCTAACCCCATTATAGATCAATAATCATCTGGTAAATGAAATTCTGCAGCATGCCAATATATTATTTTTATAAAATTTTTTATAATCACCATAATGAACTCAAGGGTAATTTTGGATATGAGTTTGTTCAACAGATATCTATTTATACCATATCTTACAAACCATTCTAAAAAGTTTAAAAATGAAAATCCATTTCCCCACCAAAGCACTAGTATGTACTATTACTATAGACAGCTAAGTTAGGTAGAAATATTATAAGCAGTCAGACAGGGGTAGGTCTATAATATTTCTACCTAACAGCTATCTATAATATCCCCCCTTCTGAAGAGATACCCCTAACTGCCATGAGAGGGCAAGGGGAGATGACTGTTCTGGCTACTTCTGGCTGAAGGGGGTCATAGCTGTGATCAGCAATCAGAGATATTCTCCAGAGGGTCTACCTAAAGGCCCTTGATAGGTGCCAGGTGTTCCTGGGTAGGTGTATAGCTTTAAGTCTGGAAGAGACAAGGCCAAAGAAACAGTTAAGTATGCATGGGCCAAATAATAATATTAACAAGACTATTATGAATACAATCAACAAATGTTTCCACCAGGAAGGGCCAGAAATGGCCTCCTACAAAGAGAGTAAGAAGATCCAGGGAATTTCAGAATGCAACATGGAATTAACCTGTCCTTTAATATCTTGAACAGCCATCAAGATATTAGCAGAAGGATCAGGAATGTACACACAACATTCAGCTTTTACAATTGCACAAGTATCCCCTTGTGCTGCTGTTAGGATATCTAATGCCATTCAATTTTGAAGGACAGTTTACCTCATTAATTTTACTTCTTCATTTAGGAGACAGAGACTAGTAGAGGCGTTGTTTAAGGCTCATTGAGTATAGTTATCCAAGACCTCGATGTATTGTATGATGTCCTCTAATCCTAGGGAAGGGACAAAGATAGAAGTCACATGATCATACCAGTGAAATACATTTGTAGACCATCAATGTTGTAGATGGGGTAAGTTTGCAGGTTTGTTGATACTTTAGACATTCCTGGCTTGTAACTACACAAATCCCAGTGTGCATCTTCCTATCCATCCAGGGGGGAGCCAGGGCTACAAATTTGTCCCACAGGACCAATGAATGCCATTGGGGGCTTCCCATCTAATTCTAGGGTGATTAAACCAGTCTATTGCAAAGCAATCTTCAACTTGTAAAGTCACGGTATGTATACACTGCTGGGGGTGGTCCATTCCAAGTATTTAGTAGAGTTAGACCAAGGAGGATAGGAGTGATTTCTTTGCTCTCAACATAAAGGGGCCTTTCTACTAAGTTGTCTTATAATTGGAGTTAACCACATATAATCATCCCATATCTGAAAATAACCATTTTTTTTAGCTTTTTCCCAATATCTGAAGCTGACTGGGTAATAAATTTGTCTTTAAAAATAATCTGTACTTCTAATGAATCAAGAGCCAGGGATATATGTTTAATCAATGTCTCTTGTAAATGATCTAAGAAAGCAGAGAGATTCTCATCTTTCTTTTTATGAATAGCTGACAATTTAAAATAATTGAAGGGCTTAGTTCTCATCTTTCTTAGACCT
The DNA here is from genome assembly GCF_000247695.1 of Heterocephalus glaber. The sequence continues at coordinate 9,091,167 of NW_004624787.1, forward strand.
TCAAGAATACATGTCTGAAGATGTTTCCCCTTCTAGTCTCCTGTCTGGTTGGTAGGCCAGTAGAGATCTCGTGTAGGGACTGCTTGGGCTCCAGTTGGAACTGGCTGTTCCCCTGGCTGCCTGTCTTCTGGCCTTTTAAAATTAACAATATGTTAGGGCTGGGGATTTAGCTCAGTGGCACTATGCCTGCCTTGCAACCACAAGGTCCTGAGTTCAACCCCCATACTGGAAAAAAAATAAAATAAAATTAACAATATGTTATTCATCTCCAAATGTAATAGCAGCTTGTAATGCTGCTTGTCTCTCATTAGAGTCAATGTTTAAGAATATTACATCTTTCCATTCTAGTACATAGGTCTGAGTAAGTCCCCTAAAGACCTCAATGTACTTATCAAGATTGTCTGAAAACTTTCCCAGATCTTGTTTGATCTGTTTGATGTCACTGAGAGAAAAAGACACATGGACATGAATAGGGCCAAATTCTCCTCCTACCTCCTGTAAGGGATACTGTCCTTGAGGAGCTTGAACACAATCAGATAGGGATGGATATAGCCTGGTAGAGGCTTCAGTTAAGGTTGGCTTGGAAGCCTCACCCTTAGAGTCCAGAGGACAAGTGAGAGGAACCTCAGGCTCAGTGATAGTGCATGAGGCTTTGATTAAGGTTGCCTTGGAAACCTCATCCTTAGGGTCAAACGGCCAAGGGAGGAGGCCCTCAAGCTCAGTAACAGTAGATGCATCTGATTGTGCCTTAAGGGCTACAGGTGTCTGGTTTTACTGTGGCTTACATTTACCTTTTCAACACAATTAAGGATTATCTCTTAATGCAAAGAAAGTTTGAACATAAGGTAATTCTGAGCATTTTTTCTTTCTCCTACAGTGCAATTCTAGTTGTGAAATAGTATCATAACCAATATTTCCCTCTGCATTCCATTTTGCCTCTAGGGAGTAGGCAGGCTATGCACAGGTGTAGACAAATATTAAACAGCTCTTTCTCAATATGTGAAGGTCACACAATTTCCAGTGCTTAAGAATACATTCCAAAGGAGTAAGAAAATTCAACATTGAGTTTCTCATCTGGAACAATAAGGGGAAAATAGGCATCCCTTTTAATTTCTACTTAGTTTCTATATCCTCTCAAGGCATCTCCCAAGGTGATCTGCTCCATAGCAGGTGGGTGCTATCTGTAGAGCAACCAGAAAATAGGTTGGGTCAGATTATCCATACCGACTCACATTCCTACCTTCCCCAGGATCTTGCACTCCTACCTCCATCTTGTGTTTGCAAAAGCCCAAGTCACAGTTGATTCCAGCTATAACAGTCATGTTTAAAGAAGGAAGCATTGCTGGCAAAATTAAACCAATAATCAAGAGAGTTGTACAACTGCTTTCCAATTCTTTGAAAGAGAATGAGAGGAAACAAATCAAAGGGCAAATTGGAAGTGGTTGGAGCACTTCCTAGCCTGCAAAAGAGATCATCTCCAGAGATAGAGGCAAGTAATGGCTCAGAAAAATCCTGCCCTGGGCCCTAGGGCAAAGAAGTACCCAAGACTTTTGTGTTATCTATCTAATCACTCAGGCAGACTTCCTTAGCAGCAAGACAAGGCTAAGTTTTACTCAAAATCCATTCTCAAATTTTTATGTCTCTATATCTGTAACATGCTTATGAAACTCACAAGTTAAAACTTGTACTGGTAATTCAGCTATGGGTTCAATGTAAAAGTTCTTAGTTGTTGGGTAGGAGGGAAAGGTTGAGACAGTTCAGGATTCCTTTCTCTCTAATCTTTAGCAGAAACATGCCTCCAAAAAAAAGAAAGTACAAAGTGACAGGAAAAGATCAGAAATTAGATCAGAAAAAGAAATAACTCACGTTCATGGTGAGTTATTAAGACATTTGCCCAGGAGTCATCGTTCTCAGTCTGGAAAGGCAAGAGCGGGAAATCTCAAGAGCTAAGATTGCTTCCTCACCAGTGGAAGGTCAGACCTGAAAGAAAACTGAGGCAGAGCTGGCTCAATATTCCCCTATAGAGTGTAGAGGGGAGATCAAGCTAGACCCTCCCCGTGAAACCTGTTCCCCAAGTCTTAAGAATGGCTACCATCCTATTGCCTTTTAACTGGTAGTTAGAGTCCTGTGATGTATTAATAGGTATGTATATTTCCTAAATATAAACTAGATTTCATAAAAAGACCCATTTAAGAGTATTTCAAAAATTTATATTCTAGTTAGTATCAAAGTCCACTAGGGGACACTCTAACATTATTTCCCTAGCACTGCTGTTGAAAATAAGACAATAAATCACAACAGTAAAAACAAGTCAAATAGGTGAAGCAAGGAACACCAGTAAATTCATCAACTAGTAAGTCCAAATGCAGAAGATATAAAACAGGAATACAAGATCTTGCCTGCAAAAGTAAAATGTCCCATCAAAGAAACAATCTTATCATGTTCTCAATTTAAATTTATCATCATTTTATTTTTTTTTGTTACCGGGGATCGAACTCGGAACCTTGCGCTTGCAAGGCAGGCGCCGGAACCACTGAGCTAAATCCCCAGCCCTTATCATCATTTTAATAAAAAACAATTCATAAAAAGACAAGGCATAAGCAACTGACAAACAAGGATGACAATTTCGGATTACCTAAATGAGTCACACTCCAGAATCCATGAAACAAAAGCAAACTCTTACCCCCTTCTAATTATCTTGCTGGGGTCTCCAAATGATATAGGGGAATAAATATAATTCCCAACCTGCTAGATGTCAGATATGCCAAGTTTGTGTTACCCAAAATAAAAAAATCAATTCTAAGGAGCAATGGAGGTTAACAGTAGGAAAAATTTATTGAGAGAGATAGCTCCTGAGAGATTTGAGGGGACCCAAAAGTGGATTGTCAATGAGCCCACTTCTCAAAGGAAGTTTTATAGAGCAAAATCATGAGATGGGTACAACGTGGGATAAAACTGTAATCAACCAATAAGATTAGCTGCTTAGGTAATATTGATCCAATAGGGAAACAGGTCGCATAGCAAGTGTACATGGAAAGAACAAAGACTTTTTTAGGAAAGAATGGATTAGAAGGTTCCAGTCACCCACTTGGGTGACTGACGTCTATCTAGACTTTATTTAGCTTATCCCTTGGGAAGATATGTAGGCCTGGTCATTCCATCTTTCTCTTGAGGCCTGGCCTCCAGCAGATGCATCTCTAGCCACAGCTGTGATATATTCTCATCCTCCACATTGACACTTCTGAGGGCCTAGCCCTGTCTGACTGTCTATAATATTTCCACCTAACTTAGCTGTCTATAATACCAGAAATGTAGTCTAGAAGGAAGGATTCTTATTCCATGTGACTGGCCATACCTTTAACCATACAGACTCTGTGGCTGGTTGAAGGACAGAGCAGAGTCCAAAGTGCAGCATCTAAGACAAGGCCCCTCTTGCCTGGGTCTAAGAGCACCACTGCTTTCTATAACTGTGTTAAACCTATCTATTGAGTTTTAATTTCAGCTATTGTGTTATTAATTTCTAGAGGTTCTAATTGATAGTTTTCCCATCTGCTTCTCTATTGGTAGTTTAGTTCTTCCTTTTATTTTTTTTAACATCATTTTACAATATGTAGTTGATAATTCTAAAGTCTGAGTTTTTATGGGTCTTACTCTGCTATCTGTTTTGGTTGGCTCTTTTTTTTTTATTGGTACATTTTAGGTATACAATATAATGACATTCATCATTGGAAATTTGCACCTTTCCATAGTCTCTTGGTTCTTATATTTTTCCCCTTCCCCTGCCCTCCCTTCAACCCCTCCATCCCTCCCTAATTACAAAGATTTTGTTTCCATTTTTTCATTTTCTCATATTAATTCCATTCCCTTCTTTCCTTTCCCCTACCCCTCCCACTTTCCCTTCCCCTTTGCCCCTTTTCTTCCTATTTCACATTACCTATTATACATTTAGCCCTTATTTACACTTTCAGTTTCTCACACTAGAGAAACTATTCGGTATTTACACATGTGTCTGTTTATTTCACTTAAAAATAATGCCTCAATGTAATTGAGTAATGCACCCATTTAGCTATAAATGTCTCTAATTTCTCATTTTTTATGGCTGAGTAGTACTCCATTTTATTAAAAAACCACATCTTCTTTATCCAGTCTCCAGTTGATGGGCAGTTAGTTGGGCTGTTTTTCCAAGCTTTAGCTATTACAAACTGTGCTGCTATGAACATGGGTGCACATATATTACTGTGGTATGATTCTTTTAATTCTTTGGGGAAGATACTCAGCAGGGGATAGCTGGATCAAATGGGACTTTCAGTCCTAGTTCTTTGAGGTATCTCCATACTGATTTCCACAGTGGTTGCACCAGTCTACACTCCCACCAGCAGTGGAGCAGTGTTCCTCTTTCCCCACAGCCCCGCCAGAGTTTGTTATTGGTTGAATTCATGATAGCAGCCATTCTTTCTGGAGTGAGGTGGAATCTCAGCATTGTTTTCATTAGTATCTCTCAAATGACCAGTGATGTTGAACACTTTTTCATATGTTTATTTGCTATTTCTACTTCCTTGTCTGAGAAATGTCTGTTCATTTCAGATGTCCATTTTCGGATTGGGTTTTTAAATTTGGGAGGTCTGATTTTTTTTTTAAGTTCTCTATAGATTCGAGATAGTCTGAGGGACAGCAGGTGAAGATCTTTTCCCCACATTGTGGGTTGTCTCTTCACACTGTTGGTGGTTTCTCTTGATGTGCAGAAGCATTTTAGTAAGAAGAGATCCCACTTGTTGATTGTGTGTGGCTAGTTCATGGGCAACTGAGGTTTTGTTCATAAAATCTTTTCCTACATCAGTGTCTTCAAGAGTTCTACCTAACTTCTGTTCCAGGAGATTCAGCATTTCTATTTTAATATTTAGATCCTTAATCCATTTGGATTTTAGTTTAGTGCATGGTGTTTTGGTTGGCTCTTGCTTTTGGTGTCTTCTTTTCTTATGCCTTTTGTGATTTTTTGAGTTCTTATTTTTTGAAATTTATCTATGTAGGCTTCTTCAAAACAGAATAAAGATAGGTTCTTTTTTTTAAAAAATGATGCATATTTGTTTCTCCAAGCACCCAAAATTATGACAAGTCTGTATCAACTTTAAATAAAATTTCAACCTCTGTTTTTATGAATTATCCAGCTAATGAAACTTCAGGCTGCTAATCCATATGAGGCCTCACTTGGTATTTCAAATTCTGAGGAACAACTTCACTAATTTCAACCTCACTCAATGCTGAGGTTGTTGGAGAATTCTCTAGGAGGGGGTTGGCAAGAGTGGTGGACTTTTTATGTTAGGGATGTATTAGGTTTCTTTTTAAAAATCCAGTTTAGGGTAGGCCTTAAGCTTTATCTTTTATGCTTCAGCCCTACATGTCTGCAAGTCTGTGAAGTTTATCAAGTTAACCACCTTTTCTCGGGGTGGGTACTGTGTATTGAACCCAGGGCCTTACACATGCTAGGCAAGTGCTCTACCATTGGATTACAGCCTCAGCCTTTCCCACCGTTTGTCCTAAGCAGTCTTTACTTTCTTGCTAGCTCATTCAACAAAAAGAAAGATGTTTTATCCAGCACTTTAGTGGTTTTTAGTGGAAAAGTCAGTTGGGGTACTTAGTTTGCTTTATTGTTGTTAAAGTCTTAATGCAATCTTAACATTTTTCCAGTCCATTGACTTTTCTTTCTTTCTTTTTTTTTCATTAAGTTTATTGATACATTTTAGGTATACAATATAGTTAGTTAGATTCCATCTACTTTTCTTAATTTCCATTAGTAATGAATGCATTGGTTCTTGCCCTTATGTTTTCTGGGTCCATCTAAAATTCTTCCAACTATATTCCTTGATTCCAATCTCTGCCTTACCTCATTTCTTCATTTCTCATGTCCCTAAGCAAGTCATATTAGCTAAGACACAGAATTTACCCAAAATAGTTCAAATGAAAATACTTTAATGCAAGGACCAATACAGAGGGATGAGTGATAAGGAAGCAAACAAGAGATTTGGAGGCACTCAGAGCTCAGCTATGGGGAGACACTAAAGAGATAAAAGGAGAAAACAGTTACTAGAAGCCAGTGGAAACGAGAGCTGTGGAAGAAGGCTCACCTGGCAGGAGCCACAGTCATGGATGAAGTCATTGCTGGAAATGTGTCATCAAAGGAAGAAAAGAATGGGAAAGAAACCCCCCAACTTACTTACTTTCTACCTGCCTTCTGATAATCTTGCCTAGACCTCTTTTAGGTCAAATGTAACCACAAAGTGTTCCTTAAATAAGCCTATGTCAACATCCAGAGGCATGAAACTTGGCACACAATGGCAGGAAAACAATCTGGGGAACAAAGACAGTACCTCAGCTTTTCTCCAGACCACTTCAAAAGAACTATCTAAATTGTAAACTTTATTCAAACTTCCTCCTACTTAAGATTGGTCAGTGGGTTCACATCTTCTGTAGGACTAAATCTAAACTGAGATGTGTTCCTTTACCCTTGTATATAGCTTCATTCCTGTTATTGTCTTAGCGTACAGCCTCTGAATTATCTCTAGATTCTCCACTATTCTGTATTCTCATAGCTCTGTACTTTGGCCATATTCTTTCTTCTGAAGGTATCTTTTCACCTCTTCTTTGCTTGCTTAACTTCTACTCAGTTTTCCAGAATCAAAGACTTAGCTCTTGAACCACACTCTCCTGTAAGTTTTCCTCTCAGTGTGTTTGTATCACTTCTTTATATATCCCCATTTTAATACTTAGTCGAACTGAGAGCCTGCCTTTCTCCCTTGAGAAGAGAGATGTGTGTTTTAGCACTTATATACATAACATCCAGCTCCATTCCTGGCACATGGTGGGCAATCAATTACATGTTTTTCAAATTAATAAATAAAAATATTTGGAAAGATGAAAGAATTACACAGTTTGTGTAATTATAAAGCTCTTTTTTTTAAGTTATGGGGAAAAGTCTTTAAAGTTGAAGAGTTTTCTTTTTCACATTCATTTCTGAAATATCGAAGTCTTACACAGTCAGAAAAAGATAAGAAAAAGATCATAAGCCCAATGACTTAGAATTTGAATTCTTATTTTTTATTTTATTGGTTAAGGAAACAATTCAACAGAAAGAGATAAAAATTATAAACACATAAGCAACAAACACTGGCATACCCAACTTCATAAAACAAACTCTACTGAACATTAAAAATCAGATAAACACTAACACAGTTATAATAGAAGAACTCAATACCCCATTGTCACAAATAGACAGATCATCGAAGCAAAAAAATCAACAAAGAAATATAAGAGTTGAATCAATCCTTCAACCAAATGGAACTGATAGATATCTGCAGAGCATTCCACCCAACAACCACAGAATACACATTCTTCTCAGCACCACATGGGACTTTCTCCAGAACAGACCACATGCCATTAAAGCATAAGTAAATGTAAAAGAATTCAATTTATACCATGCATATTATCAGATCATACTGCAATAAAACCTAAAATCAATGACAAAGGAAACCACAGAAATTATGCAAATTCATGGAGATTAATTAATATTCCCTTAAATAATCAATGAGTCACAGAAGAAATTAGTTCATAGAATCAAACAATAATGCCAGTACACATACAAGAACCAATGGGACACAATAGCTGTGAATGCCCACATCAGAAAAACAGAGCAAGTTCAAATAAATGACCTAATGATACACTTCAGGGTCCTAGAAAAACAAGATCAATACAAATCCAAAGCTAGTACAAGGAAGGACATTATAAAGATAAGAGTAGAAATTAATGAAATTGAGACTTTAAATTATACAAAGAGGCCGGGGATTCAACTCAGTGGTTCCACCACCTGCCTCACAAGCGTAAGGTTCCTAGTTTGATCGCCAGTACCAAAACAAAACAAAAACAAAAACAAAGAATTAATGAATTGAAGAGCTGGTTCTTTGAGAGAATAAACAAAATAGACAACTCCCACCCAATTTTACCCCCCAAAATGAAAGAAAAGACCCAAATAAATGCAATTAGAAAGGAAAAAGGAAAAAAATCGCAACAGACTCTGCTGAAACGCAGATTATTAACAACTACTTCAAGAACCCAAAAAGATATAAAAATCCTGAATAATCCACATCAGGCAATAAAATTTAAGGTTTTAGTTTTGTTTTTTGCAGTACTGGGAATCAAATTCAGGATCTTGCGCTTGTGAGTCAGGCACGGTGCCATTGAGCTAAATCCCCAGCCCCTAAACTTAAGTAATTTTAAAAAGACTACCATCTAATAAAAGCTCAGGTCCTGATGGATTCACTGCTGAATTCTACAAGAATTTTAGGGAAGATCTTATACCAATACTTCTCATAATCTTCAATGAAATTGAAAAGGAAAGAATACTCTCAAAGTCATTCCTGAAAACCAGCATTACCTTTCTTCCAAAAACAGACAAAGATCCAACAAAAAAAAGAGAACTACAGGCTAATCTCTTTAATAAACATAGAAACTAAAATCCTCAGACAAGATATTGGCAGACAGAATGCAACAAATTATCAAAAAGATCGTACATCATGATCAAGTAGGATTCATCCCAGGGATGCAAGAATGTTTCAACATATTCAAATAAATGAATGTCATACACTACATAAACAAAAGGAAGGAAAAAAATCATGTGATTGTCTCAATTGAGGCAGAAAAAGCCTTTGACAAAATCCAACATCCATTTATGATAAAAAACCATGAAGAAAATAGGTATAGTAGGATCTTATCTCAACCTGTAAAAGCCATTTATGTCAAACCAATGGTCAACATCATATTAAATGGAAAGAAGCTGACAGCTTTCTCTCTGAAATCAGGTACAAGATAGGAATGTCTGCTATCATCACTCTTGTTCAATATAGTTCTTGAAACATTAGTCAAAGCAATCAGGCAAGAGAAAGAATAAAAGGGGTTATCTGCAGGAACGGAAGAAGCCAAATTATTATTATTTGCAGATGACATGATTCTCAACATAGAAGACCCAAAAAATTACACCAAAAGACTCCTAGAACTAATAACCAAATTTAGTAGTGTAGCAATATACAAAGTCAACACACAAAAATCAATAGCATTCCACTGAGAAAAAAATTTTAAAAACAATACCTTTTACAATAGCATCAAGAAAAATTAAATACTCAGGAATTAACCTAACCAAGGAACTGAAAAACTTCTACAATGGAAATTATAGTACTCTTAAAAAGGAGATCCAAGAGGACATCAGAAAATGGCAAGATATCCCTTGTTCCTGGACAGGTAGAACCAATATGGTGAAAATGGCCATACTTCTCAAACTTCCTAGAACTGATTTATAAATTTAATGCAATCCTGGGCCGGGGATTTAGCTCAGTGGTTTCGCTGCCTGCTGCGTAAGCGCAAGGACCCGAGTTTGATCCCTGGTACAAAAAAAAAAAAAAAAAAAATTTAAAGCAATCCCAACCAAAATGCAAATAACATCTGTTATGGCTTGTGTTTAGATGTTCCCGCAAAGCCTCGTGCTTTTTCTAGGAGGCTGACTCTAGAGCATGTGATTGATTCATGTTGGGGCTAGGCCCCAGGGTACTGGGATTAAGGGCATGAGTGCTACCTGCCCTAAGTAGTCTGAATAAAATAAAAGGGGCAGAAAGACACTGTTAAGGTCCTTTTGTTGCTTTTGCTACCATGTGGGTGCCATGAACTGTTTCTTTTCTGTAATGCCCCTCTGCCATATGTCACCCTGCCTTGGAGCCAGCAAATTATGGGCTGAAACCTCTACAACTGTAAGTAAACTGTAAATAAACCCTTTCCCCTTTAACTTTGGGTATGGGGATTTTGTCTCAGCAACAAGAGAAAAGTAACTAAGCCAGCATCCCTTACAGAACTAGAGAAAACAGTTCTAACATTCATACGGAACCAGAAATGACCTAAAATAGCAAAAGCATTTCTGGGCAACAAGAGCAAGGCAGGAGGCATAACAATCTAGGACCGAAAGTCATACTATAAAGCTACAATTATAAAAATAGCATGGTATTGTGAAAAACAGACATGAATCAATGGAACAAAATAAAGGATGCAGAAACAACTCCAGGCACATTCAGCTACCTGATCTTTGACAAGGAGGCCAAAAACTCATGCAGAAGGATGGCAGCTTCTTTAACAAATGGTGCTGGGAAAACTGTCTATCCATGTGCAGAAGATTGATCCTAGACCCAAATCTCTCACCATGCACTACATTAAAATAAAAATGGATCAAAGATCTAAATATTAAAACAGAAACATTTAACCTGCTGGAAGATAAAATTGGTAAAACTCTTGAAGACATGGGCATAGGCAAGGACTTTCTGAACAGAACCCCAGTTACACAAGAAACAATACCAAGAATCAACAAATGGGATCTCATCATATGAAAACCTTCTGCACAGCATAGGAAACAATCAACAGAATGAAGAGACAACTTACAGAATGAGAGAATTTTTTGCCAGCTATTCATCAGAAAGCTAATATCTAGAATACATAAAGAACTAAAAAAAATTAAACACCCCAAACAAAAGACCCAATCAAAAATGGGCAACTGAAATGAATAGCACTTCTCAGAAGAAAAGTACAGATAACTAATAAATATATGAAAAAAGGGTTCTACATCTCTATGCATTAGAGAAATGTAAATTAAAACAACACTGAGATACTATCTTACTCCAGAAAGAATGGCTATCATCAAGAAATCAAATAATAACAAATCCTGGCAAGGCTTCTGGGAAAAAAGGAATCTCCTACATTGCTGGTGGGAATGTAAAATAGTACAAACACTGTGGAAATCAGTATGGAGATTCCTCAAAAAAGAAAAACTAGAAATTCTATTTGACCTAGGTATTCCTCTTCTAGGTATTTTGGCAAAAGAGTTATAGGCATCATATTACAGTGACATATGTATTCTCATGTTTATAGCAGCATAATTCACAATAGCTAAATCTTGAAAGTGGCCTATATGCCCATCGATGGATATAGTGGTCTATATGTTCATCAATGGATAAAGAAAATGTGGCATTTATACACTTGATACCACTCTGCAATAAAAAAGGATAAACTTGAGTCATTTGCAGGAAAATGGATGCATCTTGAGACTATGATGTTAAATGAAGTAAAGCAGATATACAAGCTTAAATATTGTGTGGTTTCTCTTATATGAGCAATCCAAATATATAAAGCAAAATAGGAGGAGAAAAAAAGAGTTTGCTAGAGGAGTTCTTGCTTTATTAAAACACTATAAGGGCTGGGGATTTAGCTCTGTGGTGCCTCTCTTGAGCACAAGGTTCTGAGTTCTATCCCTGGTACTGGGAAAGTAAACAAACAAACAAAAAATTGTGATTTTACTTCTGCATTTGTGATATTTGTAGTGTTTGAAAACTTTTTAAAAGTGTATAAGTTTTATATTTCACAACCAGGGTTCTTTCTCTTCAGGATAATATAACTTTGTATTTTTGTCAAATAAATAAACCTTTGGATGTGAAGAAAGAAGACAGATCAAGAGATGGAAGGAGTAGGGAGAGACTGGAGGGGAAGGGGATGAAAAAAGGAATTAAGGGGGCCAGGGATTTAGCTCAGTGGTTCCAGGCGCCTGCCTCCCAAGCGCAAGGTCCCGAGTTCGATCCCTGGTACAAAAAAAAAAAAAGGAATTAAGATGTATTATGTACATGTGCCAACTCCCCACAGGGAATGTAAACATTGTGTATTGAAAAAGTATACTAATAAATAAATAAATACAAATAAACGCAAACTGCTTTCTTACCAAAAACTTTTGAGAGAAAATCAAAATGCTACTACACAGTAACAAAATATGAGATAATTATTTGGTATAACACTTAATTTATTTGTATTTAGGTTCACCTCAAATGCCACATGAATCCTCAATGAGTCTGTTCTAAAATTGTATCTTTATATCTAACTATGTATGTCCACTAAAATGTGTCGTTCACCCTATTTTCAGGTTCACCGTGGAAAATAACCCTCCTTAAAATTCTGCCAATGTTGTGTCAAAGATCTTAATATATAACACATGAAACATTCTGAACACTGTCCATCTTAAGAGGAATACAAAAGTACTGCTTTCTTCTCGTTGGAATCTCTAAGGCCTTAAGTGGGAAAGCAAAGGTCAAGAAACACTACGTATCCCAGCATACCTTGCGACGACCAGGGACCACAATTCCCAGAATGCATTGCCCACCTTGTTGCTGGGACTTGTAGTTCTCCCATGTTGCACCAATTCCAACCGGGAAGGCGGTGGTTTCGTGCTCAGCCCAGGGATATTAGGCGTAGCTTTCCACCTTTGGCAAAAGCGGAAACACTTCAGACCCCCGGGTGGGTTGGATTCTTTGTCTCATCTATCGATTTTACAAAAGGTAAGTCAAAAGCGGCTTCAGGGCCCAACCCCATATTTCGAAGAGTGACCTCGGTGTGGCGAAGCCATTTGTCCCTAAATCCTCTCCGTAGCTGCCGCCGCCCATCCCTCTTTGTGTGCCTCGGAAGCCGCTGAGGGGGTGGTGGCGACAGTTGACTTTGGTGCTTAAAGTAGGGACGTTATTGGGAGGTTGCAGGTGGGAGGACGCTTCCCCATCCCGCCACCGGACAGGTGAGTTGAGGAGGGCCTTCCCTCGAGGCACTCCAGCCTGCTGGGTCCCACGTCGAAACTGGGAGGGCGGCTTGGCAGTTCCTGCTGACAGCGCCTGCCAGCCGGCTCCCCAAAGAAAAGGCGAAGGGAGCCGAAGCGGTGACTCAGTGCGGCCTGGGGCGCGGAGTCCACTCCCTTCTCTTCCTGAACCGCGTGGGGAGCCCTAAGGCTTGTCCGGCGCTCCTGGTCCCTTTCCCCGGACACCCTAGCCTGGACCGCGCCCGCTTGGCCGGAAGCCCGCGAAAGAAAGTTCCTGCTTTTTTCCTTGCACCATTTTACGAATGAAAGACCTTACTGCTTGGGTTCATAGCGTCTCCGCTTACCTTGTGTGTGTTGGACAGTCGCCGATGTGGAAGGGTTGTAGCATGGAATTCTAGAGACTCTTTTCCCTGAAATTTTAAGTCCTGGAGCAAAGGCTCTGGCCTGAGGATGAGAGGGCCGGTCAGCTATGGCTCAGCCCGACAAACTTAACTGTTGGTGTTTGACTAAAAATGTTGCTACTTTAACCTAGATATAAATTGGTATTGGTGTATCTGCGTTACAGTTGACCCTGAACAAAAATACCGTGCCTACCCTGTCATGAAGTTAGGGGTGGAAGATCTCTTCAGCAGCCGTTAGTGTGAAGCTTTTTACAGGTGTAAAGAGGGCTGAATAAGAAACGCTCCTTGTTTTCTTTCAGTTTGTTCAAATGACTCTTAGTACTGTATATTTAAGGGTCAGCCACGCCAACTTTTCCCCGTTTTTGTATTCTTGAAAATTTAACTCACGTTAGACTTAATGGAACATTGCAACTGAAATTTTCTTTATGCATTTATTAATAGATGGATTTTACCTCTTAACTAAGCTAACTTTATTCACATTTAATAATTGTGCTTTTAAAGAGATTTCCTCATAAACAGAGTTTTTCAGAAGTTATTCTCCCAGTTTTCCTGACCGTTTAATACTTAAGTTGTACAGATGTCGACAGATTGATCATTACATATTAAATCAACAGTCTATGGCCTGGATGTTTCGGAGGCTGAGGATGGACAGTTGCAGCTTAGTCTGGACAACTTAGCGACCTAGCCAAACCCTGAATTTAAAAAGGGGGTGAGGTGGAGATGTCGCTTAGTGGGAAGGCCATGGGATTCAATCCTCAGTCCCCCAAAAGATGATGATCATGATAATGATACAAAATACATAGAGAGTAACAAGTTCCTGGCTCCTAGTTTATGCTCAGCCCGTAGATTACTTTTTCAATTAAAAAAAATTCATTACTGCTTCCTAAAACTGAAGATGAAGCACTATGGTTCATATAGTGATTGTTTTTTAAAGCTCTGTAATTCTACCTTGCCCATTAATCATGTAGTCAGTGTCAATATAATGTTAAGATCACTGTGCTGGGATGCTGTAGAGATAACAAAAATGACTAAAACACAGTCTGATTTTGAATAGATTATATCTAATATGGAACCTTTCGAGATTCTTCACAAAAATTGTACTAAAAGTGCCTTAAGAGGTGTAGGTGAGGTGTTACTGCAGATTAATAGAAGGTCATTTGATTTGATTGTTAATGATGGTAGCTATATTTTGCTTATCTTTACCATTACTAATTCCATGGCACTTTTAGAATTTACAGGAATTTTCTGTTTGACCTCCTATTGTTTTTCTAAAGTTTCTAGGAATGAGTGCAAAACTGTTAATAGTTTTGTTTGGTGTTGTATAGCTTCTTAATGCCAGCTGGTATCCTCTGTTTTAAGTGCTAGCTTTGACCTCTCGCTCTCATTGTGTTAAATTTGGGCATGTGAACATTAAAGCACTTACCATGTGTTAGCTCCTGTGCTCAGCACTGGGAAATAGTTTTTACATCCAGTTTGTTCATACAGTAATTTTTCTCATCTTAGTAGTATGTACATGTTTTCATTATTATTTTTAAAATTTATTTTTTGAGACAAAGTCTCACTAAGTTGCCCAGGAGAGACCCAAACTTTTGACCTTCCTTGCCACAGCTTTCCAAGTAGCTAGGCTTACAGGCATGAGCCACCACACCTGGCTTGTTTCCATTATTTAAAAGTAGAATTATATATAGTACTATCTTTAGGTAGCATCAAAATACATGACTTTTTGGGACTGTTCTTTTTTTTTTTTTTTTAGAGACAAGTTCTCACTGTGTAGTCCAGGCTAGCCTCAAACTCTCGGTGATCCTCCTGCCTCAGCCTCCCAAGTGCTGGGATTACAGGCATGAGCCACCATACCCAACGGGACTGTTCTCTTCTTCACACACTAATTTTTTAAAAAATGTGCTACTTGTACCAATGTAATGATAATTGTAAATGATTGTATGCTTCTTAGGGTCACAAACATGTCAGACAAAAGTGAATTAAAGGCTGAGTTGGAGCGGAAGAAGCAGCGATTGGCCCAAATCAGAGAGGAAAAGAAGAGAAAAGAAGAAGAAAGGAAGAAAAAAGAAGTATGTTTCATTATTTAAAAATAAATTCAATATGAAATAATTGGTTTATTTCAAGTACTTATGCTTTTATGTAATAATTTTTAAATAGTTAAAATCTAAAATCTATTAGTTATGACTGCAAATACAGCACTATAAGTGAATCTTACTTTATAGAAGCCAGATATAGAAAAATAGCAAAACTGGAATGTGATTTTTTTTTTTAACTGAATAAAAGTATTTCATTTAGGATAAAACTTTTCAAAGATTTCATTTGTGAATGTTCAATTTACATATGTGATCCTCTAGGAATATATTAAAATAAGTATGTGCATTGTAAAAGCTCATAAGATAGGGCATATATCATAACTTAGTTTAGACTTTGAACTATTTGAATATTTTGCTAGTCTGATCTAATAATTTTGTCAGAATGTGTAGTACTAATCACAAACAGAAATATATATAATAGAAAATTTAATTGATTAGATTTATACTTCTGTCTTTTATCATGAGTTAGTCATTGAAATATATTTACTGAGCTGTAGATTTGATAGTACTATAAAGGTGAACCAGGTTTTTTGGGGTTTTTTTCTTGGTAGCAGGGATCAAACTCAAGACTTTGCACTTGCCAGGCAGGCGCAGCACTACTGAGCTAAATCTCCAGCCCTAACCAGGTATTTTTGATACTGACTTTTGGTAAAACATTTCATCATATAAAACAAATATACATTGGCCCTGGCTTGGAGATATTTTACTTATTCCTGCATTGAAACATATTTATCCCTATGGAATATCTTTTTTGTTGTTGTTGTTGTTTGTTTTTTTGAGACAGGGTCTCATTGTGTAGTCCAGGCTGGTCTTGAACTCACTATGTAACCCAGGCTGGCCTCAAACTCATGGCAATCCTCCTGCCTCAGCCTCCAAAGTGCTAGGATTACAAGCATGCACCACCACACCTGGCCCTTATGGAAAATCTTAAAGAAGATTATGAATACTTTTACCACACTTATGTATTAAATGGACAGTATTAGGTAGTTTGTCCTAACTGTGCCTTTGGTGCCAAGTTTCATATGTGATAGCATAAATAATAGTTAGGACTACTGGAAATCTAGGGACTAAGAGAAAAATCTGTAGCAGAAAAATCAAGGAACAATTTATGTACAACATTGCTATGATGATATGAGGTCTATAATGGAAGAATTTGCTAGTTTATTCTGAACCTTTCTGTGATAAGAAGAGTAGAGCTTTACATTAGGTATTTGATCAAAAGCTAACTGGGGCCAGGGATTTAGCTCATTGGTGCTGACACCTGCCTTGAAAGCACAAAGTCCTGAGTTTGATCCCTGGTACCAAAAAAAAAAAAAAAAAAGCTAACTGATAGAAGCATGTTTCAGACTGGCTGAGCCTTCCTAAATAGTATCCATAGCCTTAGACATTTCAATGCTGAGAGCAAATTTGATTTTTGTTTTCTAGTAATAAGTTATCTTTAAGGGATATCTATTTCAGTATCACTATCCAATTTAAAGTTTATAAAATATTACAAGAGATAATTCAATAGTAATAAGCAATGGGTCTACTATATTAAATATAGCAAAGCATCAGCTTGGTAACATAGCCCATTTTGCTATTCTGATTAATAGTAATATCATAGAATATTATGATTAACCAAATTCACTCAATATGTAATAGTTATCTAGTTTATATCATTTGAAGTACATATATAAAACTTTTCCCTTGAAAGCTTAGATTTTATTTGAGATGTTTTAGATGATCTGAGAACATTGAGGTTTACCTAGTTGTTTAACTAGAAGATTTTGCCAAAACTCTACATGACTGAAATAAAAGTTGCTAATATTTTCATAACAAAAAAATGTTTTGTGCTCTGCAAAGGTGAATTTTAATTTTAAAAAACTCAAAACTCAACTGTGTATTTGTATTATTAAAATAATACCTGAAAGCTAGGCACAGTAGCATCCACATGTAGTCCTGGCCACTTGGGAGAGGAAGGCAGCACGATCACTTGAGCCCAGGAGTTTGACACTAGCCTGGGTAACACAGTGAGACTGTCTCTTTCTCCACCTCTGGCTGGGCTACATCCCCAGCTCTTCTTTTATTTTTTATTTTGAAACAAGATGTTGCTGAGTTGCCCAGGCTTGACTCAAACTTGTGATCCTCCTGCCTCAGCCTCTCAGAGTACTGGGATTGAAGGCATGTACCACCACACCCAGTTACCCTGTTTCTTAAATTTAAAAATAAATAAGACCTGCCGTTTAAAAATAAAATCTTTCTTTAGGTGAATTTTTGATAAATGTTCTCTACCTACAGTTGCATAAATACAGTGAAGATTTTATACAGAAGTTTGAGGTATTAAAGCTTTTCAACAAATCAAATTGTCCATTTACTGAAAATTTGCTAGTTCTTAAATAACTCCACTTTTTTTTCATAGTGTTATGACATTTATTTGTAAACTTTTGGGCCACTTGGAAAGGGGGGTGGTTTCCCCCATTCCTGTCTATGGTTATCAGTTTTATACTATGAGCAGTGGGGGTGAACCCATGGCATATGTGCCACAGCAGGCTGTTTGTATCATTGAAAGCTCTAAAAAGTTTGCCATCACTGCTATAGAAAATTCAAATCTGACTGCAATTTTGAATTTATCTGTTAGGAAAATTTTTGTGGAAATTCTTTGATTTATATAAACATGGATCAACTTAGTACTTATCATTTGGAGATTACTATTAACTATTAGATAACACTCTTAGGAATGACTATAAAAATTATATTTTACTCAAAACTAATTTCACTCAAAATATACAGTGTTGGCACTTTATATTTTAGCAAATAGAAATGTTTTATGCCGTATGTAAACTTGAGTTTTAACTTAAAAACTTTAGACCGATCAGAAGAAGGAAGCTGTTGCTCCTGTGCAAGAAGAGTCAGATCTTGAAAAAAAAAGAAGAGAAGCTGAAGCATTGCTTCAAAGCATGGGGCTAACCCCAGAATCCCCTATTGGTAAGGATAAGAATATATCCATTTATGAGAGAGAGGCATGTTTCTGTTGAGCTCAGCCATGGCTGAGATGAGGAGTTGACTTGACAAATTTTGCATATTTTTGTTATTTGTGCCTTAAAATCACTAATCTTATCATTTATTTGGAATTGTACGTGGTTATTTTACTTGTTCAAACGATCTGTAAGATTATTTATATTTATTAACATATGGAACCACTAATTGACTTTTCTTACTAAATCAGATTTTTTAAAAACCAGAGATTTATTGAGCAAGTTTTATGTGCCATATTGTGTTAAGCTCAAAAATGAGTGTTTCCTAATCTTAATTATGTATTTCTTTCTGTAGGTTAGAGAGAGATATAATAATCGATTATTAATATTCAAAGGAATGGGAGTGGGAGGCAAAGCTTATAATGCTCTACTCTCAATACTAATAGAGAAATCACATTGATAGCTCATTTTGGCAAAAATTTGACTTAAATCTTTTTTGGGGTTATTCATTTTCATACCTATACTAGTCCAAGATGCTGACATAGTAGAATTACAGAGAACATCTGGCTACATATCAGAAAACATTTGATGCTTACCTAAAATCAGTCTATGCTAGCTGCTGTTACATAGTATTTATTTTAGTTTGACCTAGCCTTTGTCCTTTAAGGACCAACATTTCAGTTAGTTTGTGGGCTAACTTCATCCAGTCCAGAGGATAAATACTAGTTTCACTCTTGTAAAACTGCAATAGAACTGTTCTTAGAGCTAATATTTCTGAAAGATTTCAAGATGAAAAAGCTGATAACTTCCATGATCTGCTACACTATTACTTCTTTCAGTTTGTATTCCTTTTCCATACTGGTAGAAAAAGACTGCGGTACATTAATTTTTATGACTTTAATAAGCTTATACTCTATTGCTATTGCAATTTTAAAATGAAATAAATCAGAACACTTCTTATCCTAATAACTGAACCACTTGCTTATTAGTTGTTACTGTTAGTTTTATAGTCATTGAGTGATTTGTTTTTTTAAATTCCCGTGCCACTGCCCTTTTTCTTCTATAAGACGTTTTTTCTTTTCTGTTCTTTTCAGGACATCAGTTTCACTGAATTCACTTGTTTATGTTTCTTAATTCATGGCACACCTCCATTATTGATTTTTTTTTCCCCCCTTTGGTACCAGGGATCAAACTCAGGACCTTGTGCGTGCAAGGCAGGCGGGGTGCCACTTAGCTAAGTCCCCGGCCCCATCATTGGTTCTTGAAAGATTGAAAGATTGTTCTTTAGGATTATGTGTGTGTGTTGTGTGTGTGTATGTGTGTTTCACTGGCTTTTCCCATCTCCGATTCCATTCTCCTTTTCACTTATGCGTTAAATACCTACTTTTGGATTTTTAACAAAAATACATTCTTTTAGTCTATCCTCTATATTACATTTTTTCAAGATTTTATGTATCTGTGTATATATACATTTTTATGTCTCATTCAGTTTATTCCATATTGCTATATACATACCCATTTATTTCTGACTGATATATATTCTATCATGTCCCATATTTTACCAACCCATTCCCTCAGTACTCTGCACTTAGATTGCTTCTGTCTCTGTTTTACTATCATAAGCAACATTATAAAGAATATAACCTTTCCTCAGAGGACTAGAAGAGTTTCTCTGGGGTATATGCCCAAGAATTGACTTGTGTTTCTGTGTATAAGCTTACCTAGGTTCTGCATACTACTCAAGAGAGGCCAGAGGTTACCCTCCCACTACCACTGCATGAAACTGTTTCACCATATCCACATCATCACTGGATATTATCTAGCTTTCTAATTTCTGCAAACCTGATGGTGTGCCCAAAGTGTTTTAATATGCATTTATCTGTTACAGTGGATTTGGCTGTCTTCATATATCTATTAATGATTGTGGTTTTTCCCTTTTTGGCATTATGTATTTGTATCCTTTTTCTGTTTATGGTCAGGGCTCTTTTTCCTAAGATTTGTAGACTCTTCTTGTATATTTTAGTGGGACTTTTGTCTGTTTTAGTCTTTTTTGTCTTTTTAAAAAGAAATCTTTTCCTACATTAGAATGCAAATATATCAAATATTTTTTTCTGTTCTGTAGTTTTACTCTTTTTTTTTTTTTTTTTTGGTACTGGGGATCAAACTTGGGACCTTGCACTTGCGAGGCAGGCGTCAGAACCACTGAGCTAAATCCCTGGCCCTAGTTTTACTCTTAATATCTATAGTTTTACCCTTTACTTGTATATATCTGGGTTATATTTTTCAAAATAGTAAGAAGTAGGGTTCCAAGCAAATTTTTCTCCATATATGTAGTTAGTTAATTTTCTCACTACCATTGTTAACCAGTATCTTTTCCTCTACTGATACCTGATGCCAGTTTTGTCCTACAGTATGTTCTTATGTATTCATGGACATTCCCGACCTGTGTTTCACTATGGATCTATTTATCTGATTCTACATAATTAACCCAGTTTTATGTGGCTTTATATTGTATCTTTTTTTTTTTCTTTTTGGTACCGGGGATCGAACTTGGGTCCTTGTGCTTGCGCAACAGGCGGCGAAACCACTGAGTTAAATCCCCAGCCCTTGTATCTTATTTTGATGTAGAAAATCATCCTCCTTTTTTGTTCTTCTTTTTCTAACTAGCCCTAGTTTCACATTTTTCTTCTCCTCAAAAGTCTTGCTGTACTGTATATTGCATTTAGTTATGTGTTTTAATTTTTCTAAGTCTAAAACATTCTCTACACACAGTGTTTTTGCCCCATGACATCTTCTTGTTAAAGAATGGGCAAATTGGTCTGTAGAATGAGTTTGCCTTTGATGGCTTTTTCACATGTAGCTTTTGTTCCTTTGTCCTTTGTGTTTCCTCAAAGCTGGAAATTTGATCAAAAAGCTTGATTCACTTCAGACTGCACATCATTGACAAGAATATCTCATAGTGATAGATATGCTATAGTTACATACATCGGATCAGTAGAACATGTTCTTTTATTTTTTAAGTGCTCTATCACGGAGGTACAGTTCCTAGCCCTTTACACTTTTTAAATTAATTTTATTGGTACATTTTAAGTATAGAATATAATGACATTCATCATTGGGAAATTTGTACCTTTACATAATATATCTTGGTTCTTATTTTTTCCCCCTTCCCCTGCCCCCCCTTCCACCTCTCCACCCCTCCCTATTTACAAAGACTTTGTTTCCATTTTTTCATTTTCTCATATTAATTCCATTCCCTTCTTTCCTTTCCCCAGCAGCCCCTCCCACTTCCCCTTCCCCCTTGGACCTTTTCTTCCTATTTCACATTATCTGTTATGCCTTTTGACCCTTATTTACACTTTGTTTCTCACACCAGAGAAACTATTCGGTATTTACATATGTGTGTCCTATTTATTTCACTTTAGAGTATCGCCTCAGTGTGCACCCATTTAGCAATAAATATCTCTAATTTCTCATTCTTTATGGCAGAGTAGTACTCCATTTTATTTAAAAAACACACACACATTTTCTTTATCCATTCTCTAGTTGATGGGCAGTTGGGCTGTTTCCAAGTTTGAGCTATTACAAACTGTGCTGCTATGAACATGGGTGCACATATATCACTGTGGTATGATTCTTTTAATTCTTTTGGGAAGATACCCAGTAGGGGAATAGCTGGGTCAAATGGGACCTCTTATCCTAGTTCTGTTGAGAAGTATGTCATGACAGTGAGATTGGTTACTTGGTTATGATTGCGATTGCCAGAGTTTCTCCATTATTGTTAACCCTGTGACTAACAAGAAATACCTGGGAGTGAAACTTTGACACCGTGTGAATATTCATTTCCTCATCAGCTTTTTATTCGTAACTACTAACACTTGTTGATGATCTTTATGTTTTTTATTTAAGAGTTGCAAAGTTGCTTTTGTTCCACCATTCCTTCTACATTTATTGGCTGAGGTTCTATGAAGGAGAAATTTCTCTCAATAACTATATCTACTTGGTAACCCTAAATATATTGCCTATTAGAAATCGGAGAATTGTGTTTCAGAGAACTGCTAATGGTCACTTCTAGGGGGTGGCAGATGAACTTTTACATGTGTTTTTTAAAGAGATTAGCTAATATCTTAGTTAGGATTTTGGTATGTATGTAAGTAAAATTTGCCTAATACTTGCTTATAGCCATGTTCATTAGTCATTATGATTATAGTTTACAAATTGGCAACTTTCCCTTTGCTATTTTTTAGAACAATTTTTTAAAAACTTGATAGAATTGAACTGTAAATCTGCCTTAGAATATGACTTTTTTTCTTCAGGGCACAGGGAACAGGAGTTATATACCATTTCACAGCTTTGTTTTGTTTTGTTTTTTGGTACCAGGGATCAAACTCGGGACCTTGCACTTGGGAGGCAGGCAGCAGAACCACTGAGCTAAATCCCCGGCCCCCACTTCACAGTTTTTAATGGGTGTAGTTTACTCATGCTTTTCTATTTCTTATATCAACCACCTGCCCCCAATAAACAACATTTAATATCTCTCATGTCTTGTGGTTTCTACCAGTGGGGAATTTAGTAGTGGCTTAGCTGAGTGGTTCTAGCTCAGGGTCTCTCATGGTATTACAGTCAAGATGTCAGCCAGAAAGAGCTATAGTCACCTGAAGGCTTGACAGAACTGGAGGTCTTGGTTCAAAGATGCCTCATTGCCATGGCTGGCAGGTTAGTGTTGGCCATTAGTATCAATT
Organism: Heterocephalus glaber; assembly: GCF_000247695.1. The sequence goes on from NW_004624787.1 coordinate 9,114,009, forward strand.
CCATGGCTGATTTCCTATCCATGTGGGCCATGCCATAGATCTGTTTTGTATCCTTGCTGCCTATTTTCTCAGAGTGAGCAATATGAGAAAGAAGTCCATTTAAAAGTTGATCCCTTTTATCACTTAATCTTGCAAGTGTCAAACCATCACTTCTACTACATTCTATTTATTGGAAGACAACCACTGAGTCCAGCACTCAGTCACAAAGAATTCTGGGTATTCCCCAAATCACCAAAATATTTTTACAAACTCATAGGTCTCTTCATGTTTTGAGATGATCTTATGCTTTTTCCCCTTTTTAATTCATAAATCTGATGTTAACATTGATAAATTTTCTAATGTAAAAGTACACTTACATTCTGGAAGAAACCTAACGATTTTGAGCTGTTATATATTCTTTAATTGGTGCACTGATTTAATAATATTTTATTTAATAATTATTTACATTCATGAGAGGCAGGCCTACCATCTCTTCTACTATATTTTGCTGATTTTATCACAGTGGTTCTACTAGTCTCATTAAATGAGTTATATGATTTTTCCACCTTCTGTTTTCTGGAAAAGTTATGTAATTTTGGAAGTATTTCTTTCTTTTTTTTTTTTTTAAATTCTTTTATTGGTACATTGTAGGTATACAACACAATTACATTTCTCATTAGGAATTGTACCTTTACATAATGCATCTT
>NW_004624787.1:9120179-9135263 GCF_000247695.1 Heterocephalus glaber
GACCTCGGTAGGGCGTGGGCAGACCTGCCTGTCTGCAGCGGGGTGATTTGGCGTCTTCCGCGCGACTCAGGACCTCGGTAGGGCGTGCACAGACCTGCCTGTCTGCAGTGGGTTGATTCCAAGTATTTATTTCTTAAATAGCTGTTAGAACAGTTCCATAAGATTATTCAGGTTCTTGTATCAGTTTTGGCATTTCATTTCTTAGAGGAAATTATCCATTTCCCATGATAAATATCATTATGTACTATAAACATGTACAAATAAAAATAAAAATTTAAAACATTTTAAAGCCAGACATGGTAGTGCACGCCTGTAATCCCAGCATTCAGGAGTCAGACCCAAGAGGATCACTGCAAATTTGAGGCCAGTTTCGGCTACATAGTGAATTCAAGAACAGCTTACACTACATAAGACCCTGTCTCAAAAAGAAAAAGCAAACCAACAAAAAAAAATTATCCAGTTCAACTAAGTTTTCAGTTTTATTGTCATACAGCTATTCAGAATTACTTCTTAAGTTAAATTTTTCACTACATCTAGGACTATTTTCCCTTTTCCATTTAATACTTTGCTACTTATACTTTTTTCCTTCTGTGCTGGGGAGAAAACCCAGGGCCTTGTGCATACTAGGCAGTCACTGTACCAGTGAGATACATCCCCAAACCCTGGTCACTTAAATTTTATCTAATTTTTCTGGCCAGAAGTTTGTCTTTTTAAAAATTTTCCAAAAAACAGCCTTTTCATTTTTCTAACATGTTTTAGTACATGTTTACAGTACATAATGATTATATTTATCATGGGAAATGGATAATTTCCTATAAGAAATGAAATACCAAAACTGATACAAGAACCTGAATAATCTTATGGGAACCTTCAAGTTTTATTACTGCATTTCTTGTTCCTCAGGCACTTCAATTCTTGTACTAAAGATTCTGAATGATCTATGAGTATTACTCAAATAGATTACATTATTACAATCCTGATGGCAGACTTAAACCAAAAATTTTAAATTGGTGTAGGCCACATTCGATTCAAAATTTGGATATAAGTGGTACTGTATTTAAGTTGCATGTTAAATTTTCAGTTTTGTGATGAAAGACAAATGAACCTAAAGAAAGTATAATTGGCCTTGTCCCCCTTTTTTTTGTTGTGGATTTCATTTCTTTAATCCTTATCATGATGAAATTCATTTCCTTTACCCAATACCAAGTATATTATTCAGATATGAAGAAACTATAGTATTAGTTATAATATTTTTTAAAAGAACCATTGAAATACTCCAGAATAGCTCTCAAAGTTTGTGATTTTGTTTGATAAATGAATGTTATTTGTGAAATGTAGTTTTTGGTATCCTGTGTCTGTAGGATTTCACTGTACAGAGATGGGAAAGGAGAGCCTTTCTATCAAAATAAATGTGAGGAGGGCCGGCAATTTAGCTCAGTGATTCCACTGCCTGTCTCACAGCCGCAAGGTCCTAAGTTCTATTCCCGGTACCAAAAATAAATAAATAAATAAATGTGAGGAAAGGCTGAAAATTATAAAGGTTAAAGTGTACTCAGAGAAATAGTACGTGATTTGCTTTGCTTTGCTGACAGTGGGAGGAGAGAGAGTGCTGAAAATGAAGTATGAGGCTAGACTGGAAAGGACTATGTGGAGATCACGCAAAGGTTTTTGTTTTGCTTTGTTTTTGCAAAGGTTTTTGTTTTGTTTTGTTTTTGCCTAAGAAGATAATGTGATCAAAGCTCTTATCAGTTATAAACTTCCTTCCTTCCTCCCTTTAGTGAGGGCTAGGATAGACATTTTGCATGGCTATGTGATTACAAAACTAATATGGGAATGAATATAGAATATAGATTCAAGTGATTTGGACTATCTCATACATTTGACTTTCCTTTGAGCCAGTGAAAACAATTTGCAACATTGCTTTCTAAAACTCAACTCTCTAATACTTAGTACTGCTGCAGAAAAAAAAAAAAAAGGTTTGTCCTTTCATTAATTTAAAAAATACTGAGCATCTTTAATTAACCAAGCTTAGTGCTGGACTGCTAAACAGCACAGACAAAAGCCTTGCTCCCTTGGAGCTTATGTTCTAATAGAGGAGATAGATGATTGTGGTGCTGTGATAGAGCGAGAGAGGTAACCTTAGACGGTATGTTTAGGAAGAGCTGTGAGAAGTGGACTTGTAGAGAACACCAGAGGAGCCCCTATGCTGTGATTGAGAGGAGGAGCATGCTAGGTAGAAGTAATAGTGAGTAGGGAGTTTTAGTACACCCTGGCCTAGCGTGGCCGGGTCCTTATAGGCCCTTTGATGTGACAGAAGGAGTTTTCATAGGAAAGTTTTAAGCAGAACAGTGTTTGAGAGGGGTCATTAAACCACAGTATTATAGAGACTACAGGCTGGCCTGCTTAATCATAATCGTAACCAGCCTTCAGTTATTACAGTTTTATAACCTTCTCCTAGCAACTGTGATTTTTGAGAACTGACCCTGAAAAAAGTTGACTGAGGTAAAAAATAGAGTATAATGGGGCTGGGGATTTAGCTCCGTGGCACCACGCCTGCCTTGCAAGCACAAGGTCCTGAGTTCAATCCCCCATACCAAAAAAAAAAAAAAGACCGTAATAAACCATTATAAACTGATAACAAACTGACATTAGCTGAGCTAAATGTGTAAGATTAGTAGTTTTATAGTCATGTAGCATTATGCATGTTTATACATGCATGTTTACACATTCACAGATATCAGTCTTGATTTTTTTATGCCATTTTTTTCTTTCTTTTGGTCTATGAATGTAGATATGAGAGAGAATGAAGGAAGAAAAATAAGGTTGTTGCAAACTATTACTTTAGCATTATTATTAAATTAAACCCTGGAGAGACAATGTGGTAAATAGCTTTTTTAAAAAAGTGAAAATATATTTTGTGAATATGAGTAGCTACTGAAAAATTTTAAAGATTTAAGCTTTTTCTGTATTTGAATTAATGACTTCAGGGAGAGTGGGCAAAATGGTAATTTTTATCGCCTATAATTTTATAAATATATTATTATACTGTAATTAATACATTTTTTAGAATAATGGTATGGCATTATTTGTATCAAAGGTTTTTAGGGGGCAGGAAAGCAAAGTATCTTCCTGATTAAATATCAGTTTATTATAAATACTATTTGACTTGAAAGATTTTAGTTCTCAATAATTAAGAGTACAGATTCAGGGCCAGGTGTGGGAGCATGTGTCTGTAATCCCAGCACAGAGGTTGGGGCAAAAGGATCATGAGTTCACTGCCAGCCGAGGCTGCCTAGCACATTCAAGGCCAGCCTATACTCCACAGGAAGACTTTGTCTTAAAAAAATAAAAATAAAAAAGAGTAGAGATTCAGTTCATGGAAGCAGTAAACAAATAAGTTTGAAAAAGAAGCCAAATGTCCTTGCTTTAACTTTTGATACTTATTTGTTTTTTTGTTTGTTTGTTTTTGGTACTGGGGATGGAACCTGGGACCTTGTGCTTGTGAGGCAGGCAGCAGAACTACTGAGCTAAATCCCTGGCCCGAACTTTTGATACTTATTTGAAATTTTAAATAATGTTAAGACATGCAAGATTATGTTTAATAAAGCAGAGTAAGCTGATTAACATCGATTTAAGAGTCTCTTCAGATAGCTAGGGAAATGCTCAAAGGACCTGCTGTACGTTCATTAATAAGGTTATGCTGTTTAAGGTTTTAGTGTTTAACTGGTTGGGTGGTGTGTTCTTGTAGTCCCAGGTACTTAAGAGACCAGATGGGAGGATTAAGTGTTCAAGGCCACCTAGGCAATTTAGCAAGACCCACCCCCGACTCCCACCCCATCTCAAAATTTTTTTTAAGATTTGTTTCCTAGTCAGATCCATATTCATCTTTTCCTTGTTTTTTAGAGTTTATTTTTAAACCATTTTCCATCTGTTATTGGAAGATTTACCATTATAATGAAACCTATAAAGGCTCTAACAGATCTTACTGTCTTTGGAAAATTAGGCTAAATACATTTCATAATCCTTAAACATATGCCTAAACCTTTAGTATTATTGTTCAGTATTTATAATTCAAATTGTTCCTTGAAAAGGAATTTTGGTTCCTAATAGTATTTTAATATTATAAGCATTTATTTATTTATTTTGAAAAATTAATGCTCTGAATCACATTAAAGAGAATATTTAATCTTCATTATCAGAAGGGGCATAAGGAAAGGGAGAACTTAGTATTTCAAAAGAATTAATATTTAAAGCTACATCTTTCAGAAGGATAAAAGTAAGGTACCACAAAAAATTATTTAAATAATTTTCTAGGCTAGGAGCACTTATATCCACAAGGAGGCATAAATTGTAATGTGGGCTGCACTTGAGTACTGGGTATCATTGATAAGCTAGAAGAGACCTCACAACTTTGGGTTATTCTAGGCTCGCTTCTTCCATTTCACTTTCTTCTACCAGTGCTTGCACTCCTTACATTCATGTTCCTTGGCTGTTTACCTTTTCTATGGCTTTTTCCTGGCAAAAGGCCCTTTTTCCCAGAGATTTTCTTCTACTTGAAAAATAACTGGGAGTGTACACCATCCTTCATCCTCGAGAATCATGTGTAGTTCTGTGTGATTCAGGCTTAATGCTAATTCTAAATCTAGGTGCATTCTCAGGTTCTTTACAGTTTAAAAACATTCTTATTGTTTCTTTATGTGCCAAAAGACAGCAATATGAATTTCATATCCTTGAAGACCAAGGTCTTTAACTGGCTGGAAAAGTCATCTGAATTGGCTTTTTTTTTTTTCCAGTACTGGGGATCGAACTTAGGGGTGCCACTGAACTAAATCCTGGGTCCTTCAGTGGCTTTTTATCCTAAAGAATTAAAGAGTGACAGTATTTCAATATTGTTTACATGATCAGTGAACGCCATGATACAGTTTTGGGGTTTTTTTTTTCCCCATTCAAATTTCTCCCTTGGTTCTCAAGGATATAAGTGATGTCTTTGCTCTAAACTTCTGAGAGGCTTAAATTCATTCACATACTCATAAGTTTATGTCAGTTCCTTTATTTTGTGTCAAATCTGTTTTAGGCTATTTTATACACAGTAAAGATAATCTGGTTAAATCTCTGGGGTTTTTTTTTTTTTTTTTTTTTTTGATACCAGGGATCGAACTTGGGTCCTTGCGCTTGAGAGGCAGGCGACGGAACCACTGAGCTAAAACTACAGCCCTGAATCTCTGTTCTTACTAAGCAAATCATGGCAAAAACTACTTATTAATGGTTTGTGTTATTTTCAAAGTACATTGAACTCAAAACTGTCCTTAAAAATGAATTCCAGAAGTGAATTTTCTTAGATTTGAGAGCCTGTGATTTCAGTTTTGGGGGGTTTTCTTATTTATTTATTTATTTATTCTTGGTTTTGTTTTTCTTTTACCACCTCGAATTCATGCTTTTATTTATTTTCAGGGGTATGTTGAAGTCTGAGAGTATAGTGGGTATCATCTTATGGCATAATTACTGTAGTCTTTGATTTTTTTTTTTTAGACTAACTGGGTAAAATGTGGTTACCAAATAGCACTACCATTCCCTTTTTTTCTTTCTGTGAGAATTTCTCCTTTTACAATGATAGAAATTTTCTTTTGCTAGATTTGTCTCTTCTGTGGTATACACATTACTTACTGTTACAAGATGAAGTTGGTGAGCTAGATGATAGCTAAGAGTTTTTTTATGAAGATGCCTTTAAAGCCATCAGCTGGCTTTAAACTGTCTTTCAACACAAACACTATAGTTCTGGGACGAGATTGTTTTTTATTTTTAATACAAATTTAAAGTCATGATGATTTATTTTCCCTTGTTTTGGCTGAGAAACTATGATAATTTGGTACCCTCACCCTTTTGATTTATTCTTTTTTTCTGAAAATTTTATTTCAGAACTGGCTGGGTTAATGTATCTATATATATGTACAATACTATATGGCCCGTTTCTATAAAGAATTTGGTTAACTTTTTTTTTTAAATGCAGCCTTAACGAAGTAAATTTCTGTTGAACTTGATGAATGGATGATTGATACTTTAAACAAGCATATTAAACAGGAAAAGGATTCTGTAGTCACAAATAAGTAGGTTGATAGGAATTTTACTTTTTCTAATTTCTCTAATTATATACTTGGAAAAATTATTTTTCTAAGTATGAGTTTGTAATTTAAAGAAAACAATTTCTTCTTTGAAAATCTTTAATATGAAACCATTATGGTACCACACTATAATAAACATATATGTTTACAGCACTCAAGCAACTAGTAGATATTACTCTTTACTTCTATATCAGTTTGGACTTGGCCTAGGGGAAGCCTTACAGTGAGAGATGAATGAAAAGATGAAGAAATATAACCTTAGAGAAGATAGAGAACATTAATATTCTTTTATTTTAGATACAAGTCCTTTTTAGCTACTTTGAATCACATATATAGCACCTAGCACAGTACTATATCCACATATGAACTATATGAAACTATCTGTAGTTAACATTGTAATTGTTTCTGATAGATTTAATCAACATTAGAAACATTTTTATTATCCTTTGAAATGTGATGACAAATATAGAAAATTTAAAGATAATGTAAGAATGAACCCCCTATCTCAGGGAATAAATATTCTACCTATGATTTTTGTTCATCTACTCTTACTGTTTACCAATAGAATTTACTATTGAGAAAATAAAGGATGAGTTTATACCTGTGTTTAAGATAGAATTCATCAAACTACATTTGTACATTTTGTTAGATTACCAGGCTCTTTGTTTTTATTACAGCATGTGTAAGTATTTAATTCCTTAAATGATTTTTAGAGTTCAATGAATGTGACTATTCCACAACTAGAATTTTAAGTCGATGCGTATTTCTTTAGTTCTTATATAACTAGGAACTTCCCTTCCCTTCAGAAGACTATTAAAAGAAGGGCTTTCATTTCAACATAAAATGTATTAAGTTACTTAATATTGTACATTGAAAAATTATTTTAAAAAGATACTTGGGATTAGGGAAATGTATGATAAAATTTAACCAGAAGATGGCAGTGATGATCCTCCTATACTCTCTGCAATGGTAATCAAAAAGTTTTCCAAATGTGATAGCATGAAGTGTGCATGTTCATTGCGGTTATATAATGTTAAAAGGTGACAGTTCAGGAGAAAGCATTTGCTATTTATATACTGTGAACCTGTGTATTTTTCTATAAGAGGGGATTAAGAATATTTTGGGTGTCTGTATCTTTGTCTGTACACTTCAGTTTTTTCTGAATACTGGGGTAAGGAAATTACCATAAATCTTGCCTTAATTTGCATGCATCACTTTATATTATGCATCATGTCTAGAAGGCATGCTGTTTTATGGCCTGTTCGCATTTTTCATCCAAATTGCTGGAAACTAATAGATATTTTAAAGGAGCCATTCCTTGCATTCATTTCTCTAAACTGCCCTTTTATGGTGGGCAGGATGAAATAATTTTCAATATCAATTTTTGGAAAAAAAATTGTTAGGCAAAAAAATAACATTTAAAATCTTAGAAAACCAGTTATTAAATGACTTGATAAAGTATATTTCAGGGTTTTAATTTTGGCCACAATTGTAAATAATATAATCTGGTGGTCTTCAAAGTGGGAAGTTAGAAAGAGGAGTAGGAATGCTCTCCTTTGAAAATTAGTGGCCACATTTGGTGATGGATGAGATGAAGATGCATCCTTCCATACTGTTACCCTTTTTCTAAAAATATAAAGCCCAAATGCATTTTGCCAGAGAAATTGCATGAATCTTCAGCATGCATTGTTAACTTTGTCTTTTCCCCTTTCTTTTCTACTGTTCATTTTCATTCATATATTTTATTTTTTTGGTTTGCCATTACTTTTTCCTTTTTCAATTATTTCATGTTAAATTATTTTTGAAACGTCATAAGCTGAGCAACCTCTCCGTGTAGTAACAGCGGATACCTGTCTATTTCACTATTTAGTCCCTCCTCCTATGTCTCCATCCTCCAAATCTGTGAGCACACCAAGCGAAGCTGGAAGCCAAGACTCTGGAGATGGTGCCGTGGGATCGAGGTACAGTAATTTTCTTTTACTAGTTTAAGGTAAAATGTATTCAGTTTCCAAATACTGCCAATGCCTTAAGGGGATTCTAAATAATTAGATTTTTTTTTTTTTTTCCAATACCAGGTATCATACTCAGGACCTTGCACTTGCCAGGCAGGTGTGGCGCTGCTGAGCTACACCTTTGCCCCCATAGTCCTAAGATTTAAAAATGTAAACAGCATAGGAAATTCTCTCTTGTAAATTTTGGGGGACATTTTTAAACAATATTTTAACTATCATACTTTAGTACTAAAATTGTTAACTAATTTTATGATAATTGTTTTATATTAAAAATAGAGGTGTTAGTGCATTTATATTTTTTTCTGTTTAAGCAGCCTTATATTGACTATTATGTGAATGTTTGGTTATGAATAGTGTAAAATCTTTGTTCTCTGCCCAGTAATTAAAAATCTAAATAGTTCATTTAATAGTTTAATTCTATTCTCTTAAATAGTTCTGTTAAATGAGGCAGAAAGTAATGCATAAAATATCAAGAATAAGGAAACTGCCAAGGAAATATTGATTGAGAGTGTTTTACTGCCAAGTTATGTTGAACTTGCATTCCTTGTAAAACTATTTCGTGTTTGTTTTAGGGTCTTGCATACATGTTGGGCTTGGTTTTCAAAAGTTCAGTAAGATTTCAGTTTTCTTCCAAAGATCATATGAGAAAAAATATTACTACATATTTCACTATGTTCTATGCGTACATGCATACACAGACACACAAGATAATAGCAAGTCTTTAATAGCATTATGCTTTTTAACTTCTGATGAGAGCTAAAATTAAACACAACTAGTCAAAATCCACAGCGGACTCAAAGCCCCTATTTTGGGCCTGGAAGTTAAGTATCTTCTCTAGGAAAATCTCTTTAATGTGCCTTTTTAATAACAATAAGTTATTAGATGTTTTACATTTTTGGGCTTGAGTCCCTCTGATTGAAGATGAAGTAAGTAATGACTAGATGTGAGGGCAAGAAAAAAGAAGCAAAGAGGCTGATTGATCCATAAGACAATACTTAAATGAGTTATTGAATAATCTGGTTATCATTAACAAGTAAAAGGCACATAAAGCTTGCTAGTTTGAATTTGAGATGTGCTTTCCAAAAGTTACAGATCTTGTCATAACTTTTGGAGACAATGACATAACTCTTTCATTCAAGAAAAAATCAAAACTTTCTTTTTAAAAATAATATTACTTTTTAAATATTATGTATTCTGAAGACTAACCTAAATCACTTACGTGTTTTTTGTGCGATTGTGTCAGTATTCAGAGGTCAAGAGTATAGCCCAGAGGTACAGTGCTTGGCTATCACGTTCAAGGCCCTGGCTTCTGTCCCCAGCACCAGAAAAAATGTCCCCACAAATGTTAGTATTCCTTTAAATACCTAATAAGCAACTGATATTTTCAAATGAAGAGTTTTTTCTTCTACAACAAACATTATCATAGCAAAGTATTTCCCAAGATTAAAAAAATACTATATTTATTAAATTTATTTTATATTGTTATTTTATGTAGATACTATATATAATGTGTGTACTCATTTCTGATTTTGAATAGGAATAGAAAGATTATTTTAATGCACTGGAAGCAAGTTTGCTTTCAAAAGTACTATGTAACTACCCAGTTTTTAAAATTAATACGAATTAAAACATGTCCTGAGTTTCATGGACAACCTAGAGATTATCAGAGTCCCTTTAGAATATAAACTGATACAGGGAATAAATACTGATAAGAAAAATACTTGTGTATAGAACAAATATTCATCAAAATGCCAACTTTGTGTTAAATACTATAGATTACCACAGAAAATAAAATTTTTATGGCTCTGCTTTCACAGAACATGCATTCTAGTGCTGAATGTTATTAATTTAAGCATATTCACTTACTGAAAAGTTGTAAGGATAGTATGCTAAGTTATGTTGAATGTATAGATTCTTTTAGCAAGGAAATAAGTAGTTTAGTATCTTTAGAGGTATTTATTCTTAGAGAATGAACAGAAAATTAGCTTTTTCTGAGTGTAACAAAAATCCTTTTTTTGAATGAGATGATCTTATATCTTAAATCTTTTTTAACATTTATTTTTATTAGTACATGTTTGCAGGATATAATGATTACATTCATTGTGGGGAGTTAGTACATGTATGTAACATCTTAATTCTTTTTACTTTCTCTCCCCCGTCTAATTCTCAATACATATATTGTCTCTAGTGAGAGCATTGACTAATTTTGAAACATAAATTTTCAAAAGGGCACAGTGTATTCATTTTACACATAAAAATATTAGAAAACTATGAAATCTGCTGAATCATCTCCAGATTCCATAATTGGGAAAAAAATATTGTAGATTGATTGTAAAATAATGCATTTCTAAATACATGACATTTAAAAAGAATAGTAAGGTCTGAGAATAAAAAAGAATGAAAACAATGAAAGAATAAAAACAATAAGAGGAAATATTGCAGGAAAATGCATGAAGATATGTAACATGTAAGCACCTGTACCCTCAACTCTTGTTAGTTGTCCAAGACAGACTAAGATTAGTACACTCAAAAGAAAAAGATGGATTATACATTAAAAGAAATGGATTATGCATTTCATTATACATTAAAAGATGGATTATACATTTCAAAAGAAAAAGAAAAGATGGATTATACATTACAAAATATGATACCTACACATGTCTTAATTCTTTATAATTGCCAAAAATTTCTGTTGGAACTGGTGGCAATTTATGACTAAATATAAAAGGCCGTAAGAAGAGATATTTCTCTAACTTTACAGATTAGGAAATTGCATTCCATTGAGTTTCTAGTTCATTTTTTCAATCACTTCTGTTCTGAAATTTAGGTGACAGTCAGTTGGGTAAACCATACTTGTTCTTTTCCCATTTTTGATCAATTTGTTACTAACGTTTTTGGGTTATATTGGAATTGTACTTTATATGACTGAAGATGATGTGTATAATCAATGCATTTTAATACTGGCTCGATTTTGAAGTAAAGTTTTACTTGGTCTTAGACTGAAATGACATTCTCAACAAGGAGCTTTATGTTATAGATAATAACTAGAGCTTTATATAATGTAAAGGCTACTGACCAAACATTCCTTGGAGACCATCTCATAGAACTCTTTTTGGTTTAACAAAGCCTAAGTTTGTTGCTGTTCATTGCTTAATACAAAGTAGGTCTTCACTGTGGCTTTTTTTTTCATTGCATATGTACAACCATGTTTAAATTCTAAGATCTTTTTAATATTTTTTAAGTGAAGGGTTTCTCTAGCTCTTTCCATCTCATTGCTTTATTGATAAATTTATAGGCAGGTAAAGTAGACAAATTACTTGTATTAAAATACTGTAGCAATTAAAGTTAGTTGTGTATTATAACTTCTGTGAAAAACAAATATATTTGACAAAATTGGTAGTACTAAGTACAATATTACACTTTTTTATGGGAACCATGAACATTATACAATATTGCTAACCTGTAAGAAATGCAAATATGATAAATTGCCTTTTGTTCTAGTAATGACCAGATTTAGCTTAAGTGTAAAAGATCCTGTGTAAAATATTTACCCAAGAGGAAATGCTAACATGTCACTGAATATATACATTTAGGATTGATATTGTCCCAAAATTATGTAGAACCTTTGAACATAAAATATTCTTCCAGGGAAAAAAAATTATTTTTTTTCTGGAGACCAAAAATCTTCAGTTGTTTTCTAAAGCAGATGACATATAAGCCCTAGGCAGTGCTTAACCCATAAATTACAGCAGGGTCACATTTTGGAAACTTTAGCTATTTTGTGTCCCAGTGGGATAGTCTTTGGTTTTCTTACCGAAAGGCTTATGTGTTGACTCATTTCCTTTACCAATATGACAATTTCCTGCACACATTTAATGCTTTGAGCAAGATTAGACTATGTTAACTGAAATGTTTTTACTAATTTTTTTTATTGGGAATCCCAAAATTCTAGCTATTTTATAGCCTAGCTTATTAATTAACAATTAATATATGGGTTGTTATCTGCACTAGCTGTTCTTGTTCATTAGTACATAGTATTAGTTTCCCATAATCTGAAAATTTTTTCAACTATTCTGGCATCTTTAACCAAATTATTATTATTAACCATATTATTGCTGCACTAGAACACTGAGTGATACCTAGTTTATGTCTTTCTTGCCCCTCCCTCTCCCTCTTCCCCTTCCTTTTTTTGTACTAACCAGAATATGTGTTTTTTTAATTGTGAACAGTACTTTAGCTTTAGCTATAGTATGAATGTATTTGCTTGACTAACTTATGGCCTTTTTTACTAATGCTTCATGGCCTACAACCATTTAGGACGCTGCATTGGGATACAGATCCATCAGTTCTTCAGCTTCACTCAGATTCCGATTTGGGGTATTGAATAGATTTATTACCTTCCCTCTTTTATAATTAATTTGATTCTTTGTGAAATCGTCCTTTTTACTTGGCTTGTTTCTAATATTGTAGTTTATAATTAGAACAAGAGTTCTATTTTTACACCTCATTTATCCTGTATCATTAGTGAAAAAATATTCTATGTATGTGATTTTCTAGGTACCATGAGCCTACTCATTTAGGTGCCAAAATTCTTTCTATTATTTCTGTATTATTTGACATAAATTTTCCCAAGATGAACTAAAATTTTCCCAGTCTTTTTCTAACATACGGTGTATATGTAATTGAAACTTCTCTGAATTACTTAATATAAGAATTAATTTTCCTGTGTTAAAATTCATTTATGATGATTGCTTCTCGGCCTTTTGGCTAAGATCAAGTGTAAAATTCATTTATGAGTCTAAAGTTTTTAGAGTAACAGAGATGTTGGTCTCTACAGTATTTATTTATTTGCTTATTTATTTATTTATTCTGGGTTCGAATGCAAATACTAAATACTTGCTGCTAAGTTCGTGCCTGCCTCAGGTAGCTCCTTTCCTCTAACAATCTGCAGCTTCTAAACTGTGTAGCTGTAACTTTTTTTTTTTTTTTTTTTTGGTACCGGGGATCGAACTTGGATCCTTCCGCTTGGGCGGCGGAACCACTGAGCTAAATCCCCGGCCCCAGCCGTAACTTTTTGTATCCAAAAAGCAAGAGTAAATAAGTCTTGAATGAAGGCATATAAGAAAAATACATGAGCATCATCCACACTAATGAGAAGGCCTCACTATTGAGTATCCTGAGGCTTCTCCCTCTCCCCTCCCGTTATTTACTTGTTTTCAATAAAAGTGGCTTTTAGATAAGTGAGGTATTACCTTTTTACTCTCCTCCTCTTTCAGACTCTTGGAATATTTTATGTGTTTTAATATTGTGGGTTTTTTATTATTATACTATATATATGCATTCAAGTTGGTAACTTGTTCTTAATACTGTTGGCTTGATAATTTTCTCCAGATATGTGAGTGATTGGCTTTTTATATAGTTTACATCTTAAAAAGTCAGAATTTAAAGTTCTTTATTTCAAATAAAGTTCTTCAAATAAAGTTCAAATATTTTTCAGAATAGTCTATATTATTTGAAATGCACTTAAAATTTCCATTTAATTCTTTGCTTAGACTTTTTTTTCTTTAAAGGCTAATATTCTTAAAGTAGAAAACACATTTAAATTTTCTTATGGCCCATATTAGGGATGTTGGAGCTAGTTAATTTTTAAAATTACTAATTCCTTTACATTCTTTTGTACAGGATTTGAATTTAGCTATAAATAAAATTAGACAAATGTTTGTATATATTTGTTAAAAAGTATATTACCAAAAAAAAGTATATTACCAGTGATATATATATATATATATATATATATATATATATATATATATTCTGGAAATTGCAACAATGTTGCAATCTTTATTGGATAGCCTTTTTAAAACATTATATAATTGAGAATTTTGGCAGTTTGGGAGCATACTTTAGTTTATAATTTAAATATCTAATATAATAAGTAAAAAGCCCCCAGGTAGCTAATAAAAGATATTTTTCTTTTGATCTATTTTCCCCAGCTGAAACTCTTGTCTTCTATCAAAAAATAATGTATTTCTTCCATCTTATTAAAACCGAAATAACTTTAGTAGCTCTGTTATATTCAGAAGATCTATTGCTTTAATGTTAGAATATCTGGATCTTAGTTTGTCTGCTGTGAATCAAGGACAGTATTAAGTTTGTAGAGATTAGAGATTTAAAAGTTTTAAACATTTCATTTTGAAATTCAGATTAACAGGGGCTTCTCAGTTTCTGCCACACATAAGTAAAATAAAGGCTCTCAACAGAAGCCCAGTTTTCAGTCTTAGAGTCTTTTAATGGTGAATAGAATTAAATATGGTCCAAGATCCATGTATCTAAAATCTAGAGTCATATCTCAGCTAAAAACAGTTCTTGTAACTAACCTTATTCCGCAATCTACTCTGAAATTTCTGTCCTCTTATTCTATTATGACCCACACTTTTGTTCTCAGAAATGAAATTATTTACCTTTTTAAAGTAAAAAATAAGTGATCACTTTGGCAGCACATACACTAGAGTGAACAATAAATACCCCAGATGATTCAGAAATACGTTTTTGCTACCTTCTGATTCTTTTGTTAAAGCTAACTTATTGTTCATCTAAAATTTCTTGAATAAAACAGGTTTAAATTACAATGTTAGATATACATGAATGTTTAATTCTTAATTTTCAAAAATAACAAGGTTTGACATAGTTAAATTATATCATTTGTTGTATTTAAGAACATTTGTATTCACTTAATTTAGACGGGGACCTATTAAGCTTGGAATGGCCAAAATTACACAAGTTGATTTTCCTCCTCGAGAAATTGTCACATATACCAAGGAAACTCAGACTCCAGTTATGGCTCAACCCAAAGAAGGTAACTATCCTTAATATGATTGTCACTAAGACCCCATATTAAGTAAGTAGAGTCTTTGGGCTCGCTCTCTCTCTCTCTCTCTCTCTCTCTCTCTCTC
>NW_004624787.1:9135363-9171328 GCF_000247695.1 Heterocephalus glaber
CCCCCCCTCCCTCCTTCCCTCCCTCTCCCTCCCTCCTTCTCTCCCTCTCTCCTCTCTCTCTTCCTCTCCTCTTCCCTGCCCCTCTCTCTTTCTTTCTTTCTTTCTCTTTTGTCTTTATTTTGGGCATATTTTCTTGGGGAAATAATATAAATAAAATTAATCCTCTATGGTTTCTATATTTATATCTTTGTTTTCAAGAATATTTAAACCTTTTCTTTTAAAAGCTAACAATTTAAAGCTGTGTGTTTGGTTTTTTGGTTGACATAAATTTAAATCTTTCAGTCTTTATGTTGTCACTGATATGTAATTTCTTTAGAAATAGAAAAGGTTAAGAATGCTCTATTCCTGTCATTGAGTATAATTCTTCCCAGGAGAGATTGTCCTACAGTAAAGAAAGTCATGTAAATTATTTTCTGTAGAGCATAATACATTCTGATATGCTGTCATTATTTGTACTAATGAACAAATCTAGATCTAATTATTAAACTTCCTCTCTTATGATCTAAGGTTTCTACCATGTAGATTATTTAGTATCCTTTAATCTGTGTAATTAGATGAAGTATGCACAGACATTATATTGAATGTGAAGTCCTTTGGTTCTTAAACCAGAAACAGTTACTATTTTTAAATTGAGGATTAATTTTTTAAGTACTGATAAATAACTAATAATTCAACCATAAAGTAATATGATAATTTTTTTAAACCAATGAGGCTAATGAATTTATGTCATACATAAGTTTACATGAGATCTCTAATATAGGTCCACAATCTCTTTTGAGGCTACCTGTATATTAGAATTTGGAATTTTTCAGATTTTAGAAAAGTGATATTTATATTACAGATAAACATTTCAGCAGTATCTTGGGCGTTAATATTTTGGCAGCAAAAGATAAAAATATGCTAAATGAGAAAAATAATGATTTAACTTTATCTGATCATCTCAGGGTTTACCACCAAATGAGTTATGGATTTTAGAGCTGTTGAGAATTTTGGAATTATGGATAAGGTATTGTGGGCCCAAAATAAATTATCTTTTTAATAGTCTCTGCATAAGGAACTTTTTTTCCTGTTTGTCAAGGGAAATCTGTTCCTACTTAATTACAGAAAATCAAGTATAGAAACTTTATCAAATGTTAAATTAATATATCTTTAGAATTGCAGTTAAATTGCTATGTTTCTTTGCTGAGGAGAAACAAAAGTAATACTGCATTCATTATAGAAAGCCAAGAAATACAGGTAAGCAAAGAGGTGGGGGTAAGTGTCTCCTTAAAACCCTAGCTATTACCAAAGAAAAGGTTTAAATTTTTATATTTTTGTTTATTTCAAAAGAAAATTAGAATTATAACAATTTACCTTTTTACCTAATAGTAGGTCATCAAGTACCCTTTTTTTTTTTTTTTGGTACTGGGGATTGAACTTGGGATCTTGCGTTTGTGAGGCAGGCAGCAGAACCACTGAGCTAAATGCCCGGCCCCCTATCACATAACTCTTTTAACAACTTTCCTTTTTCAGTTCTCAAATGAAATAAATATCATACATTTCCTTTATCTTTTTCCCAAAAGGAGTTGACATTATCAGACATGCAATGTTTTGAAATTTTTGAGGAAGTTAGGGTAACATTTTTATCCAGAAATTTTTTAATTTACTATATAAATGCTCATTTCTGTGGAAACAATTTTTTCATTCCTACTGCTCCAGTGGTTGCTAAAATAGCTTTTGTAAGTACAAAATCCTCATCCTAACAGGGAAAAAAAGCCATTGGTGGTAAACTTGTTTGAGACATAGGCAAATTTTTAAAAAGAAAAAATAGTTTTGAATTATAAGTATAGATCTGTAGGATTCCATAACTTCCAGAAAACATTTCATTAACTAGTACATTAATTTTAGTATTATAATATCTACCTTTTTGGAGCTATATTATTAGATACATTAACTCAGAGTAAGCAAAACAGCCAAAATGAGGGCACAATGACTCATTTTTTATCTGATAATATGGAGATTGCATTATGGAGATATGGAGATAATGTGGAGATTGCATTTTAGGTGTTTGAAATGTAAAGCACTCTGAAGCTATTTTGGGTAGTACCTATTAAAATATAGCTATAATTGTAGTTAAGTGAAAAAGTTCATATTTTTAAATTATATTTTCTAATTATTATAGTAGTATACATAGAGAATTTAGAAAGTACTAAATGAAATAAAGAGAAAATGGATGTGCCACTACTATGCATTAGTAATTTACACTTTGTTTCTAATAAATATATCCTACTTTCTAAGAATGTATTTTTTCAGAAATTCTATATATGTGTTTGTACATACACATGTGACTTTGTCCTACTTGAAATTCTCATTTTAATTGCTTACTTTTAAGGTGCTTATAAATTTTAAAATGTGAACATGTAACTTATTTCCTTTGAATTAATTTGAATATGTAACTGGTGCAATATAAAACTAACATTTTTCAAAAATTTATTTTTCCATTTTTATTTTAATTTTTATTTGTAATTTTACAAATAAAAACTATAATTTGTTAAATAAGCTGATGACCCACAAGTACAAGATAAACTACTCTTTTCAGCTTGAAATTATTCAGGGCAAGGCTTTTAGCATCATTATACTTCAGCTTCTTTGCCAAATTTTCCGTAAGCATAGGGACTATTCCTTACTATGATGTCTAGCTTGAAGTGTCTGGCATGTAGTAAGTACTCAATATTTGGTGAAGAAATTAATTGCTATTACCTACTTAGGAGGATGATTTTGCCTACTTGAGATGTTTATTTTCATGCTTTTATTCTGAAAGCAGCTACTGGAAAAATGTTATTTTCAAGTGTTAATGCTGCAGTATAACTAGTGATGTAATTTGTATGGAAAAGAATGATTAATCTCAGGCCAGGGATTTAGCTCAGTGACACCACGCCTGCCTTGCAAGCACAAGGTCCTGAGTTCGATCCCTGGTACCGCAAAAAAAAAAGAATGATTAATGTAAATCCTTGTTTTTGATATGACAATATCCTGATCATCATTTGCTTTTAGGTCCAGAAATGAAACCATTATAGATTCTTCTTTATAGCCTTCTTGAATTGTTTATATCACTATGTAGATACAAACATATACTGTGATTTTTGTGTTCTCTGTATCCCTCTGAATACTATGAGCGAAATTGACCCTATCAGCATCTTTTAAATATATTATTTGAATTATTCATTTGTAACAGTTCTCCAAAGTTCATGTTCAAATTGATGACTGAAAACTATAATAGCAAAGAGTACATATCAGGCATAGCATGTAGCACTTTATATTACCTCTTACCAAAACCTTGAAAATAAAGTATTGGTTATTTATGCATGAAGAAGCATAATCTGAATATATAGTTTATCAAGGGTCACACAACTAGTAGCCATGATCCTAAACCATGTCTAGCTGATTCTAAGATGTGCTGTCTCTCTCATGCTGCCATGAAGCAGCAACTTTCATGCTTTTATGATAGTTACCTACAGAAAGTAGTTCAAGGTATATTATAATCCAGTGCAAATAGCTGCAAAACTGTAACTGAAACAAAAGTTTTATAAAACAGTACCTTCATTCCTCAGATGTTAGCCATGACACACTAAATTTATTGGTTTAGACTGTAGTTTGAAAAATACTTCATTAAAGGAGATCATTGTTTGGTTATCTTATTTATTGATATTGCCACATCAGGATAATAATCAGCTGTAGTGATAGTCTCACAATAATGAATTAGCAGTGGTAGTCTTCCCTAGTGTTAGAGTTTTTCTTACCTTAATTGGCAGAAAAAGAAAGTGACAGAACGGGTGACCTGAACTGAGCCTCTAATGGGTATGTCCATGTCAGCACTGCTACTACCTTTTAAATTTTTCTGTAGAATATACTTAAATGTTAATTTATAAGACCCTATGTTTGTTTATTTGCAAGCTAGCAAGTATTCATTGATTCCTTGAGTTCATTGAAGTTTATGTGAAGTTTATGTGACATTTATATGAAGTTTATTGATTATATATGAAGGTACTAGATTATCTTCTTCGGTTTTGTGGTCCTTTTTGTTACAGATTGAGGTATATAAGTGAAGATGAGAATCCTATTCTGATATCGAGGTCATCTTTAGGCTTTGCTACTACTTAAAAAATGAGATGATTGGGGCCCAGGATTTAGCTCAGTGGTTCTGGCACCTGCCTCGCAAGCGCAAGGTCCCAGGTTCGATCCCCGGTACCAAAAAAAGAAAGAGATGATTTACTTTCTGTATCATTACAGTTAATCTCATGTCTGAGGCTCTTAGTAAAATCTCTTTTCCCAAGTTGTGGAAGTTCTAGAAAGAAGGAAAAAGTAAAAGCTTGAAATTAAAATTTTTATAATGCAGGTACTTTATGCTTAACTGTATATTGCATTAATATGGTGGCTCTCAAACTCAACCTGGTTGGCTCCAGTTTAAGAGCTATATGACAGAGCTAGGATTGTAGTTCTGTGGTAGATGCTTGCCTAGAATGAATGAAGCCATGTGTTAGATCCAGCATCACAAAAAATTTTAAGAAATTTTAAATTATGGAACAAATTTTAAAACTCAGCATGAGAAAAAATTGGTGTATAACTGACAATAAATTTAGGTAGGCTGTATAATCAGTGAAGTAATGTCAGTTACCAAATTGAAGGTAAAAATTGGTCATAACTCTTATCTATCTTCCATTTTTTAAAAATGCCAAACCTGTTCTTTTAAAAGGCAGTTTTCATTCTACTTTCCCCACCCCCAACCCCATTCTAGCCATCTACTTGCTTTCAAGTTTACTCTGTAAGTTGGTAGTGCTATTTCTGAGCTGAGGTGCTTTGCTGTCTTAAAGCACCTACTGTGAATGAAATTGACTAAGACCATGTGACCTCAGTCAATTTCCTTCTCCACAGGTAAACAGCTTCTAGCAAGAGTGGTGCCCACAGATAGACTCTTGCAAGTTACTTTCTCCCCTTACCTTTTAAAAGTTTTAACCCTTTTGAAAAATGGCATTTTTTCTCGTCCCTCTTCAATATGGATTTTTGGGGGGTCGTTTTTAGGAAAAAAGATTTTTAAAGGAGGAAGAAATCCTAAAGGTTATTTAATCAGTAGGTTAACATCTGTGGAAAATGAAGACCCGGGAAGTTAATTAGTGAACCTGAGTTCACAATGGAACAAAATAACAAGGCTACAACTAGAACTTGGCAGTTGATTTCCAGTGAAGTCCTATTTTCCTTATTCCATTTTACTTTCTTACCTGTGAAGGGGCTTTGTAACTATTGTTGGTATTTATTTACTGGCCAGGTATTTTTCCTCAATAATGTTAACATTTATAATGTGTAGAAAACTATTATTATGTAAATAGCTTAATCTTTTATTGCATGATCTTATTGGAATCTACATTTTGTAAGTAGTCCAAATTTGTAGGCCTTCTGGTTAATAAATACTATTACTCTTATCTAAAATGGAATTTTTAAAATTCTAGGATAAATAATAGATTTGTTAAATTAGTTTTAACTCTCAATCTGTGAGAATTACTATAAATATAACTGAAAATTATTTATTCTTAATCTGGAATTAAAAGAATATAATCAGGGTATCTGAAACTATGACCTCAGAAAAATGTAACATTTGATGAGATCACAGAGAATAGTCATATTAAAAAGGCTATGCAGAGAGACAATTTCCATGTTAAAGTAAATGGTATAAATATTATTCCTTTCTTATTTTTCTCCTGCATTCAGAATATTCTTTGATTAAAAAGTCAACTGCATATATTTCCCTTGTTGAAGACCCAAATTATTAAAATAGTAATAAGTGCCCTTACATCTGATTATAGAGATTTGTTCTAAAGGAGTGAATTCCATAGATACATTGATGAAGCTTTGCCTCAGTAAAGATTCTCTTCAATATGACTTGATTTGAAGATATAAAAAAATGAAATTGTGAACAAATAAATTGAAATGGAGAAATTCAAAATAATGCTAATCCAGAAAAAAACTTAGTTGGAAAATTATTTCTTACACTTTTAAACTAGTGATAGAAGCCTTTCCCCTTCATGTCTTTATTGATGTCTGCAAAGTTATTCATAAGTTGAATTTTTAAAGTTGAATCATATTTTGTCAGCAACCAATTTCCTGATTTTTAGAACTCATTAGCAGTTTCCTTTGTACCTTGAATAATTAGACTACTTTGTAAGTTACAGACTCTTCATAGGATACTGAACTATCTTTAAAGGGTATGCCAGTATAATAAAACAACATAAGGAATTGGTAGCCAACAAATGTATTTCCTAAACAATGCACTAATATGGGATTTGTTTTTCATTTCATACTGTGAATCATAAGTGATAAGTAGTGATATGTGTTTAGTAAGGATTTTCTAAGATCTTGCATATTACCTTTTAAATATAATATTTAACTCAATATCTACTTTATGGCTTATTCTTAAATATATCTTAAATGTTATACGACATATATATGAGAAAACTTGTTCTGGAGACTTGTTCCCATTTCACAGATGATTTAACTTTGATTAACCTACTCCACTGTAACAGATTATTCCAACTGGAATTTCACTCGTTGGTGTTATTTCTAGGTGCAGCCTAATTTACAGAACAGCTTTTCTTTCCATCTCACCAAAATACATCACAATTTTGATGTTAACTCTAAGTAAAAATTCAGTGGTTCATTAAACCTAGTTTTAGAATTCATTGACAAGAGATTTGTCATTTCAAAAGTAACTGCTACTTTTCTCCACTCTTTACTGCTCAGTTTGTAACCTTAGATTCCCTGTCAGAGAAAGCATGGAGTTAACCATTTAGCATGTTGTAATGAATATTCATCAGCAAATTGATGCAGCACGGCAGTCCCATTTTTTAGTCTGCCTGTACTGTTAACTCTTTTCCAGTTTTAAATATGCTATAGATTATCATGTAACAGGGACTAGCTTAGAAAATCTTTAGAACTATTAATACTATATTTTTTGGCAATAGCAATAATCTTTATTAGCTACTGTATTAGTTTATAAAACAAGTGTATTTGTTTTAGAAGAACATTTTTTTTTCCATATTGGGAATTGAACCCAGAACCTTCACACTGAGCTACATCTCCAGCCCTTTAAAAAAAATTTTTTTTTTTTTTTTTTTTTTGAGGCAAGGTCTTGCCAAGTTACCATTTTCCCAGGCCAGCCTTGAACTTGAGATCCTCCAGCCTCAGCCTCAGTCTCAGCCTCCCAGAGTACTAGGAGTAAGATCAGCTTTATGACAAAAAATACTACTTTTTGCAGTTTTTCAGAGGAACACATCATTTGTTTTTATGTTCCTAGAAATTTATTTAGCTTAATAATTTTTGAAGCTTGGGTTTTGAGTACCCGTTACAATTTTTAAGTTCAGTTTTAATGCGTATAAAAGGAGAGATGCACATGGATTCTAAAATAATATTCTGAGGGCATGTATCTAAATAGTTGATACTCGTTGAACTACAGCTAAAATAATTTATATGGACACATAGGCATGGCAAGTGCTGTATTGTAGAGAGATAACTGATCACTAACATAGTTCATCTACATTTTAAATTTTAAAAGGAAGAGTGTCTATAAACAAGATCTTTTCTGTTAAATATGTATATTATTAGGTCACTTAGCAGTAGACCACTGACCATATGCATTATGACAGGAATTCGACACCTGTCATTGAAAATGGTACTTAGAAGCCATATAATACAACAGAGTTAAAGGAGGGGACTAAGATGTGGGTAGGAGGCTGTAATTTATAATTCAGTGCTCAGGAATGACCTGTCCATGGTAACTCAAAATCTCTGTCTTGACTTTAGGGCTCACTAGTGGTGAAGCCCACTAGTTAACAAAATCAGTTAGAAAAGCTGATAGTATTAGCAGAAAATGAAACATGTATATATATTTTTTTCCTCAGACTGAATTTTTAATTGAAGTAAACATCCTCCTATTCTAAAAGTCATCTTTTAGGTTAAATAAATGTAATTAAATTATTTTATTACATTACACCTGCAGACAACTTTATGACAGAATTGTATCCCAGTTTGGCATGTATAGAATTGCCATCAGTTATACTGTTTTCAGATTAATAATTCATTATATATGAGAATTTATCAAAAAGGAATAGTGTCTTTCTGTTTGTCTGTGATTATTTTGCCCCCAAAAAAGCTTTCTTTTTTTTAAGTAGCACAAAAGCTGTAATTGGCATGCTTTGTAAGGAAGTGTCAATGTGCAAGAGAGTGGCGATCACTAAGAATTCTTTTACGTGTTCTTTCCCCTTTGCACCACCGCCTCCTCAGCAGGGTCACTGAGATCACTAGCTTTTCTTGAAATGGCCATTTTCACTGGCAGGTGCATTATACCCTGTATTTTCAGATTGTTTTTCCATTCTGAATGTTTGGCAGGTTGATTGCTCTGGCTGCATTGACGGAGAAAGGGCTGACAAATGCGGTTGGGCTGGCTGAAAAGACAGTGATTACTGTTTTCCTTTGTGGCTGATTGAGGCCCTTGAAAGGAAAAATTTTAACCTTCACCATTTGGTTCAAAGTATGAGCATATATTGAAATCATTCGTGCCATTTATCCTAGTTCTGTAAACTTGTCAGAACGTAAAAATCGCTCAATTTCAAGTAATGTAGGATTGGCATACGTCATTATCATTTTGATTAAGTTGGAGGTTGTATCATTGTGTGCATTATACAGTGTCATTTAAAGCTTTCTTTCCACAGGTACAGATATTTTTATTGCTTATACTATAGAGTTAGAAAGATTTTCATAGCTCTCTAAACCTAACACTATGTGTGTGGGTTGGCAGCTGGTGTAGCCTACAAGCTGCATTTTGTTTGCAGGGTAAAGGCTTGTCTGTAGACCTCCTGGAGTGCGGGTAATTGCAGAGGCTCGCCATTGGGGAAAGGCACAGGATTGAAAGCAGTCAAGCGGAAGAATGTTATGCCATCCCATTGCCACCTTGTATCAGAAAGACACAATCCCAGCAGTGCCATCTGGTTGTTGCTATCTAGTCAGCTGGCCTGGCTGCTGGGACCATGACTTGGCAGCTGGTTCCCATCCTTGACCATTCTTTTGTGTACGTTGTATGTGTGTGTGTTTTAGACAATTTTGTACATGGGTCAAGGAAATGACTGTTGCTAACAAGTAAAGTCCTCTTATTGAATAGGCTCTCATTACTTTGGATGCACTCTGCAGCAGATGCCTGCTGCTATTCCTTGTAGACAGATAACACATGGTTAGACAAATAAAAGTAAGCATTTTCCTCATAAAAATCTATCTTGGTTTGTAGCAAAAGAAGGTAGGCAGGGTTATATTCCTATAATAGTTTTAAATACATGATTTTAACTTCTTCATTTGGCTATGCAAGAGATTTAGTAATTTTAAAAAGTCATAAACATCGTAGATCTCAATATATATTTTTATTAAAATTAAAGAAAACATTATTTTAAGTACTTATTGCCACATCATACAACAGTAGATAATGAGACGTGCATTTAAAATGACAGAATTGGAAATGTGGTCTCATAGCTATTATCTTTAAAATCTGCCTCTCAAATAGCAACCTGAGAGTTAATGTAAGCTGTCTTTATGCCATATGAAGACCCATTAGACACTGATGGTTTCAGATCACAAGTAAACAGCCAGCTCTGTGGGCTATTTTAGACATTTGATTTTCTTCATTCTACAGCATTAATGTGTCAGCATGCTATATAAAACTATGCAGGAGTTGTATGTTGTTCTGTCTGGAATGATAAATGCTTGCAAGCTTTTAGAGGCTTCCATGAGGAATTCATCCTACTTGCTTATATATCTTATTCCTGCTTATGTAGCCTCAGAATTTAGTATGACTGTTGATTAGATCCCACAGAGGTATGTATAAAAGCCAAGAGGTTTCACCTAATTTTTTATTTAACATTGCTTTGGTAAAATTTATATTATTTGTACTTGTTCTGTCTTATAATAATGGTATACTTTTTCTTTTGTCTAGGGAGTTGTGATACTCTCTGTAATATTATTTCTCAAAAGTTATCAACTACTTTAAAAATAATTCGTTTAATTGTTCTGTTTTTTAGATGAAGAGGAAGAAGATGATGTAGTGACTCCTAAACCACCTATTGAACCTGAAGAAGAAAAAACTTTTAAAAAAGATGAAGAAAGTGATAGTAAAGGTATCTTAAAGAATTTAACTTTAAAAATTTTTGTTCATTTTTCTTACAATTTCTTTTATTATTTTATAAATAGAATAAGATGCCCTAAATCAGAGAGGCAAATCTAGTTAAAAAGAACGTGTGGCACTCCTTCATCCAAACTATGATAGTGAATTGACATGATTTGGCTGACACAAGTCATACTTCAAAAAAATTTGTTTTCCAGCTCCCCCTCATGAGCTGACTGAAGAAGAAAAACAACAAATCTTGCACTCAGAGGAATTTTTAAGTTTCTTTGACCATTCTACAAGAATTGTAGAAAGAGCTCTTTCTGAGCAAATTAACATCTTCTTTGACTACAGTGGGAGAGATCTGGAAGACAAAGAAGGGTAATCTTTAATTGCTGGGATTATAGCTTCAGCACTGTTAAATTATTTTAAGATTAAGAGTGATATAAGTTATAACACAATCTTTTTGGGGTTTGGTCTTTTTCTATAGAGAGATTCAAGCAGGTGCCAAACTATCATTAAATCGACAATTTTTTGATGAACGTTGGTCAAAGCATCGGGTTGTTAGTTGTTTGGATTGGTCATCTCAGGTAAAATACGACAAAATTAGTTACTATTAACTGAATTTCTAATTGTAATTAGTATAGAGTTTTATTTCAATTAGAGGAGTTTTGTATAATCAAATCAGTGTGCATCATTTGAAATAACAGAAGATGGTTCTAATGTTGCCATCTTCATTCTGTCTTATGTACTTTGGAAGAAAGAATTAGAAGTATTGTTTATTTTTGAAATTCAGGTCTTCATGCCAAACTCAGTTTTATTTCAGTTATTTACCAAATACTTTGTATAAAATTGAAACACATTTTAATTAAATGTTTTAATGTTAAAACATTTTCAAAAATTAACTGTACTAATTCAAAATTATACTGCTATCGTGATGAACATAACTCTAGAGCTGTTTTTCTTGAAGTGTTAGACATGTGTATTTTCAGAATAATCTGATAAAGACAGTCAAATTATTAAGAACACAAAATAGCTCTTATTATACATGGCCTTTCTTTTTCACTTGATTCTTACAAGCAGTATCCAGAGTTACTGGTGGCTTCCTATAATAATAATGAAGATGCTCCTCATGAGCCTGATGGTGTGGCCCTTGTA
Organism: Heterocephalus glaber; assembly: GCF_000247695.1. The sequence goes on from NW_004624787.1 coordinate 9,146,696, forward strand.
TGGAATATGAAATACAAAAAAACTACCCCAGAGTATGTGTTCCACTGCCAGGTGAGATGGTCTTTTCACAGTCTTCCCCAAGTTTAAGGGTTCGTTAATGAATTTAGACAAGTGCCTTTTTTCTTTTCTTGTCAACATAATGATTTCATTGGATTGGCATTTACTAAACTGCTTCATATTTGCAAACAGATGTTAACAGAAAACTTAAGACTTCTTACTTCAACATGATCTGCCTTTTGTAACTTTTCTAACATATCTTATAATGTTTAACCAGACCTAAAGTTCTTTGCACTTGTTATTTTCTTTTGCTGTGATTGATCATGTAAAAGGAATCTTTTTAAAAAATGTTTTTTCTACAGGGAGTTTCTCAGGAACTTATTTGCTGAATATACAATTAGATGGTTGGCCCACTGAATTACTTACTTATACATGGCCTGAGGAGTGGGAACTAGATAGTTTTAAGTCGAAACATATGGCTGAAGTAGGAAACAGATGCAGGTTTTTAAAGTGGATTTAGTACAAGCTTAGAATGTACAAGTCTTTCCTGGTTGCATAAGTTAAAATCTTTAATAATGTCATAATCCCAAGCAAACACCTAAATCAAAACTAGTACATTGTTCTACTGTCAGATTACAGTCAGAGGTCAATCATGGGGCCAGTTGCCTTTTAATACTATAATCTGTGAAATAATTTTTTGCTTTGATAAATTGCTTAAACATACTTATGTAAACAGTCATTGCATTTGACTTTTAAGCAAAAAATATTCTAAAGATCTATTTTTATATTTCTGAAACAAAATGAAAATATTGATGAAGTTATTGACTTGTTTTATAACTTCCAGTACCTGACAACAAAGAGGGAAATGTCTTCGATGTATACATTTATTTTTATAATTTGTCAGATTTTTTCCATTTAAATTTTAATTATAAAAATCCTACTTATTAACAGTCAGCTGTGATGTCTGCTACGTTTGCGAAATTTCATCCAAATCTTGTTGTTGGTGGTACATATTCAGGCCAAATTGTGCTTTGGGATAACCGTAGCAACAAAAGAACTCCAGTCCAAAGAACACCACTGTCGGCTGCTGCACATACAGTAAGTAAATAAGGTTATTTCCATCAGACTTCTGTGCTCCTTCACTATTAACTACTTAGTGGTGTCCATCAGATTGGTTTCAGAATGTGCTTCCTTTGATGTGTGAATTCTTTACCATTTAGTAACCAAGAACAACACCTTTTTTCAATATTTTTAGGGATCCATTTATCAGAAACTCGTCTTTTCTGAGACAGTCTTTTGTTAATCTACAGAAAAATAGCAAACTTCATATGAAACATACCTTCAAGTTATAACTTTTTGAGATGAAACAAAATACCTATTATTAAACTAAAACTTCTGTTGTATTTTTTAGTAAATTAATTCCTAAAAACTTTCTTTAATGTCTCTAGCACCCTGTCTATTGTGTAAATGTTGTTGGAACACAAAATGCACACAATCTGATTAGCATCTCTACTGACGGAAAAATTTGTTCATGGAGTCTGGACATGCTTTCTCATCCACAGGTATTTTAAGCTTGAAACTGAAATTTTGAGGTTTTCAGTGTGTATATACCCCAATATATGTTATTTATAAACTAATTATTATAAGTTATAAATCTAAATGTGTTAAATATAGTTTTCTGTGTATATATTTTATTTCCAAACATGCTTCCTTAAAGAAGGTATGTTTGTGCAAATAGTATATTAAAATAATGGTTTACAAATCAGTTAAAACTAAAATTTTTCTATGAAAACTTTGAATGCTTGCAAATATTCAATTTTTTCTATGTAGGATAGCATGGAGTTGGTTCATAAACAGTCAAAGGCAGTAGCTGTGACATCTATGTCCTTCCCTGTTGGAGATGTCAACAACTTTGTTGTTGGGAGTGAAGAAGGTTCTGTGTACACAGCATGCCGCCACGGCAGGTAAACCTAAACTAGAATTTTCAGTTATTAAAATTCTCCCTTGAATAACTTATTGAATCAGATTGCCCTTATTTAAGTGGAAATCTGTCCTAGAGCTACTTTTGTGACAGATTGAGTTTAGGCATATAAAGTTAAAGGTTAAATTTTAAGTTCTTTGATTTCATGTGTCCTGAATTTTGTGGGTTGTGGTGTATTGTCATTTTGTGCATACATGCACTCACAGAAGTTACTAGTAGAGAGGAACATTCAGCAGTTACAAATGCAGTGTGCACATGCAGCATACTGGCCTTCAAATTTATAAATAAGATCTTCAGCCATTTTCCTATTTTTATTTATTTGGACTTTGAGCTTTAGTTCAGTCCTCCTGATAATTGTACAGTAATGTCACCTACACATTTTAAATTTACTAGTATTTCTCCTGCTGTTCAATCTATTTTTGAAATTGTCTAGCTGGACCTTATCAATTGCTTCCCTTAAAAAATTGTCTGAGTTTCATCTCAAAAACAGATCACCTTCACTTCAAAGCTTTTGATTTAAAAGTAGCCCAGATTGTTTCTCTTACATGTAGGATCCTTTTGTCTCTATTCTGCCAATTCAGATACTGGACTTTTGAGTTCTGTTGTCAATACCATGATGTTTATAGTTCTAAATTGTATTTACTGCCCTACTAGTGTGATCAAGTCTGAGTGGAATAACACTCAATATAAGTTATTCTCTTGCATATAAGTACACCGTTAAGTTTGTTGAAATCAAGTTAAGGTCTGGTATATAAACCCATAATAGAATGTGTTTATAAATGGTCTACTTATAAGACATTTCCCTAACATTTTCACTTTTATGAAATAGCAAAGCTGGAATCAGTGAGATGTTTGAGGGACATCAAGGACCAATCACTGGCATCCACTGTCACGCAGCTGTTGGAGCAGTAGACTTCTCACATCTTTTTGTCACATCTTCATTTGACTGGACAGTAAAACTTTGGACAACTAAGGTATCTAAAATACAAATGTCTGCTCATTTGGTCAGGCTTCTGACACAAGGTGGTGCTCTACTACCACATAGCAAAGGCGGCTTTTAAATAGCTTAGAATTGTTTGCTAATAAATCAAGCCTGGTAAGAAGCTACACAGAGCATGAGTGATATTGTTTTCATAAAAGTGTGCTGACAAATACGGTAACTCCAGACATGATCAAAGACCAGTCTTCCCACCACTTCAGACTTTTCAAGCATAGGCCTGTTTACCCTGACTGAGATGAAGAAAAAGCCCCTGAGTATCTTGCATGGTACCTCATATAGTTGTCTTTCAGCCCAACACAAAAGCCACGCATTTGCTTTTTGGAGAGCTTAGAGGCTTATTCAGAACTAGAGTGCCTCAAAGAACTGATGAGAGATGGAAAAAAGGGCAGAAACTGATTTATAAGAAGTCCTATACAATAAAGCTATACATAATAAACTTGAATCATTAAGAAAGCATTGTGAAAAGGCATGGGTGCATATTTTTGTTGTTCCGTAAAATTATTTATTACAGATTTATTTATTTATTCATTTAATTAGGTAGTTTGGTCTTAATAGGCTCAGTTATTTGAAACACCCATTTATGTCATAAAGTGCTCCCTTACCCTCCAGCAATTCCAATAAATTGACTTTTTCCTATCTGACTGAAAATCTCAAGACAAATCCAAGTAGAGAATATTATATCCTGTAGTAGACTTTGTAGTTTCTTTGAACTCATTTTATAATAGAACCACCTCAACTTTGCTGTGGAGTTTTTCTGCAGTATCATACTGTTGAGAGTAAAACTGTACACTCCATATATCAGATTCTACTTAAACTAAGTTAAATTTTAAGCTTTATTTTTTTCTGTCCAACTACCTTATCCTAAATGTTGACTTTTTGAATAGTTCATGAGGCATTTAGAGACCTTGTTTTGTTCTTTGAGAAAACTTTTCTTAAGAGTGTCCTTCACTATTTTAGTGAACTCTTATGTATTTATCGAGTGCTGGCCTCAGAAATGTGGTATGAACGCAATGTTCACATTATCCTGTCTTGATGCTTCCTTTTAGTCCAGCATGAAATGAGTGAGAAGACTTTATTTCTCCAACCTTGCCTTTTAAAATTGATCACTTTTAGTTTGGCATTAGTAGACATAAAAATAGCACTTACCCTTAAGTCTAATGAAAGGAATATCTGGAAAAGTTGCTTAATATCGTGTCCAGTATGTAAAAGAAACTTAACAATGTTCAGTTTCTCTTTTTCCTTGTAGTGGGGTTCAGGCAGAGCAAAAATATACTTACTAAATCACCTGTTTCTTAGATTGTTCTTGAATTTTGTCCTTTTAATGAGATTTATACAGTGGAAGAAGGTGAAGAAAAGATTCTCACACTCATAAGCAAAGAAGTCCATGGTTTACCTTGGGAAAAAAAAATACAGAATTGGAAAGAGACAGCCATATAATTTGCTAGGTGTCTAGATGTGCTCTCATCTTGGGTCTATGTACAGTTGTCGCCCCTCCTCCCACGTATACATGTTTTGGGGATTTTTGTTTGTTTTTGAGGTACTGGGGATTGAACCCAAGGTGTTCTACTGCTGAGCTACATCCCCAGTCCTTTTTACTTTTTAGTTTAAGGCCAGGTCTATTAAGTTTCTATCCTTAAATTTGCAGTCCTCCTGCCTCACCTTCCCAAGTACCTGGGATTATAGTCATATGCCACCAGGCCTGGATGAGACATTATATCTTTATTACTGGATGAGACATTATATCTTTATTAGATTGTTGGCCAGCTTCCTGTTTGATGGTTGTAAAGATTCTTTTATCTCTTTGTACATTGATTGATTTTGTGTGTGTGTGGGTTTTTCTTTGGCACCAGAGATCGAACTCGGGACCTTGCGCTTTCAAGGCAGACGCCAGAACCACTGAGCTAAATCCCCGGCCCCATTGATTAGTTTTAAATCTCAGGGCTTTGGGTTTCCAACCTCCTTTTGGCTTTAAGTTTGAGGTTTCCATCTTTATATATATTAAGAACAAGATTTAAAAATGAGTTCTTCTTGCCTGATCAAGCGAAGAGAACTTTAACCATGCTAGCAGACTGGTTGATACTTGCTTTTGTGGTACCACATACTTAGTTGATAGGTAGTTGATATTTTTGTTCTTGCATTTTGCTATATTTCAACATAGAAGTGGCCTTTGAATAAGAATGAACACTTACCAGAACCATATTTTCCATAAAGTGACAAAGTTAAGATTGCTAATATGTTAATTGCTTAGAATAGGCACATTTTGGAGTTTTGTAGTCCATATGTACCTTGAACTTTTTCTTACTCTGTGAGGTCTCAAAGCCCCTCCTTAATTTGGCAGCTTTTCTATTTAATACTGAGAGAATACTAGCATTAAAACAGGTTTAAGAGATCCTATTAGTGCTTAGAAAAACAACTGCACATACTAGCCAAATTAAAATGAAAACATGCTTAGAAGTTGAGGATTCTTGGAGAAGGCTGACTGCTGATCCAGACTCAGTCCCATCTAGCTGCATTTACCTCAGTGACTTGCAACTGGCCAGTGTCCAGCCTCTTATTTGCATATTTAGTGACTCAATTTTGTCAGCCTACTAGAGTTGATTAGACAGGGAAGTGGTGAATGGGACTAACAGTCTCCTGAGACACTGATACGTTAGAGAATATCAATTTATTAATTTACAGTGAGAAACCTAACTGCTAGAAGGCCCAGATATTCCTGCTGGCCTGAGCAGCTCATTGTTTCCCTGTAGCAGCCCACATGGGAAGCCAAATTATAATCAGAAGATTACTTGGTGAACAAGGAATTAGAACAAAAGAAGTTTTATAATTTGAATATTCAGTGGCATCAAGCTAAGATAGCTTGATTCATTCATCTTCAAATACAGATAGCCTTGCCATGGGATAGTAATTCTCACAATCCATTGGCTGACACCCCTTCTGCCCTGGACATTGCTAAATGGGTACTATTTTCATTTTCTTTGTAAGACTGATTCTTTATACTTATTTTGCTTCTATAGACACACTTCTCAAAAAGTTAGTGTCTTCAGTCAAGTCATATAATAAGTTTTTTGGGTTTTTTTTTTTTTTTGGTACCAGGGATCGAGCTTGGGTCCTTGCGCTTGCACAGCAGGCTGCGAAACAACTGAGCTAAATCCCCGGCCCTAGTAAGTTATTTTTAACCTTGGAATTACTTTTCTTCTGATCCAAGTTGAGGACATAATTATTTGCTAGTTCTCTAGCAAACATCCCACTATTAGCATATTTCCTGTAGGTACTAAATTTACTAATCTAGAACTCTCCAATTACCCAAGCTTTGAAAAATCATCTGTAATTAGTTTTCTGTTGCTGCTATAACAAATGGGTGGCTAAAGCAACAGAAGTTTATTCCCTCACAATTTTGGAAGCTACTAATTCCAAAATGGAGGTGTTGGCAAGCTGGGTCCTTTTGGAAGTTTGGAGAGAATCTCTTCCATTATCTGTCCTGTCTCCTGGTGATTGCTAGCAATTCTTGGTGTTCCTTCACGTGTGGCTGCCTGGCTCCAGTCTCTGCCTGTGTTATCAGATGGCATTCTGCCTGTTTGTCTCACCATGTCTTTTTGTCCATCGTTTTCTGTCTATGCAGTGTGACCTCATCTTAAGTTGGAATCTTTCCATATAAGGTCACATTTACAAATATAAGATAAACATGAATTTTTGAACACTATTTAACGAAGTATGTAACTTGAGCCTAGGAAAAAGATATTGTCCCTTGATTGTACAATGTTTATTCTCACAAAAGGACCACAATGAGCTATTTTTGCTTATTCAAATGCTGTCTGTCATCACAAGAAGCTCTTTATTTTGTTTTCAATTCTTTTGGCAAATATATTTTACAAATTGTTTATGTATGAGAATTTTAGAGCTTCAGAGACCTATAGACATTATCTAGTTCTGTGGTTCTCAGTTTTGTTCTCACATTAAAATCACCTTAACAGGGCCGGGGATGTAGCTCAGTGGCACCATGCCTGCCTGGCAAGTGCAAGGTCCTGAGTTTGATCCCCTGTACCAAAAAAAAAAGACTCACCTTGACAATTTCTAAAATTTTCAGTGCTTACCTAGTACCCCAGACAAATTAATTCAGAATATCTTAGGAAGAGACCCAGGAAACAGCATATTTTTTAAAAGATTGTAGGTGGTTACAATGTACAGTCAAGCTTCAGAACCACTGGTACATAGTCTTTGTTTTATAAATGAGGAAACAGAGGCCTAGAATGATGTAATGACTTTTCCAAATCCTTAAAACTAGTTACAAGAAGGCCTAAAACAAAAGACTAAGTTCCAGGCCCCTCTTCAGGTTTTTCATGCTGCCTCTCTGCCATTTGAGCAGAAGTGCTCTTAAAGGTAAGAAAAAATGTGGTTTGCTTTGGAGAGAGAATCTTACTATATTTCCCTGGCTAGCCTTTAACTCACAATCCTCCTGCCTCAGCCTATCAAGTGCTGGGATTACAGGTGTACGCCACCACACGTGGCTTAACTTTTTAAAAATATTTTAAGTAGTCAATTTAGGATTTTAATTTGCAGTGTCATATGTAAAACAAATATATTATGCAACAATATTTGTTGTTAAATGCGTGTGCCTTTTTTCTCTCTGAAAAGAAAAATAAGATTAATCTTTGGGGGTCGGGGATTTAGCTCAGTGGCTTCGTCGCCTGCTGCGCAAGCGCAAGGACCCGAGTTCGATCCTTGGTACCCAAAAAAACCCAAAACAAAACAAAAAGAAGATTAATCCTTGGATAATTTTTTTTTTTTTTTTGGTACCAGGGATCGAACTCCGGTCCTTGCGCTTGCGCAGCAGGTGACGAAAACACTGAGCTAAATACCCAGCCCCAGATAACTATGTTTTTAAAATAAAACTTGAAATTATAAAAGTCCATAATCACACTTTTTAAAATTTGAGAGCATGTTGCCTTTTTCTTTTTTTTAAATTGTGATCTTTTACCCAGATATAATGCATCCTACTTTTGTCTCTGGCTATGTAATAGTCCACTATGTAGATGAAATATTTGACCAACCATTTCTTGATATATTTAGCAGTCTTTTTTTGTTATAAATAAGTTTTTGTCTAATTTGCTTACAGCTTTTTTTAATATTTTGTATTTTGTAAACTGAATATGTACTCACTTGTCTCTGGTTTAACATTCTAAGATTCATATTGTTGAAAGCAGCTGTAGAGTGTTCATTCTCTCTGCTATATGCTATTCCATTGTATTGTATAAATATACCATAATTTATCCATTCTTCCTGGTATTTGGGTTAATTCCATTTTGGGGCTTTTATAAATAGTTCTTTTAGGGGCATAGCTGTAGTAGTTGTTTTTGATGGATATAACCAGTCGTTTTACTGGACATTTATTGGACATGGAATTACTTGGTCATAGGCTATGCCTACATCAGCTTTGATACTACCAAGCAGTTTTCAAAGTGCTTGTACTCGTTTATAATCCACCAGTAACATATACAAGTTCTTGTGGCTCTGCATCCTTATCTGTACTTGGAATTTCCTTTTTTTTCATTTTGCTTTTTTGTTTGTTTGGGTTTTTTTGGGTACAGGGGATTGAACTCGGAACCTTGGGCTTTCAAGGCAGGCGCCGGAACCACTGAACTAAATCCCCAGCCCTCCTTTTTTTTTCATTTTAACCATTCCAGTTCATGCAGTTGCATTGTGTGGTGGTTTTCATTTGCTCTACCTTAAGTTAATAAGGTTAAGCACCCTCCCACCTCGAACTTGCAGTGATTTTCCTCAGCTTCCTGAATGCTGAGATTACCAGGCGTGCACCACATGCCCAGCCCAGAACTGTATTTTTTAAAAGCTCTGCAGATGATTGTGTTACATATTCTTAAGTGGAAAACAATTACATGGGAGTATTGTTGTCAGGGAAAGCAACAGGTAAATAAGGCCTTTTTTAAAAAATTGTTGTGCCTGGGGATGGAACCCAGGGTGTCAACCTTATTAGGCAATTGGTCTACCACTGAGCTGCATCTCCACTCCATTAATTATCTTAAAAAAATTAACTTCTATGCTTGACTCATATTAAGTTTTATTAAATTTTTTATTTTGGCTACCAAGATGATCGTGCTGTTAACATTGACTATCATAACTGAAAAACTGAAACAGTTTAAAACTTTTTACTATAGAAAATTTAAAATAGAAAAGCAGAGGGAATAGTGTGATGTAGCCAGTGTACCCATTCTGTTCTTCTGTCCATCTTCCACAATGATCAGTGCCTGCCTGGTCTTGTCTGTACCCAGGCACACATTCTCTATCTCTCTGCACCCTGGATTACTTTAAGTCAACCTAGACATGTCATTTCATCTACAGGTGTTGAGTATATATATCTAAGATAAAATATTTTTTTAAATTACCATATCATTTCTATATGCCCAAAAATGAACAGTGATTTGTTAATTTCATCAAACAGCCAGTCAGTATTCAACTTAATTATTTATTTGAAGGAAGACCCACATAAGGCCCATGGATTGATGATTGACATATCATGTAAGCCCCATCTTGAAACAAGATTTCTCTCTCTTTTTTCCTTGCTATTTTGTTCTTGAGAAAGAAAATAAGTTGGTTGTTCTATAGGGTTTCTCACAGTCTAGGTTTCATATTTTTGTTGTGTCACTTATATTATTGTGTATAGCTATATATTGTTTATGCCTATAAAGATTTACATGTCCATAAAGGGACACATCACTTGGTTATCCACCAGTTCTTATGTTGATGTCTGTTCGATCTTTTTAGTCATCTGAAGGTCATTCTATTGTACATTCTCAAAAAGTCTTCAGAGGTACATTTTCATGTTCATAGGAGCATATGGTTATGAAGATTGGTTATATGTAAAATCCATGACAAATTTTTTTGTAACCTTATTAGTTACTCTGTTGTCTTCTGGCAAAAAGCATTGTCAAAACGACTGATGACAATCAGATTTTCTTTTCCTTACTTGGGATTTGATCTTTTTAAAAATTTTAAGTGATAAAATGATTTTGTTTTCTTTCTCTTTAAGAAGGTCAGTTTTATTTGCAATGCTAGAAATTGAACCCAGGGTCTTGAGCATGTGCTGTACCACTGAGCTATACCCCAAAACCCCTTAATTTTTCTTCGAAGAGATAGGGTGTTGCTATGTTACCCAGGCTAGCCTCAAATTTCCGGGTTTAAGCAGGCCTCCTGCTTTAGCCTCCTAAGTGACTGGGACTACAGGTATACACCACCATATCAGGGTAGGAGAGTTCTTTTGAATTATTTTTCATATTCCATATTATTGCTTTGGTTCTCTTTTTCAGGGCTTGCCATTATAGATGTATCTATTGATTTGTCTGTCACTTAAAAATACATCTTCTTTTTAAAAATAAAAAGTTTTATTGAAATATAATTTGCATACCATAAAATTAACACTTTTTTTTTTTTTGGTACCTGGGATCAAACTCGGGTCCTTGCAGTTGCACAGCAGGTGGCGAAACCACTGAGCTAAATCCCCGGCCCCTAAAATTAACACTTTTAAAATGTACTGTTAGTGGTTCATGGTATGTTCACAGAAGTATGTGCTATTATTAGTATCTAATTTTACATTTTCAAATTTAAGAAATGGTCTACCCATTAGTAATTTCCCTTCCTGTTGCTCCTAGAGTCCACTAATCTCTATGGATTAACAATTGACATTTTATGGACAACTCATGAAATCATGCACTATGTGTATTGCTTCTTTCACTTTATGTAATGTTCTCAAGAGTCAACCATGTTGTAGCATGTGTCACTACTTGGTTCCTTTTAGGGCTGAATAATAGCCCATTGTGTAGATATACTGGTTTTTGTTTATCCATTCATCAATTGGTAAACATTTGGGCTGTTTCCACTTTTGGGCTATTACAAGTAAGGCTACTTGGAAACACTTGTGTGTAGGTTTTTTGTGTGTGCCTATGTTTCCATTTCTCTGGGATATATACTTAGGGGTGGAACTGTTGGGTCAAATGTTTAGCTCTAATTAGTATTTGAGGAAGTGCCAGGCTATTCTTCAAACTAGCTGCACTATTTTATATTCCTGTCAGCTAGATATGAGGGTTCTGATTCTTGGTGATCATGATTATCTCCCCTGCCAGGTTAGTGAGGGTTCTGATTTCTCATATCCTCACCTACACTTTTTATTATCTTTTTTATCTTAGTGGCCTAGTAGTATGAAGTGCTATCTCACTGGTTTAAATTTGTATTCTTCTCATGACTAATAATGTTGAACATTTTTTTCATGTGCTTATTGGCTATTGTTATAGATGTGAGTCGCTTATTAGCTATATGGCTTACAATTTTTTTTCCATTGTGTCGGCTTCTGTACTTTCTTGATATCATATGAAGCACAAAAGTATTTAATTGTGATAATAGACCAGTTTATCTACATTTTCTTTTGTCCCTCTAGCCTTTGGTTTTGTTTCTACTTCTGTACTTTAAGAGTTTTATTGTTTGGCTCTCTCATTTGATCTGTAATGCATTTGATTTAATTTCTATTCATGACATGAAGGAGGGGTCCAACTTGATTTTTCATTTTTTGAGAGGGTTTTTTGCACATATATATGCAGTTGTCCCAGTATCGTTTGTTGAAAAGATTTTTTTCCCTTGTTGAATTATCTTGACACCACAAAAAACCTCAATATGGAATTTGACCAAGATCTTTTTCTGTTGATTATTATTTACTAGTAAAATAAGATGTTTTGCAGTTTTAGGAAGGAAAGAATGAGCAAGAATTGCTCTCTTAGTCTAAGTTAAAACTTTATTTTCAGTGTTTTTTTAAAAGGAGGATACATCCAAACATGTTTATATGCTACATTCTGAAATGTGCCTTTCTGTTCCTTTCCATTTTTATCTGAACCTTCTCTTCCTTTGTCCCTTTTAATCTGTATTTCATAACTTGAGCCATTTCTCTTTGGTAAGACTTTATTTTGGAAGGGAGCTTTGCTTTGTTAGTTTTGAGGGTTAATGGGGCCCAGAATGCATCATCGGACCTTACTTACATTATGCTGTAGTCTGCTCACATTTATTTATCAGTGGGATGATGGCAGCTCCTTCCTAGTTTCTGCTCTTCTCAGACTGGCTCATCATGCTGTCCTGAGCATGTTCTGTCAACAGGTTTTTCTGTGTTCCAGCTATCACACTCTCATGCCTGCCCCTACATCTTCCTGCACAAATGCTGATACCATGTAGGTCTAGTAATTGTCAAAGATTTGTTTTCACCAGGGATTTAGCTCAGTGGTTCCACTGCCTTCCCCGCAAGCGCAATGACCAGAGTTCCATCCCCAGTACCAAAAAAAAAATATTTGTTTCCCCCTGCTTATGTTTGGGCTTATCTCCTGATTTTGCTGTAGGCATTGTGAATCACTGGTTTTGCCATCCTCATTGTGTTACCTGGTTTCATAGGGAGATTTAGGAGAGATTCAGAAAGTACACTGTCACTGCTATCATCGTCCCAGAATCCTCTCACTGACAAATGTTTTAAAGGATGGTCTATATCTTTTCAAATAGAATGACATCTACAAGTTAAAAATCAAATGCAGTCCAGTAGTTGCTTCTTAGTTTAATGCCAGATAACTTTACAGTGAAACAAATTACAGCAACTCTAAATATCATAAAATGTGTACCTGTTGAATGTATGTCATTTCTTCAGTGATATAGTTTAATAATTTGTGTGTTGTGTTCTGTTTTGACTGTGTTAAGAATCAGCTTTTCTCTTTCAGAATAACAAGCCTCTGTATTCATTTGAAGATAATTCAGACTATGTTTATGATGTTATGTGGTCACCCACCCACCCAGCCTTGTTTGCCTGTGTGGATGGCATGGGGAGACTGGATTTATGGAATCTCAATAATGACACAGAGGTGAGCAGGAAAATAACAAAAATTGCACTGAAAAATAGAAAATTGGAGATTTATTGAATAATTTGTGAAATTCCTTTTATCCCAAGGAATGTAAAAGTGTTCTATGATTGTAGCTTCATCAAAGAAACCCAATAAGCTTTGTACCCTAAATGACAAACAGCATACTGTGCTGAACTGAAGGGAGAAATAATGTTGTCATGAGTACTGGGGCATTTCCTCTTGCTTCTGAAAAGCATTAGTGTCTCTGATGTCCTGGCAAAGTCTCATTCATAAGGCAACTGGAATATTTTTCATTCATAGGCTAGAAAGCAGATAGTTTGAGTCTCAAAGCATGTTAACCTTAATTCTGAATTTCTGAATTACCTCTTAGCCTTGAAGAATTGTGTATCATCCATAAGTATTAGTCTTAGCCTGACTTGTGTGAATGAAGGAAAATGTATTTTGATTTTTTTCCATGAAGGATTGAGATCAGCATTACTGGCCAAATAAAAAGAATGCAGAAAGCATCAAATTTCTAATTGTTACATTAAAATCATTCATTAGCAGTAACATTTAACCTTCACCTATCATCTATTTTTAGCCATGTTTTTAGAGAGGCTTATTTTCTTAGATTTCAGTTTTGCTGTTGGTTAAGAGAAGTAATGTTAGCAGTTCCATCAGTAATAGTTGTTGAAGAAAAGGTCACTTGGTGCTTTCTCTCACATCTCATATTTCTGGTGGCATCTTTCCTAATCGCTTTAAGTAAAATAGTTGGTTATACAAGGCCAGGGCGGTTGTATGTTACAAGTGTAAGAATTTTAACATAGTATGAACTTGTCTAGTAGTTTAGAAAGGTACTACTAGGAAAAGGTATTAAGCCATAGTCAGGTGATTGGATTTGGTTATTTTCGCGTTACCTAGAATGGCACCAGTTCTTAGTTTTTATTTTGGTACCAGAGATCTTTGGTTATTATTAAATGTAGATCTTTAATATTAACTCAATATATCAAAATGTTTCTTTGTGACAATTTTTGGCTAATCATTAGAGAAGATCAGTGTCAACCTTAAGGATCATTTTGGTCAGATTTCAAAACTTTTTAAACATTCCATTGTGCATTTCAGCCTGAATCAGATGTTGAAGGTTTGCTTCATGTACAGCAAGTAAATCTTTTTCCTCTGCGTAGGGAGTGGCACAGTGAAATTCCAAGGGGCTGGTGCTGTCATGTTGGTGCCATCATCCTGCTTTCCTCAGCCAGTTCACAGGAGTAAGAGGCTTTGTAAAGACCTGTTCTGCACCTTCACTAGGAACTGTGGACCAAATATAGGTTTTAGCCGTCAAAGAAGCAGGCTACAAAAATAATTCCTGTCCTCTTTAAGTTGAGCCATGATCTCTTTATGAGAGCTTCTGAAATGTTTTCTTTGTAAATGGGTTTTGGCCATATGTTTTCAAACAGCTTTGACTACTTAAGTTAAACAACAAAAAAATCCTTTATTAAACAGAAGATCTTTCAAAATGATATATGTAGTCCTGTAAGAATTTCTTATATAAGGACTTGTCATTTTCCCAAACCATTTTTAAGGATTGACTATAATGTCATCCATAATGTATCACTGAACAGAAAGAAACTTGGGGAAATTCTTTATCTATTTTCATCTGTTTTTTAAAAACATGCCAGATTGAAAGAAGAATTGCTGTTTTACATGTTTATAGAAATTTTGATGAAACTTTTAACACTGCACTATATTTTAAATGACTTTAGGTACCAACTGCCAGCATTTCTGTGGAGGGTAATCCTGCTCTTAATCGTGTAAGATGGACCCATTCTGGAAGAGAGATTGCCGTGGGTGATTCTGAAGGACAGATTGTTATATATGATGTGGGAGAGGTATGGGACTTGGTGCCTGTGATTCTGATACATCTGTGTAGTGGCTAAACCTTGTCTTCATGGTTCATGAATTGTATAAACCATATGGTTGCATACTTCGCACCACAGAAGCAACTCTTGAAATTAATTTCCTTTCTAAACTGGATCTTCTGTGTCCCCGTTTAACAGATTTTGAGAGTAATACAATATGTTGGAAGGACCCTGTTGCTTGAAGCATATGTTGCTAGAAATTAGAAATTCTTCAGGCAGAAGAAATGTGGAGTTATAGATGGACTTTGGTATTTTACAGAATTGATACTAAGATTTTATTATTCTACATTCATAGATTTGTTTCACCAGATAGTAGAAACCAAAAGAGCTATGTTTTGAGAGTTATCTGATGGCGGTGGGAAATGTGAATTTTGAGCCTTGATGCAAAGCCATTATAATTGGATTCAACAGGATGAGTTGCAGCTTTTAGCTTCAGTACACAATGCCTGGGGTTGATCCCTGGCTAGTGCCTTAATCACTTTTTCTTCTGCTATGGTCATGATTTCACATCCTGTCTAGATCCCCATGGCCTCTAGCAATTCCAACTGGAGGTAGACTGAATCATTTTAGAAGAGCCAGTTGAACTGTCTGCACTGTCAAATATCCACTGGCAGAGTGTTGCTGTTGAATAATTAAATGTGGATAGTACAACTTTTAATTTTAATTAAATGTAAACAGTCACATATGGCTAGCAGCTACCTACTGGGTAGTATAGACTTAGAAGCAGGTATGTACATTTGCCACAATGAGTGCTTTGTGCCCTATCATGGCAGTGTCAGACTCTCATAATGTAGTTATCAAAAGCCTTTATAATTGGACTGCCTCTGTGAGGCAGAAGCACCACAAGCTTTTTTGTCCCTTCTGCCTCTGATATATCAACACTAAATGGTAAGTAGTAGCATAGCTTCTGATGAAGGAAGTAGGGGATCAAGAAAGGTTATGCTCCCAACAAGAATAAATACATCTAAGAAATGAACTCTTGCAAACCATGTTTTGAAACTGTTTCATAATAGGGATGACGCAAAACTGAAGTTAAATTTTTAAAGGAATTCCTTTCCATCAGCAAAATCCTTAAGATGGTGCATAGGAGTTTCATTTACAAGGCATCATTGTTATTCTCTCTCGCACTGATGGTGATAATAGCAAAGTCATTTCAAAGGCTGTCACAACATCAGAAAAACCTTCTTTTGTTTTGAAATGTTATAAATCATTGTTATAGTCACTGTCATTGTGGAAAGGCCATTCAGGTCAATTATCACTTTTTAGTGGAAAAAATTATTAGAAAACAAAACTGAGTAGTAGTAGATAAGATGGTCTTTTATTTCAGTGTACATAAGACATTGTCTTTCTTTTAACAGCAGATTGCTGTTCCCCGCAATGACGAATGGGCGCGGTTTGGCCGAACACTTGCAGAAATTAATGCAAACCGAGCTGATGCAGAGGAGGAAGCAGCTACCCGAATACCTGCTTAGTTCTTGGAAAGGGGAATGTAGTCTTAGTGGATTTGTGGAAAACACTTAAGTAGATTCTAAGACTATTTGCATGCTTCTGTCTGAATGATAATTAAAAGAAAATTTCATGGATTAATCTGTGGATTTAATGCAGCAAGCAAAGCTTACAATGTCTTTTTATATTATACACATTTTGTTTTGGATTCGTGTCATTTTTAATACAACTGACTTTACAGAATGCAGCTTTTTCTGAATTCTAATGCACAGGTGTATATTTAGTAATCTTTTGAATCTTTTCAATTTATAACACTACAGTTATTTCAAAAGCACAGATTAAATAAATCCTACATATTTTTAAATAATCCCAATTCCTGTTACACTGATAATATTTTAACCATAATGTGTAGGAACATTGTTCTTCATCACAGCATGTAGACACTTATCCAAGTTCCATTCTAACATCCTTGTCTTTATAGTTCAAGTAGTCATTATCTAAAAATAAAAACAAACATACTAACTTTTCAATGTTCATTTTTACTCCTTGCAATTTGAATTTTCCATCTTTTTTTATAAAATGTCTTTTATTATTATCCTTCTTAAGCCCTGCTGTGAGCAGCTACTTTGAATCCTGAAAAGCTTTGTGCCTTACATATACCATCCAGGGCATACTACAGATTTCCCTATGCATTATGAACTGGTGTTTGGATAATCTGTCAGTGAAGTTTCCCCTATATTAACTTTTGCTGTACTACCTTATTTTCTTGCTATCCATATTGAAAGGATAAGTGGAAAGCTCCTAATGTTTTTACTAATTGAGTCTACTGTGCATGTGAGCTCTCTGAGTAAAGTCTCCTTTGAGACTGACTGATTTCATGGTTGTGGTAGTGATAAAGGAAGGCACAGTGCTGAGATGACCTGTGCTTTGGCATTTTAGCAGCTCCACACACCTTGAGATCTGTAACCCTACCTTTCTCTACAAGTCTGAAAGGTCGGTGATGAATACCTAACAATTAGTGTTGAAATCAACCAATTTTAGGGTTAGAGAAATGTATTATGATCAGATCTTGATTTGTAGCCGCTTTAAACTTGCCATCTCCTTTGTTGGGACCTTTTGAATAAAAGACAAGCTTTAGATAGACAAAAGAACTTGAACTAGGAAGGAAGATTAGAAATCAGAATTTGAACATTTTAATTCCAATAAAGATTTACTGTGAGAGAATTCTAAATAATAACAGAACGTCTTAACTATGAGTATTCTGCAGCATAAAGAATAGTTGACCTAGAATATTAGACCCCGATTCTAGTTCTACCTCTGGCACCTATAAGAAGTCAGATTTTGGCCAAGCCTGTGCCTCATTCCTTAATCAAGGAATTAAGTTCAAATTAGATGATTTCTGAATTTCCTTCCTGCTCTAAAATTATTAATTGTATTAATTACACCAGGCACTTTTCATGTTTGTATATTTAGTTTTCCTAAATTGACCCCTGTAATTCCCCATTATTTGCCAAAGATAACATCTCAAGTTATTTCATGGCAGCAGTGTCTTTAAAAAGTTCAACTGCAGCAAGGTCACACTGTGTAGAAAAATGCATGTCATTGTAATAGCTATTGTATTTTTGCCCTCAGTTTGTAAGAATGACTAGAAAAAGAGAAAACATAACTAAAACACAATGTTACATAAAGTTGAAAATCAAGAGATGTGACGAACCATGGGACTCAAGTTTTGTTCAATTATAAAAGAAAATAAAATTGGTAAACTTGTAAAATACCACTAAAGAATTTTTGCTTTGGGAGAATAATTACTCCTCTTTCCTCCCAAAACCTTAATGTAGACCTTTGCTTATTCAACTTTAATATATGTTTTTAGACACACATGAATTTATTATAAGGAATTAGCTCTAAAGCTAACTGTAATAGAAAAGAAAGTACTATACTGAGACACACAATTGACATAGAATCTTCTAACAAAATTAAGTTAACAAGAAGTATATCAGCTCTTTATACTTTTAAAAATGAAAGACATGAATTTTGAAAGAATAGTTATAGAAATTGTAAAGTTGTTAATCACTTACTTTTTTTGAGCAGAAAAGAAGTTATAGCTCCCTGGCTAGCTTTGCTTTGTTTCTCTCTTTTGAAAGGGAAGTTAATTTTTTTACCATTATTTATGTTGAGGAAGGATAGTTTTACAGGCAATAAATAACTTGCAGTAAATCTCTGAGGTCATTTTTTGGTATCGTTTAAACCAAATATTGACTGGTAGAAGCTTTCTTCCTCTTACAGATACAGTTCCCTCTACAGTGTTTGGAAAATCTCCTCATATTATTGTGGTTGCAGTAATGCTGGGATACTGCACTGTGAAGGAATAGATGACTTAAAGGTATAGGATGAGGAAGTAAAGTAGTTTCAAGGATGACTGATCCTAGTCTTTCAGTGTTAGAAAAAGGTTGATTTATTTCTGTTCTGTACTAGTACAGGAAAAGCATCTGAACCATGTGGAAATGAAGGGCTTGAATGAATAAATGAAATCTGCTATGAAGCATATCATTTTTCCTCTTCCCTTCCTAATGGGCATGCATTTTAAATATCATTTCCACAATAGTATTTCAACATTGGCATTGCACCGATTTTCTAAATAGGAAAAGCTGGGTAATTAGATGTATGTTATCGAGAACAGAGCTCCAGCTCCACCTCCAGCGGCTGGTTGGCTTCCATGTGGTGTTACGTACCTAACCCATGGGAGTGACTCTTAAGGTACAGGGCCTGCTGCTCTGCTTCTTTTGATGACTTGGTGATGGAATGCCAATTCAGTTTTTTTCTTTTTTGATAATCCAAGCTGTATAATGGCAATAAAGGAGTTCTTGCTTTCCAGCTAGGGACCTCACAGCTTTGGGGAAAATACTCCCTAGTAGAACCTTATATTTGACTCAAAAATTATAAATGCTAGGAGATTAGAGATCAGGATCTGAGGACTTTTAGTTCTATTGAAGAAACCAGAGTTGCCCCAAAAACAATATTAAAAGAACATCCACATTCATTATTTCTTTTCAGTGGAGAATTGCACTTCAGAACATTCTTTTAACCATTATCTTTGGTCTTACTACCCCAAAATGTTAATAACTCACTGTATTATATTTTCAAAATCCTTTTCTTACACAAGAAAGAGTCAGTTTTGGAAAAAGATCCAAACCGGGTGTGGTGGTACACACCTATAATCCCTGTACTCGGGAGGCTCGGGCAGAAAGATCTCTGTGAGTTCAAGGCCAGCCTGAACTACATACCAAGACCTTGTCTCAAAAAACAAAAAAAAAAAAACAGAGGAAAAAAGATCCTACAGTCCTAAACAGAATGTCAATTGCAGCCAAGGCAAGACTGCACTTGCCTATAATCCCAGCACTGGGAGGCTGAGGCAGGAATATCACAAGTTCAAGCTCAGCCAAGGCAATTTAGCAAATTAAGAGAGACACTGTCTCGGCAGGGGTGGGGAGGTGGGGGTACTAGGGCATGGCTCAGTGCAAAGGCCTTAGCTTCAGTCCCGAGTTCCACAGTGGGCAGGGTGCCAACTGCCAGACTGAACAGCCACCACCTTGTAATGCTTTTTCACCACAGGCCAAGGCTCTCAGACCTTTTGTTGGACTTTTGGTATTTAGATTCTCCTTCTGCCTGCCATGTTCACAATGCCATAACTTCTAAAAGTTCAAATGGATGTCTAGTATACAAGTTTTTAATATGTAGCTTCTAGCTACAGATAAGTTTCGACACAGCCAATCAGCAATCTTTCACAAACTTTTATAAAATTACAGTATTTTGTGTTGTTAGTTTCATAGCAGGAATCTCAGTTTGGGCTTTTTAATATTCCATTACCAGTTCCCAGTCAGAGGATGGAACAGCTTGTGCTCAGATAAGCTTCCTGAAAGGCCTATTTCCCTTTGTGAGGTCACTTATTCAGGCAGGATGAGGTATTATCCTGCTTCTCTTAGGAGGTACTTGATTTGGTCAGAAATCTGTGAGGCCGTGATTGTATGGGGTGCGCAACACCCTGCATCGCACCGAACATGCAGAGCCCTGACACTGACTTGGAATCAGGTACACCACCAGGAAGTCTTTGATAGCAAGTAATTGTGTGTCTGGTGAGTTTTCGTACTAGATTTTTTAAAGTACTTTTTTTCTGAACAAAATAATGGAAATGCATTGGAAGAAAATTTCTTATATTTAGGGTGGTCTGTATAGGAGGAGGAGGAGGAGTACTGGGCTCATGATCACTGGGACACATCACTTCTGTTGTCTGTTAAATGAGGAAAATACTTGCTTCCTGTGACAATTAATGAGAAGGTGTATGTGAAGACTTTACACATTATAAAGTACTACAGAAATAAGGGCTTTTATTATTTTGATTTTTTAAGAATGGAGAAGAGACCATTCTGTGAAGATTTTGTGCAATGTAAACAGAAGGCTCATCTAGGCTAGGCGTGGTGGCACACGCCTATGATCCCAGCGCTCGGGAGGCTGAGGCAGGAAGATCACTGAGAGTTCTAGGCCAGCCTGAGCTACATAGTGAGTTCACAGCCAACCTGAACTACAAAGCGAGACCCTGTCTCAAAAAAAAAAGAGAATAAAAACAAGGCTTATCTTTGAAGGATTCAGGAGCATGGTGTTCATGAAATTGTTTTTGAATTCTAAAAAAATCTCAGCACAGTTTAAACCCTAAGAACAGTCCTCTGATGTTTAGGAATAGCAGTGAACCCACTGGAAAATATTGCTATTAATCATGGATACTTTTCCTAGAAATGTCTTCTCTCTCTACATTCTATGGTAAAGTTAGCATTAAGTAGAAAAAAAAAATGACCCATTCTGAATTTCCAGCCTGTACCAACTGTTGTTCTTACATTAGTTCCATACATATCCAGAGCCTTATAAAAGAGGAAGTAGAACTACCTTTTGAATCTGTAAGAAAACAAACTTGCTTCAATACTAATTATATTAAAAGAAAAAAAAAAAAAGACTGCACTACAGCATAGTAGCAGAACCACAGTCACTTCCTCAAAAATCTGGGGAACAAACTGTTCTAATTTCTGTAGTACCCTTCCTCTGTGCTGGGGTTAGTCCCCTTGGAAACAACACATGCATACTTCTGAGCAGATCACAGAGGAGCCTGGCTCCACGGGTAACAGTGTCTGGCTGTAGTCACAGGAAGCAGTACCATGAATCTGCAACGATCCCTCTCTATAATAATCTTCCTCACAACTGGACTGGCAGCTCCTTGCTCTCTTACTGTATCCAAAATATGATTTCCATCCAGACAGATGTCAAAACCTGATAATCAGAAACACCAACTGAATACGAAGTTGGTAAAATGACTAAGCCCTTACTTATGGGCCTCACTTTCATTAATGTTTGATACAAATCGTGAATTTGTTAGTACATTAAGGATCATTAGATTTGGAGGATGACCTCATCTTCCAAAGCTAAAAGAAATGACTTTAGTGTTCTTGAAACTCAAGAACTACTTAAGTAGTATTTTTATCAATTGAGAAGGACGTTTTGTGCTGAAAGTCAGATAAGGAGTATAGTGTGATAAAAAGACTGGCCCCATCCTCTCTGTTGTAAAATGAATGCTATAATATCATCGGTGGTGCAAGAGAATAACTGGCTTAATACATCTCCATCAGTATGATGCTGTGCTTTGGTTGGATTTGTAACTGTGAGGAAACAACTGACCTAAACCTTAACATTTGGTTGGTAGATTTACCCTTACAAAATAGAGTGGTCCTGGGATTTCTAGTTCCAAGAGACTTGGACTTAGAGAATGTATGTTGAAACTCGACTCTTCTTTGGGCAAATGGACTTACCTCGCTAAGCCTATTTCCTCATCTATTCTCAAGGTAGTTATAAGAATTAAACCTGAATATATATATATATATATATATATATATATATGGAAATGCATGCTAAACTATCAAGCACCACACAAATACAAAAATAACCTTCAGCAGAGTCACTGTTCCACAGCAGCTCATACTAGTGATAGGCTCTGTTTCTGGACTGCAAGAGGTTGGAAACAGGCTCTTTCTTAGAAATTCACAGGTCTCTGCTGACATAGCTGCTTTACTACACAGGCCTTTGTGATCAGTTAGGATTCCCTTGTAATCTTTATCTTAGCTTTTTCATTCTGCTTCCTCTGCCAGGAGAGACTACTAAGTCATTATAAGTTTCACGGAAACAGAGTTGGGAACAATACAAGCACTTACTCAAAGGTCTTGTACCAAGAGTATGTACTTACTGGAACTATACGAATGTTTCCAAAGTTATCGTCTCTCCTGCCTTATAAAGAACTGGCCTGTACATTTTGACCATGTAGTGACAATAACTTCTAAAACTTACTGAGCATATTTTAAATGATCATGTATGTACATATACAAATTCTCATTTATCCTGGTTCTCTTATGATTACTGTTTACAGAAGAGGAAAGTGATTTGAACCAACTTCTGTGGGCCTCATTGGTAGCCTGTTTCCATGGCATAAGTGCCCCTACCATAGCCAGCTGTTAACTATCAGTATGATGTCACTGAACATGGAATTGGGAGGGTATATAACAGGCTCTCAGTGAGCTGCTGCAAGCTGGAGCCAGCATGTTCCAGGGTTTGGGAACCTTAAGTGACTGTAGTGTAGGCACTAACCCAGGCAGCCTGGGTTTCAGAGCAGTATGCATAATTGTTTTACACTTTCTTGATGATCCCAGTCAACCAACAATTCAGCTGTGGGCTTTGGGGGTTGTTTTGTTTTCAAGACAAGAATCTCACTATACTGCCTCCCTTGGGTATCTGGAGTAACCGGCGCATGCCACCACGCCCAGTAAGAATTCAGTGTTTTACTCAGATAACCCTACACACAGTGAGTGATATGTGTTTAAAGACCCTAAAGCATCTCCATATGAAGAGAATTCAGATTAGTCTTCTGGCTTCCAGGAAAGTGGTTCTAGAAATTTTTACTCTGATTAGCTCAAACTACTAGAATAAGCAGGTTAGATACAGGAATAGAAGTTTCCACTGGTTGAAAAATATGGCAGTAGCTATGAAGTACTTACCTACAATTGCACAGAACTCCTTTATGGCCTCTCAGCTGCCTGAGCCCACTCAGAAGTGGCTACCTTTCTCCTTCTTGGGCCCTGAGAAAATAAGTAAAAATCTTTCAGTTTTATAAGCTGAATGAGTATTATGTTCACAACAACATGCAAGTTCGGCTTCAATTTTAGTGCACAGTCTCCTCAGAATTCTGTGCCAGAAAATAGCAGCCAGCAGAAAACCAGTCCACAGCCACTGCCTTCCTCCTCCACCGTCAGCTCCATACTGAAACACTCGTGGGTTCTTCGATCTACATGCCTAAGTTTTGTTGACATCCCTGCAAATAGCCAGCCCTTGGCCACTTCGTTTGTGTGAATTTGATGGATGTGGGCCAGGGGAAGAAACCCCATAAGCCCCAGAAGCTGAGCTGTTTAGACAGGAAATTCACAGGCCCAATACCTTGAACATAGGGTAAAAGGGAACAACATTGGTTTCAAGTGGGGGGGTCCTGTTCACCCTGTGGACTTTTTGCCCCTTGGGGAAAGGCACAGGTAGGCACAGGACTCTTGTTTCAAGAGACCTTCTAATATGAGGCAGCTAAGGGCAGTGCTGGGCCTGTTTTTTCTCTTAAAAACAGCTGACTCATTTAAAAAGATATTTCTCTTGTCCCTAATCTGTTATTTTTCTAATGCAAATAATACTGATTGTCACTAAATACTTTTTCATGACCCCTAGAAATTAGTTTTCATCACTGATGGGTCTGTCATGAAACTTCCATACTAGGAAGCAGAGAACGATGTTTCAATAGAACCTTGTAAATTAATAATTTCTGTGAATGTCTAACTGTACATTACATGCTATAACTATAGAATCATCCCAGGAGACACTTCAACACTAATTCTTTTTTTTTATTTTCAATCCCACAAATTTAATATAGCACTTGTTAAATTATCATCATTAATCAGGCTGTGTTTTGTTTTTTGTTTTGAGAATAGTGATTATGCTTTAATTCATTTCTAAACCCAGCACAATGGATCACACAGTAGGTGCTCAATACATGGCTGCTGATTTATTCATATATTTTTGGAATGAGCTACTTTCCAATGAAGCTTTAATAATTTAGACTTAAAAAGTGGTTTCTTAATGTTTGGTTTACTGACCCCAAATTCTATATTGAGTTAAAAATTGCAATTAACGCATGTAATATTTTATGACTGACAAAATGCTTTTCATAGTTCCTGATTCTTTTTTTCTTTATATATCCTTTTATTGGTACATTTTAGGTATACAATATAATGACATTCATCATTGGAAATTTGCACCTTTACATAATCTCTCTTGGTTCTTATTTTT
>NW_004624787.1:9173358-9206795 GCF_000247695.1 Heterocephalus glaber
AAAAAAAAAAAAAAAAATTATTATAAAAGTCCATGCTGATATTAGTAAAATTGTAACTTTTTAAAAGGCTGAATAATCAAAGGATACTGCGGAAAAGCAAAGCTGTCCCTTACAAGGTGGGTCAATTATCACCTAGAAGTGCGGATGGAGTTAGTATTAAGGAAAGTCAAAAGATACAGAGATAGGTAAAAAACATTCCAGTATCTAAACAGAAAGGAGACAGGAGGAAAAGTAGAGAGAAAATATCTAGAATTCTTTGGTCTAAAAAAGATACAAGTTTTAAGATTAAAAAGATTCATCCCTGTTAAGTATGAATTATTGACCAAAAATGTCAGATTATTTCAAAAGGAGTGATTGTGAACCTATTTATCACAGTGCACTAAAATTTACACTGAAAAATGAAAAGGTTGTCACAAAGAAAAATTTCAAACAGATGGAAGTAAGTTAATTGAATAACAGGGTAAAAAGGAAATTTAAAAACCATTAATCATTTAGTATTTAATACAAAATTGGGACTTCTTGGGAAAATGTCTAGTGTCTGGTCATGGCAAGAATGAAAACAAGGAGCTGGAGTCCTTCATTGTAGAAGCAAGCAAAGAAATGACCAAAGGGGTTCCTGAGGTCAGATCAGACAGTTTTGTTTTTGTTTTTGTTTTTGGTACCGGGGATCAAACTTGGGTCCTTGGCTTGCGCGGCAGGTGGCAGAACCACTGAGCTAAATCCCCAGCCTAGACAGACAGTTTGATCCCTGGTACTGGAAAAAAAAAGAAAGAAAGAAAGAAAAAGTAAATAAATAAATGCAAAATTGAATATAACAATCTATTTGAAAGAATTAAGATATCACAGCCAAGTAAAGTTCATCCTAGAAATTTTTAAATGCTTCAATATTAGGAAATTTAATCACATTAAAAAATTAAAAGAGAAAAAATCTTATGATCTCAGTAAACCGATGAAGTATTTCATAAAATTTATTTATTTTTTAAAAAATAAGAAATGCCAAAATAAAATAGGAGTAGCATAAAACTCTTAAGGAAATCTATCAGTATGCCTTCCACTTAAGGGGAAGACATTAGAATCTTTCTCACTAAAGCTGTGGAAAAAGCAAAAGTGGCTGTTATGAAGCTCTTCCTATTCAACATTATAATGGAGGTCCACACCTCTACACTAATAAAATGTACTGAAAACACATAAAACTATTTTGTAGGGAGAATTTTTAATGAAAAGCCAAGACCATCAACTGAAAAATTATTATAAAGTTCATTAAAATGGCTGAGTATATCACCCCAGTTACAATGACTATTATCAAAAAGAAAAAATAGCAAATGTTGGTGAGGATGCAGAGAAAGGAAAATTCTCACACACTGCAGAAATGTAAACCTAGTATAGCCATTATGGAAAACAGTATGAAGTTTCCTCAAAACATGAGAAACTATCACATATGATCCACGATCCACTAAGCCCACTACTGGGCATAGAGCCAAAGGAATGAAATCTGTATGTCAAAAAGACACGTGGCCTGGGGGTTTAGCTCAGTGGTTCTCCCACCTGCTTTGCAAGCACAAGGTCCAGAGTTCAATCCCCAGTACCAAAAAAAGACATTTGCACTCCCATGTTTTCTGCAGCATTTCTCAAAATAGCCAAGAAAAAAAATCAACCTAGGTGTCCATTAAGAGATGAATAAAGGAAATACAGTAAATAAAAATGTTATATCATTCAGAATTATTCTGCCATAAAAAAGTATGAAGTCCTGTCATTTGTGGCAACATGGATGAGCTTGGAAGACCTCATGTTAAGTAAAGTAAGTCAGGCACAGAAAGACAAATGCCACTTATTCTCACAAATGAAAGCTAAAAAGCTGGTCTCCTAGAAGTCAAGAATAGAGGGTACCAGGGGCTGGGAAGGATGGGAGGAGAGGAATAGAGAGAGGATGCAGGTTACAGGAGGGTATGGGATGAAGTTGGCTAAGAGGAGCAACTTCTAATGTCCTATGGCACAGCTAACTATGGTTGACAGCAATTGTGTATTTCAATAGCTGGTGGCAAGGATTCTGAATATGACCAACACAAAGCAGTGATAAATGTTTGAGGCGGTTAACATGCCAGTTAGCCTGATCTGATCATTACACACTGTTGCAAAATCACAATGTACCCCAATGTAGAATCATTGGATCAATTAAAAATTGTCAAGGTGACCATGGGATCATCATACCAAAATCAACACCTTTCTCAGGTATAACGTTCATTACAAAATGTAGTGGGCAATAACCTGTTCACAGTAGTGAAAATGTTTAAATCAATACAAGAATAAAACTTACTAACATAACAGCAATTTTGCTAAAGGACATCAAAATCTGAAAAACTGAAAGAGTTCATATTATCAAATATCAGTATACTCCCTAAAACTAATCTGTAAATTTAATTAATTTTTAAATAGAACTTTTAAAATGTTGATTATAAAATTCATATGGAAGATAAATGACAGAAAAGTAACCACAATAATTTTGAAAATGAAGAACACTGAAGAGGTATCAAATGCTATTTCAAACCTCATTTTTTTTTTTGGTACCAGGGATCGAACTCAGGACCTTGCACTTGCAAGGCAGGCGCTGGAACCACTGAGCTAAATCCCTAGCCCCTCAAATGCTATTTCATATTAAAGTAATAGTGATGTTGTACGGTAATTCAACAACATAGTACCAATAGCAAGATAAGAAATAGCTCAAAGGACTGTGAATAGAGAATACAGAAATAGGTTCGACTATATTTGGAATTTTCTTTGTGATACAGGTGTCATTCAAAGCTGGGCACGTTGGCACATGCCTGTAATCCTAGCACTCTAGGAGGCTGAGGCAGGAAGATCTCAAGTTCAAGCCCACCAAGGGCTCAAAAAAATTTTTTAAAAGCTGGGGATGTAGTTCGATTGGAAGACCCTGGGTTCAATCCTCAACACCACAGTAAATCAGTAAGTCACAAACATACATACATATAGCATTCAAAATAAGAAAAATATGCCAGGCATGGTGGCACATGCCTGTAATCTGATACTGGGGAGGCTGAGCCAAGAGGATCTCAAGTTTAAACCCATCCTGGGAAACTCAGACCCTATCTCAAAATCCTTCCACGCTTTGCTAGTGGGAATGCAAAACAATACAGTCACCTTGGAAGACAGTTTGGCACTTCTTTTTTTTTTTTGGTACCAGGGATCAAACTCAGGACCTTGTACTTCCAAGGCAGATACAATGCCATGGAGCTAAATCCCTGGCCCAAATTTAGTACTTTTTAATAAAACTAAATCTATTCTTTTTTTTTTTCTTTTTGGTATGGGGATCAAACTCTGGACCTTGCACTTGTGAGGCAGGCGGTGGAACCACTGAGCTAAATCCCCGGCCCCTAAATCTATTCTTAACATATAACCCATCACTCATTCCTTGTCATTTACCCAACGGAGATGAAAATTTATACCCACACAAAAGCCTGCATGCAGATGTTTATTCCAACTTTATTCAGAATTGCTTTATTCAGAAGCCACCAAGATCTCTCCTGGAATAAACTGTGGTACATCCAGACAGTGGAATATTATTCAGCATTAAAAAGAAATGAACTCTCAAGCCATAAAAATTCAAAGAAGAAATTTAAAGAGATATAACCAAGTCAAGAAAGCCAATCTGAAAAAGCCACTACATGCCCTTTGATTCTAATATATGAAGTTCGGGAAAGGGCAAGACCATGGGGACAGTGGAAAGCTTTGTGGTTGTCAGGAGTTGAAAGGAAGAAGGGATGAGGAGGCATAGCATAGACTCTGGGGCCAGAGAAATATTCTTTTACAGTGGTGGACACATGGACTGTATATCTGTCAGAACCTCAGGAGTGACCTGTAGCATGACTTGGGGACTCCGGGCCCTGATGCTAGTGGCCGTGGCTAGGGAGCTGCTGGCCGGGTAGGCCACAACTGTGTGGGCTAGAGGGGCAGCAGATGGCAACACTGTGCTTTCCACTCAATTCTGCTGTGAACCTAAACCTGCTCTAAAAAGCCTATTATTTATTTATTTATTTATCTTTGCTACCGGGGATGGAACTCAGGACCTTGCACTTGCTAGCCAGGCGGCACCACTGAGCTAAATTCCCTAGCCCTAAAAAAGCCTATTTTTAAAAAATACGTTTTCCTACTCCTCACCCTACATTCAATAAAAAGTAAAACTAAAAGCTAAATGCACAGAAAAATTCTGGAGAAACATAGCCACCCTAATTAAAAATTTTTAAATCGAGGGCCAGAGATTTAGCTCAGTGGTTCCGCCACCTGCCCGCAAGCACAAGGACCTGAGTTCAATCCTCAGTACCAAAAAAAAGAAAAAAAAATTTTAAATCAGCAACCCACAGCACACAAATAAAAAACTTCATTCCTAGGAAAATAGACTAGGTTATTTATATCAGTGCTGAAAACTAAAGTGCTGAATTTTTGAGTATATTTAAAGTACTGAAGACCTAATATATTACGTATTTACAAGTCAACAATGTAAGGAAAAGCCAGAACCCAGAGAAGTAAACCAAGCACTTAATCAGCCTTGAGAGCTAATACCAAGTGTTCAGGCATAACAAGATCCTTGTAATAAGAGCAGGATAAAGGAATCCAACTTCAATTTAATGAAGTACAGTATATCTATTGCAGACTTACTAAAAGAATGAGAAAGTATATAAACTCCAAACAGTGGGAAAGCAAAAACACAGGAATAATTGGTCCAAAACACTCAAGAAAAGTGAGAATAATATTAAAGAAATGGGACAAAGAAATTACAAAATAAAATGTTAGGACTAAATACAAATGATTTGTATCAGGGCATTAAATGAACTACAGGTGGGCATGGTGGCACATGACTATGATCCCAGCACTCAGGAGGCTGAGGCAGGAGGATCACTGTGAGGTCAAAGCCAGCCTGGGCTACATAGTGAGTTCAAGATCAGCCTGAACTACATAGTGAGACCCTGTCTAAAACCAACCAACCCCAAACAAATGAACTACATTGCTTTAGCTGAAAGACTGAAGTCAAACTACACTTTTTAAAAATTCAAATATTTGCTGCTTACAGAAGAGATATCTAAAACTAGAGAAAATATGGAAGAAAAGATGAGGACAATATGCCTTTAAATACAAAGAAAATTGGTATATTACCATAAAAACAGATTTTAGACAAAAAGCATTACAAGAGATAAAAACGGGAACTTTACAATGGCAAATAATTCAATTCACCAAGAATTCTGATAATTTTAAGTTTCAGTACACCTAATGACATAATCTTAAAATATATAAAGCAAACATTGACAGAGCTACGAGGATAAACAGAAAATACAAAATTATGATGGGAGACTTTAACATATTTCTCTTACTAATTAACACAACAAGCAAACAAAAAACTCAGTAGGAGCTGGGGATTTAGCCCACTGCCTGTCTTGCAAGCACAGGGTCCCAAGTTCAAACCCTGGTACCAAAACAAGATAAAAACAAAAAGGCTGGGGTGTAGCTCAGTGGTACAGCACTTACATAGCATCCACAAGGCCCTGGGTTCCATCCCCAGCAAGGTGAAAAAAAACAAAAACAAAAACAAAAACTCAGTAAGATACAGAAGTTTTCAATCAATCCCAACCCTTGACCAAGCATGATCGCAGGAAAGTGAGCGCACATGCATGCACACACGGCAAATGCCTGTCAACAGCAGGACACATCTCTATCTGTGTTCACAAGGTATTTATTGAAAATGACCACTTGTGGAGTCAAGAGCAACGCTCAGCATATTTTAAGGGGATTGTAATCACTGATACATATTCTTTGACCACAACGTGATTATGCTAAAAATCATCAGAAAAAGTAAGAAATCCTCCCAAATTTGGAAATCAAGAAACATTCTTCTAGCCAACCTCAGTGGGACATATCTGCAATGCCAGCACTCAGGAGTCTGTGTCAGGAAAATCACAAGTTCAAGCCCAGCCTGGGCAACTCGGGGACTTAGTGGGATTCTGTCTCAAAATTAAAATTAAAAGGGGCCGGGGATTTAGCTCAGTGGCACCACGTTTGTCTTGCAAGCGCAAGGTCCCGAGTTTGATCCCTGGTAACACACACATAAAAAATTAAAATTAAAAAAAGAAATTAAAAGTGGGAGGAGGCTAGAGATTTAGCTTAGTCCAAAGGAATTGGGTTAAAAGAAAAAAAAAAAACCCTTCTAAATAACCCCTGAGTCTAAGAAGATATCAAAATCAGTTACGAGTTCCCTGTCAGCTTCTAGCATTTCTAGCACATGGTGAACAGAAAAGCATTCTTAGAGGAAATCATAATGAAAAATTTCCAGCTTTCTTTTTAAAGAAAATAGTGAGATAAATATTCATCTCAAGAAGTTATAGCTGGCCATGCGGATACATACCTGTAATCCCAGCACTAGAGAGGCTGAGGCAAGAGGATTGTCATAAGTTTGAGACCAGCCTGGGTTCCATAGTGAATTCAAGACCAGCCTGAACTACATGGTGAAACTGTCTCAAAAAAACAAAAAAAAGTAGTTAGAAAAAGATGGTAAAACAAAAACAATTAAATGAAAGAAAACAGATAAGATCAGAAATAAATGAAATCAAAACACAATCAAAAGGATCAACAAAGGCAATTCTCTGTAAAAACAAAAAATGATCACTCTTTAGAATTATTAAAATACATAATTCACATTATTGGAAATGAGAAGGAATAGGCAATGTGCACATTTAAAATCTCAAGAAAACTTTAAAATTTCTAAAAGTCTGAAGAACTGGAAGAAAAAATATCACAAAAAATAAAAAACCTCAGAGACCTTTGTGGTACCACCAAGCATAACTGGAATTCAGAAGAGAAAAGCAAAAGAAGAAAAATGGATGCATCATATTCAAAAGACAAAAATATGAAAACAGAGAATGCTATCTTACCATATTTAAGGGAACCACAATATATATGATCAATGCTTATTTATCATCAGAAATCAGGCAGGAGAATGGCATTCAAACTTCTGCAAGAAAAAAAATCTGTCAAACAAGAATTCCATATCTAGCAGTACTACACTCCAAAAACAAAAGTAAAATAACAACATTCTGGAGGGAGGGAAGGAGGAGGGGACATAAAAAGAATGAGGACATGTTATGTTCATGTACCAGCTCTCCATGAAGTATGTAATCATTATGTACCACAAAAATGTACTATTCAAAATAAAAATTATAAAAAAGAAAATCTACCAAGCTGTACACTTTTTAAAAGTGACATTCTGAAACAAATAATGATTGCAAATATGTTAGCCAACCTACCTTGCAAGAATCACTAAAGGAAATCCTCCTTTTGAAAAGAGATACCAGTACATGATGACTCACTCACATTTACAAGAAATAAAAAACAAGGTAATTTCTTTTCAGTACTAGGGATTGAACCTAAGGCCTGCTCACAGTGCTACATCTGTAGCCCTCCTAGAATGCTGGGGTTACAGTGCTGGCTACATAAACAAATAGGAAAGACTCCATGTTTTCATGTTTCATTTCTTAATGGATTTAAAACATAACTGCAAGGATCAATAATTATTAAAGTGTGGCATTATAACATATAAAAATATAATATATATGACCACAATAGCAAAAGGGAGGAAACAGATCTCTATTAGAGTGAAGTTTTTATATTTTATTGGAGTTTTCTGGAATATAATTTATTGAACTTAATATTAATCAGAAGTAGGCTTGTTATAAGTTAATATATTATAACCTTTAAGGAACCTCTAAAAAAATAATTCCCAAACAAGAATTAAAATGACATACCACAAAATATATGTGGTATGAAAAAAAATACAGTGGACAATTAAATTTTAAAAATTTTATTACAGTAAAAGACACATTACCATTAGTCTCCCTCAAAATACTCCCTCTCAGGCCGGGGATTTAGCTCAGTGGTTTCACTGCCTGCTGTGCAAGCACAAGGACCCGAGTTCAATCCCCAGTACCAAAAAAAAAAAAAACCTCCCTCTCAATCTGAGCACACTTATCCCATCATTCTTGCCATTTTCTAAAGCAGTTCTGGAAGTCCTCTTTCCTGTTTGTTTTTGCTACCAGGGATCGAACTCAGGTCCTTGCACTTGCGCAGCAGGCGGCGAAACCACTGAGCTAAATCCCCAGCCCTCCTGAGTGTTTTTGCTTGCACTGTTTGTAGCTGCTTCGAAGTCCCAATTCAATTCAAAACTTTTACCTTTCATGGTCATTTTGACTTTGAGGAAGAGAAGGAAGTCAGAGAGTGCAGATCTGGTGAATAAGTGGATGAGAACACACTAGCATTTTTATTTTTATTTTTTTTCCGGTACTGGGGATCGAACTCAGGACTTTGCGCTTGCAAGGCAGGCACGGTGCCACTGCGCTAAACCCCTAGCCCACACTAGTATTTTTAGAAACCTGCTTTTCCATTGTACATCTCTCATCAATAGTATTCACCAAATTTTCAATTGCACCTCATAAATACACTCACAAGAGGACTGCTCTTTTTAAAAGTGTTTGAAGTGAGGGGGGATGCTTTATTCTGAGGTAGATTAATGGCAATGTCTTTTATTGTGATAACTTTTTAAAAATATAAACACTGACCATATTTTTTATGACACCTTATATATCTTATATAAAAGGTAGTTTAAAAAAAAGAGAACAACAAAAAGAGAAAACAAAACCCAACTACCAAACTAATGAGTTGAGCAAGTCTGCAAGTACAAGATCAATATACTGAAATCATTTTAATCTCTATATACTACTCATAAACTTCTGAAAATGAAGTTAAAATAATTCCATTCATAAAAACACCATAAAAAATAAATTACTTTGGAAAAAGAATTTAAGAAATACTCTGAAAAAGTACAATTGTGGCTGAAATTTTTAAAGATCTGCCTAAGCAGAGAGAGATTCCATTCCAACTTGGAATTCCATTCCCAGTTCAAAGATGGAACTCAATGTGAAGATAGCGGTTCTCGCCAGGTTCATCTCCGGAGCCAACAAAATCCCTAACAAAACACTGGTAGGCTGTTTGCAAAAAATGACAAGCCAATCTTAAAGTTTATTTGGAAAAGCAAAAAAATCCAACATAGCCAAAAGTTCTGAAAAAGAACAGTTAAAAGATTTATACCTTCCTATTTCAAAACTAAATATGAAGCAACAGTAATCAAGAGAGTATGGTCTTAGCAAAAGTACTATACAGTGACAGAGATGAATGGAACAAAACCTAAAGTCCAGAAATAAATCCTTATATCCATGGTCAATTAATTTTTGGTCAATTAATTTTTGATAAGAGCATTAAGGCAATTCATCAGAGAAGGGTGGTCTTTTCAAGTTATGGTGTTCAGACACTTGGATATCCACATCCAAGATAAATGTAGATCCTTCATACCACATAAAATAATTAACACTAAAGCGATCATAAACCTAAATGTAACAGTTAAAATACAAAAAACTTTTCAAAGAACAGGAAATCTTTATGACCATAGTGTAAGCAAAGAGTTTTTAGGTGACTCCTGAAGTATGATTAAGAGAAAGAGACAGAAATTGGATTTAATAAAAACAAAACTTGGTGCTATAAAAGACACCATTTAGAAAACAGAGAAAAGATGTTTGCAAGTCTGATACAGGACTCATGTTCAGAACATATAAAGAGCACCTACAACTCAACAATAAAAAGACAAACCCCAGGTTAAAAATAGGTAACAGATTTGAAGAAACAAATGTTTATAAACAGAGGAAAAGATGCTTAGCATTTTATTAGGAAAATGTAAATTAAACCACAATGTGGTATCACTTCACAGCCACTGAAAAGCTACAATAAAAGACAGACAATAACAAAGTGTTGCTGAACTGGTGAAACTGACATTCATCTATTACTGCTGGGAATATAAAATGAAACATTTCACATTTCGGAAGGTAATAGAAAGGCAGCAAAATTGGCTTGTGATGGTTACAGAGCTCAATAAAGAAAATCTCAGTAAAATTGTTTGAAAGAAAAGTTAAGTGGGCATGACAGTGGATGTCTATAATCTCAGCTACTTGGGAGGCTGAGGCAAGAGGATCCAAGTTTGAGGGTTGCCTGGGCAATTTAGCAAGACCCTCTGGGAAGGGAAAGGAAAAAGGAAGAGGGAAGGGAAGGAATGGAATGGGGAAGGGAAGGACGGAGGGGGAGAGCAGGGGAATTATACTGCCAGACCAATTTGCAGTCTATAATACGAGAAGGAGTTAGACACTACTAAGAGGAAACAGATAAATAATATGAGGCATTCTATTAGACAACTGGCTTACAATGAAAAACTATCAAAATGGCAGGACTATTTCAGAGCTATCTACTACAGATGTTTAACTACCAAGCATAATGTACTTTTTTTTTTGGTACCGGGGATCGAACTTGTGACCTTGCGCTTGCGAGGCAGGCACCGGAACCACTGAGCTAAATCCCCGGCCCCATAATGTACTGATTTGACTAGATTAGAAAGACATTGTTGGAGTAGTTGGGGAAACTTGGATTTAGAGTGAACATCTGATATTCACCCTAAAGTTTGGCCATAGCATGTCCTCATTATTAGGAGACAGATACTGCAACAGTGATGCAGTATGTGGTGAAAAAATGTAAATAAGTGGATCTAGCTGAGAAGTACTGAAATAATTCATTTTACCTCTTCAAACTTTTCTATCCATTTGAAAATCCGGATAATAAAGACAGGTTATATTTTATTCCTGCATATCAAAAATAACACTTTAAGGGATATAGTTTATAGTAGCATCCACATATATGACATATTTAGGAATATATACAACAAAAGATGTGACATCTTTGGTGATTATAAAACTTTATTAAGACTTTAAAAAGATTTAAGTAATAAAATATATCATGTTCATGGATTGGAAGCCCCCACTATAAATACAATATAAATTCTTCCAAATTGCCTTACAGACTCACTGCAACTCCAATCAAATTTTCACTGTGTCTCTCAATAAGCTATTTCTAATAATAAGAGGAAAGGATTTGCTATACTATAGATCAAAACATTTTTCTTAAGGATACAGTAATGAAGAGAGTGTAGAGTGGCACAGAAAAGGACCAGTATAACAAAGAAAGAGCTCAGAAGTAGCTTCAAGAATATATCGACACTTACCATACAACAAAGAGGTGCTGAAAGCCATCAGGAAGGGAAGGTTTTTCAATAAACAGTGCTGACCAGCAGATTGGCCAAACAGAGAAGCAAACCATTACTTCACCGTATATGCCAGAGACCCAAGTCGATGGAACCTAAAAGTGAGAGGCAAAACCGTACAGCATTTAATAAGGAAATCACTAACGACATTTTTGACCTAGAGAGAAACAGTAATTTTTAGAAAATGAAATGCAAAATAAGTTAATCATAAGGAAAAATATTGATATATTTGAATATATAAAATGTTAACCTATCAAAAACATTGTGAAAAGACAAGCCACAAAGTAGACAAAGATTTTGCAACACAACTTATAGCATCCAGAATATATAAACCTCTTGCAAACCAATGAGAAAAACAGGTGAAAAATGTTAACATATTCTTCACTTACAAAGGACAAAATCCAAACAGCCAATAAACATGAAAGTTGTTCAGCTTCATTTGATATAAGGAAAATGCTAATTAAAACCATAATGAAATCCATTATATACCTACCAGTTTTTGGTAAAAATCAAAAAGCCAATATACCTGGGAGGAAATTAGTCCAAGAGTCTTCAGAAAACAGTTTGGCATGACCTAGTACAGTTGATTCTAACAAACCCGCTGTCTCTATGGCTCCGTTACATACATACTCTTCCAGATGCATACTCCATCCAGAACACATGTTCATAAAATCCATAGCAGCACTGTCTGTAACATCTCCAAACTTGAAAAAAACCAAATGTCCATCAAGAGTACAATGAAAAATGAATTCTAATACATTCATACAATGGAATAAACTATGGCCACACAGCGATATGAATCTTACAAACATAATGTTTAGCAAAAGAAGTCTCAAAAGTATACAATATAACTTGATTCATATAAGTTTCAAAAATAGGGTATATATGAGTAATAAAACTATAAAGAAAGGCACAGAAATGATGAGTAGGGATGGTATTAAAGTGGAGAGAGAGGTTACGATAGGGAAGAACATATGGGGAGCTTCCAAGGTAAGAGAAATGTAGTATTTCTTGAACTGGTGGCCACATGGATGTTATCATCATCGCCGCCATCATCATCATCATCATTGGTGCTATCAAGGCAAAATGCAGGGGTATTCCACTACTGAGCTACATCCCCAGTCCTTTTAAAATTTTAGTTTTGAGAAAGGGCCTCACTGAGTTGCCCAGGCAAAACTTGAATTTTGCAGTCTTCCTGTCTCAGTCTCCAAGGGTGGGGAGATTACATGTGTGCATACCTGCATGAAAGGTATGTGTTTGTGTATATTTCAGGTACTTTCTGCATATTCCACAATAAGAAAATGTACAAATGACCAGTAAACATGAAAAGATATTCAACTCCACTAGCAATTATGAGAATGGCAAGTTTTAAAAAAACAAGATCACCTGTCATAATTTGCTAAAAAATAGGCTTTCTTACATGCTGCCTATAGAAAGAGCAATGTGACAATATGTATTAAAATGTAAAACTCACTTATCTTGTGAATTTTCAATTCTAAACTAGAACTCCAATTCTAAATACTGAGCCCTAAGGGAATACTAGCATGTATGTGTAAGATATACACACAAAGATGTTTTTCATGCACTACAGCATTGTTTGCAGTGGTGAAAAAAATGAGCAAATGTCAATAAAGGAATCTTTACAACAAGTTTCATAATCCACACAAGGATATACTATGCAGCTATTAAGAATGATACAGTTTTATAAACTGACATGGAAAGGTCTCAAAGACATACTTAGTGAGCAAAAGTAACAGTAACACATGACATAATCCTGTTTTTAAAAATATAATCGCGTATTTCTATAGCTGTATATAAAACAGACTACAGATTTAAATTTCTACTCTAACCTGTTAGCACTGATTACTCAGGCAGGAAGTGTGTGTGTAAATCTCATCCAATACACCCATTTGCTACATGTTATTACATTTCCATGGACTATTTGGGTATTTTTAACAAGAGGTAGGTAGAGCAAAACAATAGTGCTATTTGCTTCATTCTAATGTGTTTTCTAATCTAATACATTTGGAGATAACTTCCTTTCAAAGCAAATTCTTTTGTTCTCGGAGACCCTGTTGCAGTCACAGGGCTGTCAGCCACCTGCTGAGTGCCAAACAGGACTCTAAGTGACTGTCCATCTCTGGGCTTGCCCCTCTGAGATCCTGTGTACATTCTCACTCCCCAGCTCACTGGCCAGAGCAATGGTTTCCCAGGGCACTTTGCTAAAGTAAATAAATGCTGATGCTCCACATCAAATCACATCCTCAGGAAAACCTAGATGTGGCTGCCAAAATGCATGTTCAGATCTAAATTACCAACCATACCCTTGGTGAGCAACTTTTGGAATAAGTAGTTTTCATCTGGACTTCCCCTCCCTCAACCTCACCCTTTTCCAAAACTATTTCCTATAAAAGGTGGGAGAGTGGGCAAACCTGACCATGAGTTAGTTAGAATCAGCAGTAAATCAGTACAAAAGCACCGTCAGTGTATTCACAAAGAATAAGCCGACCACACGCATACTTTTTGGTGTGCTCTATTGTCGACTGGAACCACACTATCGGAAAGGAGGCTGCCAAAACATCCTTTCCTCTTTCAAAGGCTTGGCCTTTGCCTTGCTGTGTCGGAGAAAAGCGAAGTGCACGGTATTGCCGGAGACACCTATTTCCCTATGCACACTGACAGAGAGGCGCTGTCTCACAGTGCTTTGAGACCAACAGAGAGGATAGGATCACACGCACATTAAATCAGAGAGAGACACAGCAGCCATGCGAGTCATTAGCCCACTCCTCCGGCAGCCACCGGCACACACTCTGCTGAAGTATCACTGATTTCTTGCTCGCATTATGTCTTTTATCAGCAAATACTTTCTCATTCCAGAATGGAAAACAAACTAAGAATTAAATACATCCAATATTGACACTTTATTTCCCTAAGTCACCAATAAGAGAAGGGATTTAAATACATTTATTCTTATGTGACTCTTAATAAAACACTTTCAAAACATTCTGTACATTTCAAGCCACTCCGACCGCATGACACTTCTATAAATCCGACTGGTTGGGATGAGGTGCCGAGATGTCTGTACAAAGATGTACAATATGTACAGTCACTGTTAAGTACAAGCTGTGCAGAGCAGAGTCTAGGACACTAATTCATGCCAAGGTTTAGAAAACATTTCAACACATGAGACTAAAGCTTGAAACTGCCTTGTGGCTTTTCCCCCTGGGCAAATGATTACTTCATAAACAAATATATGTATATATCATGTGGAAAGAATAGCTGGACTCCCAGGCTCAGTCAGCACCATGCAGCTAACTGGATGCGTCACAGGGCTGCTCTCCTCTGCCTCTCTCCTCATGGTGCCATTCCGCAGCTTGAGACAACTGCCTCATCACTGAGCTGCCACCGCTGCTGCCTTTGGCTGAACCACAGCAACACTAGGAGATTTAAATTTGGGGAGATAAAGGCCAAACTTGTTTTCAATGCCAGCAAAA
Organism: Heterocephalus glaber; assembly: GCF_000247695.1. The sequence goes on from NW_004624787.1 coordinate 9,188,047, forward strand.
GTGGCTGTGGCGAGTCTGTATCCACCAATGTGATCAGGATTGGCAGGAGGAAGGTCTGCGATGCGTGACTTAGGCGTTGGTTCTGAGCCAGAGGGTTTGCTGTTGGCAGGAAAGAGCCAGGGGTTAGTGTACTCCCGACAGGAAGGGCGGCTTGCAACTGAGCACTCCCACGCATCCCTGTCGCAGCGGCATGACTTATACCTGCCTTGAAAGCTCCGCGTTCACATATTTGATTTGAATGAGAAATGTATACATGCATATATAAATGCATGTGCTTATATATTTATAAATAGACTAGACACATAAAAACGGGATCAGAAGAAAATACATTCTTTGGGAAGTAGCATTATGAATTTTTTCTTTTGTGCCTATTTTCCAAATTTTCTGAAGCACGTATGAAATTAATCATGAAAGTATATATTTTTCTTTATTCTGACACAACAGTTAACTTTTAAAAATAGTGGGCTCATAAAAGTTATCACTAAAATGAGAGACAGACTTGGTTCTTACTTTCACAGACTGTGGAAGCACAGGAAGTCCTGAATCTTAATACTGCAGAATGGAATTGTAGGATTTCTGTTCTCTTCTTTTGTATGGGTTCCTCTTGGATCAATAGCTAATTCCCTACTTAGCCCTTGAGCAGGAGAGAGGGTCCCAGGTTTATGAGATGAGGACAGAAATGGCATTTGGTCTTCTGCTGGAAAGCTAATTGGTAGCTTTGGGTACAACTTCGCCACCCAGCAAATTAAATAGTAATTCCTCTTCTCTGCAGTGTAAGCTGTGAGTGCAAAGCTTCAAGCGGCCCCAGCCTTTGCCTATACAGTGCCAATGATTATATCCATGGTTAGAATCTCTCTGAACCTACTGGGGTCTTTTGCAATAAATTAACTCCATGAATATCCATACATATTTAATAATAAATGATGGTGAATAATGAAAATCAGAGGTGCAAAAGTCCTTGAATCTTTGAAAGAAAATTCACGACAGAATTATCCATACACATTTATATTACTTCTAGTGAAAAGGCCATCTAATAAAATCCACGTAATATGGACTAACTCCATAAAGCTCAATATTTTCTTACAATAAAAAAATTATTCACAATGCATTTTAATTTGCTGCCTCTCAATATTCTCTATCTAAATAGTTGCTTAATACTGTGTATTAGAACATTCTCTCAGGGTCTTAATCTCATTAACACTGAAGCTTTAAAGCCCACTATTTTAAAAGCATTAAGGATTCTGTCTTATCAGTTTTCCAAGAGTTCCAAAAATGCCTGTGTAAACACAGAAAGCATTTGTTCTGGGTTTGGTGATTTCTTTGTAAAGGAACTGAGCAGCTGCACTTACAGGCCTCCAAAATCAATGTAAAACCACCGCTGGAGAAGTTCATAGGTGACCAAAGTAACACCAAACTGGGGTGAGGATCGAAACACTCGAGCTGAAAAAGAGGGGTGGGGGTGGGGTCGTGTTGAAACCAGGATGAGTGTGGCACAGACAACCAGTGAGGAACAGGGACAGGACACTGACGCCGGCCAGCCCCGTTTCATTTCATGTCCCCAGGGCCGGGGATTTAGCTCAATGGTGCTGCCACCTGCCTTGTTTCATGTCCCCGCCCTTACCTGCAGTCCCTTTCCAAAAGGCTGAGGGTCCTTCTTCCCGGAGGATCTTTCGGAAACAGTCAATGACACCACTGTATGTTGTCTGACCAGCACGGGCAGCCACTTGCAGTCTTGTCTTGATGACATCAGCAGGGGTCACCAGAGAAGCAGCAGGCACACCTTACAGGAGAAAGACACAGTTAATTCATCCGGAGCACTTTATAAAGGATAGAAATACAACAAACAGCTAATAATACAATCTGCAACTTCAACCACTTGAGGGGAACACAAAGCTCCTTCAGGTGAAGTCTAGACAACAATGGAAAAGGGGACCTGGAAGGTGCCTACTACCTGTTTCATACGATCAGGGTAAAATTATTTTGTTTTCTTTCTGAATGAAGAAAATCATTCTAAATTGCATGTTCTAACTGAGAAAAAATACAGCAATGTCAATATAATTCCCAAGCGTTCTCTTTCATTTCCAATTAATTTCCCTGCTTTTTTCTCCCTTAATAAAATCCAAGTACTATCATGTATAAATATAAGAGGATAATGTCAATTTAATAAGCTGCTGAATGTACCTGGCACCAAGTGTAGTGGTTTTTTGTTTCATGATTCTTGTCAACCACACCATGTGAGATGAATATCAATCCTAATAACCCCTTCACCTGTTGGAGGGGCTAACTTGGGAGGTGACTGTGACTCCTTTCAGACATGCCTACATGACAGAAGTCATTACAGCTGGGGCGTAAGGAGGCCCGGCAACCAGTTAAGGAACAACGATCATCAAAAGGCCTTTTCATCCATGCCCTGTGCCTGAGCTCCCTGGGGTCATGTTGAGATTGATCAGCAGCAGGACACAGAAGATGGGTTTCACACACACCTTTCACTTATAAAACAAAACAGGACAAAAAGGAGCAACATAACCTTGCCCAGGGGGGCAAAATTCAATTTGCCCTAAATACCACTGTATCATCACTAGGCAGATGGAAGTGGTGGCCTTGTGGGAGCTCTGTTAGAGAATGATGCAAATCCCTCCTCTCTGAACAGCCCTGCGCTGAGTGGAGATGAAACTAGGTAAACTGCCTGCCTTTGGAGGCAGGACTCTGAATGTTCTCAGCGCTGGCCAGCAAAGCTTTATCCCTAAAAATTTATTTATCTCTCATTCTGAGAACATATCTAATGTCTGCGAGCAAGAAGTTGGTACTAACTTGAGAGAGAGAGAGAGAAAAGAAGTTGGTACTGACTTGGAAAACGTTCATTTGTTCCATCAACCACTGACAAATACTTGTCCATGATTACTGTTCTTCTCTGGTTGTTTTGTTTTTGTTGTTGTAAGAAACCAAATTGTATGGGATTTTTGTTGTTGCTGTTTGTTTGTTTTTGGTGCTGACTGAAAACCACAAGGAAAATGGTGGCTCCCTTTTAAAACAGGGAAACTGGCTGAGTACCAGAGAAAAGGGCTGGATGAATACTAAGTGATGAGACTGAGTAGGTAACTTTACTGACTTTACCAAATTACAAATGCTAGAGGACAAGGGATTTCTGGACCCCAAAGAAGGGCTCAAAGCTCTCTGGGGGAGGTTTTTAAAATTATCACACATGATCCTCTGTCCTCACAGGCAAAAACAGCAGCACATCTGCCTTAACACTCTCAGGACCAAGGACTCCTCACACACCCAGCACACCACATTTCAGAGGTGTGCGGGTAGTCTTGCCATTCAGCCAAGGTCACCAGCAGAGAGCAAAGCCAGCAAGTAAGGGCCAAATAAGGATCACGAGCCCAGCTGGTCAGAGCTATACTGAGCTCTGTAATGCTTCATTCCCTTGCCCTTTCCTTCCTCTGTCATTTCTGAGTGCTGGTTTGCCCAACTCAGCCCTTTCATGACTCAAGGCTACACCTATGCATCCAGAAGGAAGCGTCTTAGTATCTTCCAGTATCTGCTAGATGCCTGCCTCAGATGGAATCTCTGGTGCTTATCTGATATCCTAGACTAGATAAAAGATTTTCACTCATTCCACTGATATTTCTTGAACTCCTTTTATTACCATGTTGGCCACACAGGGAAGATAAGGATGAAGGGAGTGAAACAGATTGAGCCCTCAAGCAGCTCTCAGCCTACCACAGAGGAGAAAACCTAAGCAAAGAAAGCTTAAGAGTCAGAGAGGTGAGGATCAAGTTCAGGGTGATTTGCTTACTTTGGTCGAAAGCGCTATGGTAGGAAGAACAGAGACAGCTTCTTGAAGAAACCTCAACTTTGAGTCAAATCAAGTAGACTCCAACACAGAGAAATTGAAGGTAAATGCTAGACCTGTCTGTTGGCATGATGTATGTAACAAAGCAAATGATTTGATGAGAACTTTTCCAAAAATGCTGAGCTTGGCTGCACCCAAGGTTGCAGGAGCACAGGAGGCTAAGAAACATGCTAATGATGAAAGCCCAATTTAGATGGGCAGATCTAATTTGGCTCCAAGTTGCTAAGCTGCATTAAGCTGTTTATCCACATTATGCAAATGTAATTAACTCTCATCAGAATTACAGCACATCCCACAAAGGGGAAAAAGCAATCATATTTAAGTCAGATACAAACAATAACTCAGAAAAAAAGGGGAAAAGTATCAGAAAGAGGATTCCTTTAGTTAAAAAAAAAAAAAGTCTGCAGTTACCTGCCATGGCTCCAGCTGTAAGGAGATTTATACCTCCCACGTGTCCATTTTCATCAGCGAGAAGTAGTTTGCAATGAGCATAAACAGGAAAATAGATTGCAGAGAAGGGAATGTCTCGGAGGAAACACGCTTTGGCACCCTGTCATACAGTAAGGAAATAGTGCAAAACAGTAGGTAAACAGTGTGAATGCCCAAATGGGATCCAGGGGGCTGTCAGTAACAAGCCTGAGGGGTCCCTCAAACAGCAGTGGAACTGATGCGGAAGGGAAATGGGTGTGGGGGAGCCCAGTGGAGCACAGAGAAACATGCACAATCCCACACTCGCTGAAGGGAGCTGGATCCTAGAGCCCTAGACTTAATAATTAGGCAACAAATATCCAATGTTTTTCTTTAAGATTCAGAATTTTAAAAATTTAATCAATCTTTTGTTGTGGTAAGAACAGAGTATAAGCTCTACCCTCTTAAATTTTTAATTGTGTAGTACGTTATTAACTGTAAGTACAGTGCTCTATAACAGATCTCTACAGATGATTACTGTTGCATACCTGAAACTATATTCATTAACTAGATTGTTTTTTAAGGTTAACAAAAAATTCAATTCTCAAACCTTCAGGCTTTGTCAGGAAAGGGAGTTGAGGGAGGCAGGGGGAGGAGAGATTAGATTTCAAATCCCAGAATTAACAGCTGATTCCCAAACAATCATAAAGGCAGCCCCCCCCCATTAACAAATTATCAACTCAATTTACATCCGTGTAGAGTCTCTGTACTGCCAGGAAGAAGCAATAGCCAATGGGTTGGGGGGTAACTATTCTAGGAAAGGGGAAAAGAAACCACAAGAGGCTGGGCGTGGTGGCGCAGGCCTGCAATCCCTGCTACATGGAGGTGAGCTGAGCGAACCGGGAGTTTGAGGCCAACCTGGGCAACATGGCAAGACCTTGTCTCAAAAGAGAGAACAAAACACCCCTCCCACCACTACACACACACACACACACACACGCACGCACACACACACACACGCACACACACACACACGCACACACACATCTTTCCTCTTCCTTCCCCATGCCCTAAAAGCAAAGGACTAGGGGAAACCCAGACAAACACTTCAGCAGGAGGTTTCCATGGAAGTAGAAAACCACATAGGTACAGCTTGTCGTGGTGACTGAGGTCACACTGAATACCTTCCCCTGCCCTGTCAGTATCCCATGCTATTCCACTGCCCAGGGCTTTCCCAAGCCAGGCAAATATTTGACCCGGCACTCACAAGTACAAGGGCACTGTTTCAATCCGAGACACCAAAAAAAAAAAAAAAAAAAAAAAAGTCCAGAAATCTAAAGGAAAATACAGAGAGAACCTGTATAAATTCAGCTCTCAAAGGGAATTCCAAAAATAATGGAAATGGGGGTTGGGGACAATGTGTTCTCAAAACTCTCCAGAGATAAGCACCCTGCATCCTCATTTGCTGCTCTCTAGAGAGCCCTGCAGCTGTGTGATTTGAATCTGGAGAATTTCTAATTTCTAACTTGCAGATACAGAAGCAAATTTACACATTTCTGCAGTGATAGATCTATAAATAAATCAGATGCTCTGGGAAACACAGTTAGTTGCCTATAGTGGTTAAATTTATGTATTCTCTCTTATACCAGGCAAAGGAATGGCAAGAAATGCCCTTCCTTGTTTAAGAAAAATAATAGCTTCTGCTCCATTACATCTGATCTGTAATGATGGGAGTAAGTAGACCTGCAGGGAAGGAATCTATTGACTGCCATTTTGCTAAAGTACAGTACACTGTTGTTCTTGTTTTAATGGAATTCATTATGGACAAATCCTACCACTTAACTTCTTAAAGACCAGAGCCTACCAAACTCTACTACTGTTTTACTGTGGTCAAATTATTAAGACAAAGGGAAGCTCCTACTGGGAAGATAACAATAGAGATAACTGACTCAAAATAAACAGACGACTATCTGAAGTCCTAAACCTGTCCACGGAGAACACCAAAGAAGCTTTTCCCAAACCCCCCATCAAGTAAAAAGCTGTGACCTGAGGCGGAAAGCCTGCAGCTTCATAAAACCTGAAGATGACAACAGGAAACGCTGCTTTTGTACCGCACTCCCCTAACAGAAGCGTCCTCATTATTTCTGATTTTCTACCCATGGACCACCTGTGGGACAAGACTGCTTTTCTAACTGGGGGTGGGTGGGGAGAGGGATCTCGTTTCTGCATTCTTTCACCTTAGCACTGGCTACATCATACATCTACCGAGACGGCCCCAGGGACCTACCCACCTTATACAGACCGAAAAGCCCCAAGTCTCGGAGCACGTTCAGCGCACTGACTCTGGGTCCCGTGGTGATCTCTCCAGCCACCTGCAGGCGAATCTTCACTATCTCCAGTGGGTTGGTAAAGATGACCTGGGAGCCTCCAGCCTACGGTCAGAGGAGGAGAGACAATTTTCACACCTGAGCCCAATGGCAGTGTAAACAAGAATAACCCAGCAAAGCCTCCATTTTTTACCATCCTTACACCTCCCTTTTCACAGAGGAAAGAGAGTTCCACATTTTGGCTAATGCTGGAGGGGCTCCCAAAGTTTGTCTCAGGTCAGTCCATGGTTGTGTTTGTTTCTATTTGAAACTTCAAGACTGTTTCTCAGACCAGTCTTTCCAGGATCACCCCAAGCATATTCAAAACAACAAAACTATTAAACTCAATTTGGAAGACAAAAGTGAACCCAGATGTGGTGGTGGGAGTGAATGAAAGGGAGAGGGAGGGAGACTGGTATCTTTTACACCCTGCAGCTACATTTCAGATCTACAGTTGTTTCTGCACTTTTCTTAGCAGGACTAGAGAGGAGCCTTAAGGGAAATTAGTCTGCCCTGATTCAAAATCTAAAATGTATGACCCCGAGCCAAACTCCGGAAAGTTTAACACAAAAGGTGGGAGTTTGGAAAGAAAAACTTCAGTATCCTTTCAAGACAAAATGAGAAACATTCTTGAGGGCAGAGCTGGAAGTGGAACATCTTGTTCACAGTGCGTGTGACACACTCAGATCAAACCCATGCTCCATACTCTCTAGGGGTGAGTGACAGAAATTTGAATTTTGATAATCAGGGTTTATTTGCATCTGAAACCTGCTTACTAATAGAGGAAAAAAGGAATGTTTAACATAAATGCTACCCACTCCTTTTTTGCTTTCTGTAAGACCTGGTATATGTATGAGAGACCATGGGTATTTAAAAATAAATAAAATATATATTATCTCCTTTCACAACATGAAAAAAATTTAATTTGTACATTTTCATCTTAAACTGTGACTGCTAACATTATATAATCAAAGCTATTTATAAAATATTCAGTCATATTCATATAATCATAATTATATAATGATAACTGCAATGCATGTTCCATGTGAAATATGAAATGTGGACCTCATTGTGACACTGTAATTCCCCAGGTATCAAAATGCTACAAACAATAACCCCAAACTTCTCATGAAACATTCAATGGCACTTCAATGCTCTGCCTTCACCCACATTCCCACTCATTTATCTAAAAGCCACGGCCAGCTTTCCAATCCCTTTCCAAAGGGCAGCAGTATGGCTCGGCCCATTTTCCAAACCACTGTGGGGCTATAAGCTCCCAACTACTTCGGTTCTAATTGTGACCTCTGGCTCCTTTCAGTATCCATAACTGCCCACACTGACACTAGATTCCTTTTCTCTTCAGGGGAGCTTACTGCCCTGCATTCCCCAAGGCCCTAATCCTCTTTGTGTCCACCAAGCAGGGAGGTACAGGATTTGCTGTCTTCCCCCACCCACCCTCTCTGATCTCCTCTTTCCCTCCTCTCTCCTCTGTATCCCGTAACTCACCTAAGTCCCCCAATGACGTACTGACCCAATTTTACATGTTAATTTGCCTGCATTTCTTTTAATCTGTTGCACTGCACGCAGAAGGGAGCATTTCAATGTTTCAACTTAAGCAAACAATACTTTCAAAAGGATTGCTGGGTAAAAAATTATGTTAAAAAATGATAATCCAAATAATTGTTCCTGTAGCTAGTATTAAAAACCAAACCAATTGAAAAAGTTTACTACTTCTCTGAAATCTCCTGTTTAAATAATGGCTACAAAGACCATCTTCGGGAAAATGTGCTTTATATTTGAAACAAAAGAAGATTAAAAAGAAGAAGAAAAGAAAAGAACTGAATTTTTTAAAATTTTAATCCCCCAAATTTGCCATCACCAGACAGTGTCAGTCCCTGGGTGCCAAGTGTTAATTGCGGATATTATGTTTAAATAAATACAAAGTTCTTTCATGATTTTAATCACTAGTAAATTAAAACATCCTGCAGAGGGGGAATATGCCAATCTGAATGCCGTCACCAATCCCACAGTTGCCTCCCCCTCTTTCTTCTCTCACGGACTCTTTTGGAAATAACTGTCAGCTTACTGAGATTTACTCATGTAACATTTCCTCAAAAAAAATTTTTTTTTTGGTACCGGGGATCGAACTCAGGACCTTGGGCTTCAGCAGCAGGCACCAGAACCACTGAGCTAAATCCCCAGCCCTCAAATTTTTTTTTCTGAATGTAAAAATAACAAGCTTTCTAAAACTCTACTGAACAGAATAACTGAGGGAGGGGGATGACTACATTTTAAAAGATATTCACAGTCTTAGTTGTATGCTTTGAAAATTAGTTACCAAGCACACACAGTAAGTTCCAACAATGCGCTGAACACTGCCACAAAACTAAATGATGTACATTTATAAACATATACACTCTAGTAAGGAAGCGTGCAAATAATGACACCATAATAGCAAGATGCACATCTATGAGTTGTTTTGCACCTGTGTATGCTACCATATTTGAAGGAGCAAAACTTCTAACCATTATGTACATAGTTTATCCTTTAAAAATTAAGATACATTTTTTTTTTGGTACCGGGGATCAAACTCAGAACCTCGTCCTTGTGAGGCAGGGGGTGGAACCACTTAAGATACATTTTTAAAACTTTTAAGACAGATCTAAGAATATGTGCACAAATACCATCCAAAAACATTGAATATTTTAGTAAAGATGAAGATTATTATTTAATTTGCCTAAAACTTTGGATATTTGTAACACTTAAGGGAAGTATATATGGTAAATGTCATTGATCTTTTTTAAACCTGTGGTTGACTACTATCTCATACATATTAAACTGGGAACAGAGGATGGGGAATAAAATCTGAAATTGGTTCATTACACTGTAAAAACTCTAGCAAGATAGAATGAAGATCATATTACCACACCTTTGATTGTTTCCTCTCCAAGGAAAAAAATACAGGAAAATATATTTCCTCTATTCTAAGGTGTTGCTCATTATAAGTGATACCATTAATACAGCAATAGCTTTCTAAAGGGGGAAAAACTGTTTACAGTTAATATAATTATTCAATACATAGAATTTCATAAATACATCAGCTTTTCAATGAAAAATATAGTATCTTATTTGCACAAATATGCTATTTGCTAATTCTAATGGCAAGAAAATTACACACAAAAAATTCAACTGCCCAATAAGAAAACAGTTAAAGAAAAATAATTATATGCCCCTAATAAAGCAATACCATATGGTAATAAAGTCATGCCAAATTACATAAACAGAATGTAAAATTACATAAACAAAATGTAAAAAAACAGAATTAAAATATTAGATAATCCCAACACAAATATGTCAAAATACCAAAGTTTATCAAAAGATTAAACACTGGTTGCATCCTGGAAACAGAAACTGAGTAGCTGGGAGAAAGAATTTTCATAGCATAGCCTACTTTTTGCATTCTGAATCATGTGAAGGTTTTAACTACTCAACAACAAAGAAGAAACAACTAGTCTTAAAAAGAATGGCTTCTTTGTAGACTAGGTCCTCTTTCACAAATTCTCTCCCATAGGAAATGTGGTAATTTTAATAGTTTAAACGTACTTTTTAAACTACCTGACACTAGTTATCTGTGGCTTCAAAACTTTAAAAAGTTAATGTCTATATGAACATAACCTAATCCAAATGTAGCTAGTGATCTGAAATAATAGACATCAAGATATATAAAATTTTAAACCATACTGATACACAAAGACACAGATTTAAATGGCACTGCCTAATCTGACACCTTGCTGCTTTTGGTGCTAATGTTTATATTAGATGACATACTATTCCATACCATAACTTTGGTGAATTTTTTCACCCATCAAATCACCAAAATTAGTTTCTAACCTGCTAATGACTATATTTCCTTCATCAAATTTGTTCCTTAATTTTCTTAGATGCAAGCATTAATATTGAAACAAGCTATATACTTTTACTTTTAAGTATTAAATTGTCATTTTGTTGTTGCAGAAATGAACTTAAAAGATGTAAAAGGGAACAAATCCCATTTGGAATAAGAGTTACCCGTATGCAACAGGAATGGAAAGAATGCAAAAACTTCCATGTAATCTTGTATCACATAATTTTTATGAGAAAATATACCAACTAAAGTTGACAGCAAAAGTTAATGGGAAAAAGATATAATGTTGAGATGTCAGCAGGCCTCCAATATGCCCCAGGCTGAGGGGCTACACACAGGTTAAGCCTGTTCAACCTCCTGTCCTCACAAACATACCCCGGGGCAGGGTCTACAAAGAGGTTGGCGGCTGGGCCCTGTTGTGCCAAGTCCCTTGTTGATTTTTTCCTTTGATCTGTTGTCTCCTATAGTGTGGAACTATTTCTCTGCAACCACAAAATATCCAATTAGAGCAATTCATTATAAAGTCTTCCCTTACAAAGTCTGATAAAAATCTAACTTCAATTTGTTAAAGCCACACCAGCTCTTCAAATAAGTATATAATATACATACATTTAAAATAATCAGACAAATCAACAAAAGCCACAGAGAATTAGTTGTCACTAGGACTAACTCAAGAGCACCAGTGACAGTGACTCTGTCATACAGAAGATCGACCAAACATTCTTAGGCACTTTTATAAAGCAACAGAGAATACTAGTCCTTTCTAAAATAGTCTTAAAATAGTGACAGTTTAAAAGGAACAAATTGCAATGTGTTTCTTGTTGGGTGATTATAGACACCAGGGTGTTATGATATAAAACTATACTTACAACTAGGGTAAAGAAGTGCTATGACCTGAACGGTGGTATCCCTCCAGAATTCACGCTGGAAACTATGACTTACCAATGTGATAGCATTAAGAGGTGCGGCTGTGGGAAGGGATTAAGTCCTGAGGATTCAGTCCTGCTTGCATGAATGAGAGCAGTGTCCCTCTACAAGAAGTGGAAGGGAGCTGCCTCGTCCCTCGTGGAAGCAGAGAGCAAGCCTTGGTCACACTGAATCCACTCACATCTTGATCTTGGTCTTTACAGAATTAGGAGCAATAAGTTACTGTTGTTTATTAATCACCCAGTCTAAGGTATCCAGACTGTATGGGCTGAGGCAGAAGGAACCAAGATCCCCGTGTCCCTATCATATGTCTTTTTTTTTTTTTTTTTGGTACCAGGGATCAAACTCAAGACCTTGTGCTTACAAGGCAGGCCCAGTACCACTGAGCTAAATCCTCAGCCCCATATGTCATTTTTGACATAAATATACAAGGACTTTTAACCTGTATGCACACAGGTATAGTGGGATCACCCTGAGTCCTGGAGACGGGAGGCAGAGGAGCTGTTTCCACATAACTCTTCAAAGATATCCAAGATCAGCTTGCAAAGGAGATTTCTTTAGCTAGGGAGCTGGCTAGCTACAGATCTGGCCTCCAAGGATCAGAAAATGCTACAAAATTAAAGAACCAGGGGCTTTTTGCTACACCCATATGGTACAACACCTGTAAATACAAGGGAAAAAGCATGGGAGAATGGAAAGATTTGGGGTTTGAAGGCTGCTAACGTAGACTGCCATAAACCAACCCTGCTTTGAAAACAAGGATCTCAACAAACACTATCTCACAGAACTTCAGAGAGCTAGTTAACGTGAGAGCACCAGGCAGACTGAATGTGAGACACCAAGGAAGGGGTGTGTTCTCTAGGACTCAGTGTTCACACTGGGCTGAGGAAGCTCACCTGCATCGCAAGAGCAAGTGGATTACCTCAGCCCTTAGCTGAGCAATAAATTAATTTGCGGTTTTATGACTTCTGTCTGCTCAGAAGTAAACACATTCTGAAAGAGATAATGTAGTCTGTCAGGTAGGAGGTAAACTGACCTGTGGTTAGAGTTTGACAATAAAATAACAGGTACTTACCAGACAGATATCTACAAAGTACATTTAGGTCAATTCATTCAGACTTTTAAAACTTTCTACTTTTATATTTAAATCTGTTCTCACTTAAGTTTCTGGATATATCCAAGAAACTACATAATTAATTTTTCTTTAAAAAAAAAACATGAAAAGACAAATGATACACTGGGGAAAATGCTTTAACATAAGTCTGACAAAAGACAATATCCACAATATATAAGGAACTCCTATAAATCAATAATATAGAAAACCTGAAAAAAACTAGGCAAAGACTTAAACAGGTATTTCACAAAAAAGATATATGACTAACAAATATATGAAAGGATACTCAATTCTTTGGGCATCAGAGAAATGCAAATTAAAATCATAAAAACACAGCCTTTCCGGCCAGGGATTAAGCTCAGTGGCACCGTTCCTACCTCGCAACCACAAGGTACTGAGTTCGATCTCGGATACCAAAAAAACAAAAAGCAAAACAAAACAACAACAACAAAAAAAACATAGCCTTTCACACTCACTAAATGCTTAATACCAAAAAGATGAGAACTTCAAACATCAATGAGGATGTGAAAAAACTGGAATATTTGTAAAATAGCCTATCCTATTGTAAAAGTTGGTAGTTTTTTTTCTTTTCACCCGTTTATTTTAAATTGAAAACATCTACCCTATTCTACTCTTACTCATGCAAGAAAAATAAAAATGTTGACAAGAAGATTTATACAAGAATGTTTACAGTGGGCCGGGGATTTAGCTCAGTGGTTTCATCACCTGCTGCACAAGCGCAAGGACCCCAGTTCGATCCCTGATACCAAAACAAAAAATAAAAGAAGAATGTTTACAGCAACCTCATTAATAATAGACAAAATCTGGAAACAACCCAAATGTCCACCAGCAGAAGACTGGATGAACAAATTGTGGTAGATTTATACCATGGAACAATACTGAGCAACATTAAGAAACAAAAAGCTGACTCCCTACAAAACAAAAGGATGAATCTCTGCAAATACGTTAAGCAAAAGATGACACAGAATAATATACTTTGGGTATTCCATTTGGATATTTCATATAATGAAACAAAATGTATGATAGCAATTAGAACAGTAATTGCCCAGAGAAAAGAGCAAAGGATGGACTGGGAAGAAGCATAAATGAATTTTCTGGAGTGAAATGTTCTTTATCTTGAGTGGTGATTAAATGCACAATCTATTTATAGTCCTATTCCCAAAGGCTGTATTCTATTTCTAAGGTGGGATGTTCCATTGTGACTCCCTGTTGTAGTCAGGGTTTCCTCAAGGGAATACATTTAATATAGGACATGTAATTTGTAGGATTATTTTATGATATTTACCCAAAAAAGTCAAATGCAGAGGAGTGTAAGAGATTAACCACACACTAGAAGCCCAAAGAATCCAGCCAGGGGCCTGGATCCCATAGCAATGTTCCACACAAGTCCAGCTAAAGGCCTAGAGTCCAAGGCAATGTCTCCCATGAGTCCAGGCAGTGGTCTAGAGCCCACAGCAATGGCTCATGTTTGTCCGTATTGAGGATCTGCACCTGGAAGGCCCAAAGTATAGAATGGTAGAAGCCAGAAAACCTACGATGGTGGGATGAAGGATTTGTGCCACCAGACTGAGGGATCTACACTGGAGCCAGGAAGTAATAATGCTTACGGTGAAGCTCAGAGCTCCAATGATAAGAACAGCAGCCATTGATAGTGAGGCTCCGAAGTCCTCCTCCAACAAGAACAGCCAAGTTTACATCAGGAAAACCAGCCGCAGCAAGCTTCTCCTAGAAAATCAACAGCCTACGATCTTCCCCTCCAGTTCTCATTTTATAGTATTGGCAACAATCCTCAGGTTGATTGATCCTCCACGCCCAGACCATGCTGATTCAGTACAGCTGGGTGTTCCAAGTTGACCATTAGTTAATCTACCACACTCCCCCCTTCTCTAAGTGAGAGCTGCTTACATTTCCAATCAGGAAACCAAAGTCAACAAAACATCCATGGGGGGGTGGGCTCTGACTGGCACACAAATGTGTTCACACACATGTGTTACATAAGAGCATGAATGCATGTACAGTATATGAAAACATTAGAAGGAAATACACCAAAATACTAGCCATGAAAAATGAAACTATCTTTTGATATCTTTGCTCAAAGCAAAAAAACCAAGGTTAAAAACTGGTATTAAAGATCAAAGACCTAAATTAAGACCTAAAACTATAAAACTCTTAAAAGAAAACAGAGGCATAATGCTCTCATCTTGCATTAAGCAATGACTTCTTAGATATGATACCAAAAACACAAACAATGAAAGAAAAAATAGAACATTTTTACTACATTAAAATTAAAGTCCAATTCTTCAAAAGATGCCATCAAGAAAGTGAAAAAATCTGCAAATAACATATCTGATGGGGGATATATATCTAGAATATATAAAGAATACCTTATAACTCAATAGCAAAAGACAACCCACTTTATAAATGGGCAAAGATTCTGAACAGATGTTATGCCAAAGAAGATGTACAATGGCCAATGTGCACATGAAAAGATGCTCCATGTTGTCAGGCATGTTGTCAGGCACAACAAGATACCATACTTGCCCTGGATGGTAGCTATAACAAAAAGACAAATAATAACAACTGTTAGCAAAGATAGGAGATACCAGAACACACATACACTGCTAGTGTAAGAGGCTATAGTCATTTTGTTTGTTTGTTTGGTTTTTGGTACCAGAGATCAAACTCGGGTCCTTGCGCTTACGCAGCAGGTGGCGAAACCACTGAGCTAAATCCCTGGCCCACTATAGTCATTTTGGAAAATAATCTGGCAGTTTCTTAAAATGCTAATAAGAAGCTTAGTGAGAGCCTGTCTCTACAAAGACCCAGGGACATAGCTCAGTGCAAAGGCCCTGGGTTCAGTTCCTAGTACCAATCAATCAATCAATCAATCCTGTAGCTAATTCAGTATTGCCATATAACCCACCAACCACTCTACTCATACTCAAATGAAAACATGGGTCCATGCAAAACCTTATATACCAATGTTCATATCAGCATTATTTGTAATAGACAAAAACTGGAAACAACTCAAATGTCCAGCAACTGACAAATGGATAAACAAAATGTGGTCTATCCATAGGCTGAGCAATAAAAAAATAAGTACTAACAAAAGCTACAACATGGAGGAACCTTGAAAACATGCTAAGTGAAACGAGCCAACACAAAAGTCTACATATCTTATTATTTATATAAAATACTCTGAATTGGTGAATCTATAAGAAGATATAGTAATAGTTCCACAGCACTTAGGGGTGATGTGGAAAGACTGAAAGGTGACAGCTAAAACCTACCAAGTTATTTTTGTGGCAGCAAAAATGTTCTAAAATTGATTGTGGTGAAGGGTGCACAACTCTGAATTATACTAAAAACCACTGAATTGTTTGTGCATGTTAAATGGGGGAAGTGTATAATATATGAACTATATATAACAATAAAACTGGGGTTTGGGGGAGTTTAATTTTAAGGCTGTGGGTATAGCTCAGTGGTAGAGCACACGCTCAGCATGCACAGAGCCCTGGCTTCAGTTCCCAATATCACAACAAAAGAAATGTTATTTTTAAAATTTGCCTGAAACAGCAGGTATCCAATGAAAGAATGAATAAATGAAATTATGAATGAATGAATGGACACACCAAATATGAAAGAATATGAATTTGGAGACTGAGGTAGTTTGAATTTCAACTTTGGCATTTACTGCTGTATCTTACTGATGTTTTAATCAAACCTGGTTAGAAATAATAAGATAATCCCTATAGAATGTTTAGCCCACAAGGAAAAGTCCCCAACAAACATTAACAATCTAGCAGAGGTCTGGGGATTTAGCTCAGTGGATTTGCCACCTGCTGCACAAGCGCAAAGACCCGAGTTCCATTCCTGGTAACAACAACAACAACAACAACAAAAAAAAATCTAGCAGATTACAACTATATTAAAAACAAAAATCAGTGTCAATTACAATAATATTTTAGTTAATTAGGATGGTAAGTGTATGTATGCCCCTTTTATTATTACTCTTTATACTATACAGTATATTCCTTCCAGCTTACACATAGGCTTCTTCAATAACAGGAACAACTACAAAGATAACAGAGATAACATTTATTTCATGCCTATAAGGTATCAGGTCTTTTGTAAAGTCATTCATTATCTTGCATAATTCTCACAGTGATCCTATCAGACCCTTTCTTTAGAAACTGATCATGGGGCTGGGGGATGCAGCTCAATGGTAAACTGTATGCTTAGTATGAGTAGGTCCTGGGTTCAATCCTGAGGAAGGAAAGGAAAGGAAAAGGAAGTAGGGAGGAAAAGAAAGAAAGGAAGACAGGAGGAAAGAAGAGAAAGAGAGAGAGAGAGATCATAAAGTAAAACAAACAACAATGAAAAATATGTACCACAGACAGATCAGAGATTTTCACTTGTCAGTCACTTCACAATCCGGTCAGCACACATCATTTTTCCTAAGAGGCAGTAGAGTCATTTTTGTGGCAACACAATTTCCCTTCCATCTACTTATAAGGAAGTCAAAACCTAGGTCTTAGTGAATCCTTCTGCTGGGTTTGAATCATTTCTTCCCAATTATCCAGCACCAAGTACAGCTTTATAATTGGATAAGTTTTTGAAGCGCAGCAGCATTCTTCTCACCGGTGGCACTGATAGCATGCAGTAAGCACCCCGGCAGCTCTGTGCACTGCACATAAGCACCACCTCAGTGAGGGACACTCTCAGGATCAGCCTGATGGGGACCTACTCTTCCAGGGTTTACCTGTATCATTCAAGAAAGAGAATACTGTGCATCTCACAATGTCAGTATATCCTGCCAATAGAGACTCATCCTTTTTGTCTAAGACTGCATACTTTGTTGAAATTATCAACTTTTGGGAAAATCAGTGGATTATGTTTTAACCTTCATTTACATTGTAGAATGACTGAATTTAGTCAGAAGAAAATCCATAATCACACATTTTCTTCCCTTTCTGAATGAAGAGATTAAAGTGGGAAGAGAAAGATGTTCAAGGTGAAGAACTGCAGACAATCTAATCAATCTGCCAAGAGTTCAACCTATTTCTCATGCTGTCCATTTCCAGCTGGAAAATCAATCAAAGGTTCCAGAAATGAGTTGTGATTGGCTTCCAGGTTTCCATATCACCACTCCCAGCACAGAGGAGTTGAGCCACTCCCCCCACCCCCAGCCCTGAAATGAGAAGACACATAAACAAGTCTCAAAACCAGGCTTCCAGATCACCTACAGCAACCCCAAAGGGACATGAGATGGAACACTCTGATACTCAACCACCTGGACCCACCGAACTGGCAACAAACGAGGATCTGGGAAAAAATGAAATCAGAACTAATTTCTCAGATAACAGCAGAGATTGTCCCATAGTGCAAGACATGATTAATAAATCTAGAGAGGACACCGATAAAAAAATAGAGGAGCTGAGGAACATGATGGAATCCTAACATAGGAAACAAATGGAATCCATAAAACAGATGCAAACAGATTTCCAGGAGATTAAAAACTCCATTGAAAGTTTACGCGGCAGAATGAGCCAATGTGAGGACAGAATTTCAGATACAGAAGATAAGATGGCAATTAGTGACAAGGAAAAGAAAAATTGCTTTAAAATTGTAAGGGACCACGAGAAATCAATCCAGCAACTGCTAGACAAGGTAAAGAAGAATAACATAGGACTGACTGGAGTAAATGAAGAAACAGGAAAGAATGCAAATGACATAAAAAAACTGTTCACAGAAGTGGCAGAAAACTTCCCAAGCAGGGGAAAAGAACTTGACATACAGGTAAGTGAGGCATATAGCACTCCAACTAGCCTTGATCAAAAAAAAAATCTACACATAGGCATATAATTGTTAAGATTCCAGAAACTCAAAAGAAGAACAAAATTCTACAAGCAGTTAGAGAAAAGAAATCACATACAAAGGAAAGCCCATCAGAATCACAACAGACTTCTCAACACAAACCCTCAAGGCAAGAAGAGCTTGGAGTGACATCTTGCAAGCCCTAAAGGTAAACAGCCTCCAACCTAGACTGACGTACCCTGCAAAACTATCTTTCAAAATTGATGGAGAAATAAGACACTTTCATGACAAAGAGCACCTTAGGAACTTCATGAATACCAAACCATGACTCCAAAA
>NW_004624787.1:9235029-9260973 GCF_000247695.1 Heterocephalus glaber
TAGGGGAAGTGGGAGGGGTAGGGGAATGGAAAGAAGGGAAAAGAAAAAATATGAGAAAAGGAAAAAAATGGAAACAAAGTCTTTGGAAATAGGGAAGGGTGGAGGGGGTGAAGGGAGGGCAGGGGAAGGGGAAAAAATAAGAACCAAGATACTCATATAAAGGTACAAGATCCCAGTGATGTATGTAAATGTATTTTATACCTAAAATGTACCAATAAACTTAATGGGAAAAAAATAAAATAAAAATGTTAACATATTACTTCACCCTATTTTGCAGTTTGTTCATAGGCTTCTTGGTTTTTGTTTTTTGGTTTGTTTTTTTTTGGTACCGGGGATCGAACTCGGGTCCTTGCACTTGTGCAGCAGGAGGCAAAACCACTGAGCTAAATCCCTGGCCCTATAGGCTTCTTGAATAACATGAACAACCACAAAGATAACACAGTTAACATTTATTTCATGCCTATCAGGTATCAGGTCTCCTATAGAGTCATTCATTATCTTGCATAATTCTAACAATGATCCTATCAGATGAATACTACTGCCACTATTTAATAAATAGGAAAACAGAATGGAAGGATGTTGCCCAAGGGCCCAAGCTCTTGATCATTGCCTCCCTTATAACCTTTATTTCTGAACTCACAGATTTTCTATCCTACACAAGTGTTTTCATAAGTACTTTCATTAGTTCAGATAACAACAAGAAATATATCTTTCTTCCTTTTAAGTTTCCAGCACATTCCCATAGGGGAACACTCTATGTGCTAACTGTAAATAATCATGTACAGCCATCCCTCTGTATCTGTCAGTTCCAAATCCATGGATTTGGACAACCACAGATAAAAATTTTTCAGGAAAAAAGTTCCATCTACACTGAACATACATAGGCTTTTGTTCTATTACTATTCCCTAAACAATTTAGCACAACAACTATTTACCCAGCATTTACTTTGTACTAGTTATTATTAATAATGTAGGGCTGGGGCCAGGGATTTAGCTCAGTGGTTCTGCCGCCTGCCTTGCAAACGCAGGGACCCGAGTTCGATCTCCGCCCCCCCCCCCCCAAAAAGGAAAAAATAATGTAGGGCTGATTTAAAGTAAACGTGAGGATATATGTCAGTTATATGAAAATATGATGCTATCTCAAACAAGGGAATTGAGTATCAACAGATTTTGGTATCCATGGGAGTCCTAGAACCAATCCCCCGCAAATAACAAGTGATGAGTGCACTTCTCATTTGCCAGTACAGGAAAAATTATAAGAGAATCAAATCAAGATATCTCTAGGAAGTGGCATGAGAATAGTTATGGTTAGCATTACTATAATTCAGTGGACTAAAGAATTTTAAAAATTGAGTCACTAGTACATTATCTCAAAACTATTAAGACACAGTGGCCTATATGGTTATCTTAAAATTTCTCATATATCTTATTTTGAAAGACAATGTAGGAATATCCAAGATCTCTACCTGCTATCTAGAGAATTCCAGATCCCCATGTTGTCCCAATTAGGGAAAAGGCACAGGAAGTATTCTCCCACCTCTCTAGAGAAAGGAGGAGGGGGGGGGGGGGGGAGAAGGGGGAAGAAGAGAAGAGAAAGAAAAGGCAGAAGAGGAAGAAGAAAAGGAGGAAGAAGTGGAAGAGGAGGAGGAAGAAGAGAGTGGTGGTGGCCACTTCCTGTGTGTCTGACCAGGCTATCCCTGACCACACAAAAGCATCGGATCTGGCTGCCACCGAAGGCAGGCATCATCTTCAATCTGTCTCAAAGAGAATTCACACCACTCATAGAATTCACACCAGATGCCTTCCTAAGGACAAATAAATATGAGGGATACAGACTCATGGTGCCAACATTGCAAAACAAGTTTCAGATTTGACTTCTAGGAAAAGTGCTAAAGAGTTGGGTGAAGAGGAAAGCAAGCAGCAGCAAAGTGGCAAAGGAGTAAATGAGTTGGGACTTTTAAATTCATTGTACGTTCCTTTCAATAAGTTACATGACGTATTTCCCAACTAAAAATATTAAGGACATCACCAAGGATAACAATATTAACAGATATGCAACACTAGGGCCAGGGATTTAGCTCAGTGGTTCCACTGCCTGCCTCGCAAGCAAAAAGACCCGAGTTCGATCTCTGACACCAAAAAAAAAAAGTTTGTACTAACAGATATGCAACACTATAAAATATCTCCTTTTAAAATGTTTCAAAATTCAACAGTAAATTTTCATAAACATACTACAGATATAAAATTAAATTCAGTAAGAATTCTTTAACTATTTCAAGATTTCAAATTTTTATAATTATATAAATTTATTTAAAAAGCATTGAGTTTGAATGAATCTATTTTTAAAGGTTCTAAGAATTCATAATGAAAATAAACTTTTGGGCTGAGGATTTAGCTCAGTGGTACCACCACTTGTCTTGTAAGTGCAAGGTCCTGAGTTCGATCCCCAGCACCAAACATGAAAAATGAAAAGAAACTTTCATGGTAGCAGATAAGATTTTTTTTTTTTTGGTACAAAAAGCAGCCAAATTGCAATGAGTTACAGATACATTTTAATCTATAGGAAGCTTTATTGTACAACAAGCAAAGCATTACCATAAAGTGTAGATATAAAAAGTCTTTTCCATTTTCTTTGCTTCAACTGACCACCAAAGTTCCTACTCATTTTGTAAAGTGGAACTAGAAATAATTAATTTCAGAGGCAGAAGCATCATTTGATGGAGCTCAAGTAAAAGAAAAGATTTCCAAATCTGCCCAAAGGGAACCATACTTAAGAATTTTGATTTCTCACTAATCCATTTGGTGAAGGTGAATAAAAGCAAGCCCATCCCTCCTCAGCATGTGGCAACAATGAAGAAAAAGGAGGCTCTGGCTCTGTCTGCAACACATCCATCTACCACTTCTGGGCTCTTTTGCCTCTTGACTCCGCCTCCCTGCATCCCCTGCCCCCTTCCTCTATTTCCTTAGCTTAGAATGGCCTAACCATCTAGCAAAGAAATTATAAGCGACGCAGGTTCTACTCTGATTAGAGCGCAGAAACATCCAGGCGCTGTCTACGCGTGCCGCGGCTGAAGCTTCCACCAAGTGACCCAGAGTAGAGGTCTCAGTTTAAAACAAGACGTGTGGAAAACTGTTCCACTCCACTCTTCAAGATGATTGCATAGGTTTTGTTTTTTTCCTACCAAGATAGTATTTGTAAAACTATTTCTTTTGAACTACATTAACTTTGTAGGACATAGAAGTATTCTACATCATCTTTAACATTAAAAAAAACCCTAAATTTTACTAAAATGTAATAATAGTCAAAGTTTTCTTTCTGTTTCATTAATTAGATAAGCTTTTTCTTAGTGTACTCTATAAGCCATGATCCCAGGGAATGATTTATTTCAATGTTTTATACTTTAAAAACTCTATAAATGGGCCGGAGATCTAGCTCAGTGGTTCTGCCACCTGCCTCGCAAGCACAAGGACCTGAGTTTGATCCCCAGTACCAAAAAAACAAACAAACAAACAAAAAACCTCTATAAATATCAGTTTAATGATGGAAAGATTAACACTGATCTTTGAAAATGATTATACAAATGAATGGAAAAGAATTCTAATTCTAGTGGGAAGGAGGTCAAGCCCACATATTTGTAAGCTTTTATTTTCCTTATTTTAATAAACTAAAAAAACAAATCACAAATCTAGAAATCTTGTACAAATATACTATAAGGGTGTCAACAATAGTTCTTTCAAGGTAGTCTTTCGTGTAAATAAAGTCTTTCTTTGGAAAGTTCATAATTTTCCTTACAACCAAAACCTTTCAGTTTGCCATGTACATACAATTTCAGCAATTTTGAAGTTGATTATATTTGAGACTACTTCTACCTGTCTCTGAAGTTCTGCCAAGTTGTAAGGTAAGGCACCCTCAGCCAACGGGGCTATTCTCTCGATATCTGCCAAAGTCAAGCGCCTTAAGGAAAAAATATGAGAAAGGAAGAATTATTAAGTCACCAACAAACTCCTCACATCAAGAGCATCATTTCTCAAGAAAAGGCTATAATTTATAAGTATTATTTCCCTGTTCACACAGATCATTTTATTGAGGTAAAAATTTTAGACCCTGTTTATAACGATAAAAACAAGATTCCAGAGAAATAACAGTGAAGTGCATAAAATTCTTTTTTATTCATTTTATTAGTACTAGGAATTGAACCCAGTGCCTCACACATTGCAGGCAACCACTCTACCACTGAGCTACATCCCAATCAGTCTTTAACTTTTTGAGACAGGGACTTGATACATTGCTCAGGCTGGTCTTCAACTGGCAATTCTCCTGTCTCAGCTTCCCAGCTACTGCCCCACATGCCTAAGTATAAGGCGTAATAGAACTATATGGTGAAGGTTTAAATTGTTTAAATTACAGTAAAAGACACATTGCCATTAATCCCTTTCAAAATACTCCCCCTTGCTTTGAACACACTTATCCCATCATTCTTGCCACTTTCTGAAGCAGTCATGGAAGTCCTCTTTCATAAATGTCGTTTCAAGGCATGATCAAAAATACAGTGAATACTGTTCTTGAGTGCCATCCATTAGAAAGGCAGGCCCATAAAAACATTAAGATGTGTCCTCATCCACCTTGCTCACCAGATCTGGCAATGTGCAACTTCTGGCTCTTGCCCAAAGTCAAAATGACCAGGAAAGGTAAATGTTTTGAATCAAGGCAGGACATTGAGGCAGCCCAATAACACAAGTAATGGTACAAAAGAGGACTTCCAGAACTGCTTTGGAAAGTGGCAAGAATGATGGGATGAGTGGGTTCAAAGCAAGGAGGAGTATTTTGAGGAGGCTTAATGGCAGTGTCTTTTAGTATAACAAATTTTTAAAATTTAAACATTCATTGTATTTTTCAATCACATTTTGTACATGAATTCAATGAGACTCCAGTGATAGATATTAAATGTGAAGAAATCATTCCTGCCACAAGCAAAGTACAGACACTGACAGTCCATACATATTCAGTGAATCCCCTCAGCATATCTATTTAATGCATAGGTGCAAAGTACCTTAGAAGGAAGGATATAAAACTGATAAATACTGGTGCCTCCAAAGAAGGGCAGGAGGATAAAAAGGAGAAATTTTTACAATATACTCTTTCAAGTCCTTTGAGTTTTGAACCATGTGACTGTTCTGTTGTCTCCAAAGGTTTACTAAAAAAGTACAGTCCATGAACCAACTAAAAGGTCACTTTAGATCCAGTTTTGAGGAAAACCTTTTGAAATCACTTACTATCATGAAGGAAGCTCAAAATCTTTGCTAAACATGTGAATTTTATTTATTTATTTATTTATTTTTGGTACCAGGGATGGAACTCGGGACCTTGCACTTGCAAGGCAGGCAGCGGAACCACTGAGCTAAATCCCCGGCCCAAATGTGAATTTTAGATGGACAAGACAGGCCAAATCACCAAAGACAGATGATAATAAGATAGCTGATGTATTTAGTATCATCTCCAGTCCAACAATTAACTATGTAGAATAAGGCTATAAATCACATACATACACTGAACTTCTATTGGTCCTCAGTTCTAGAGATAAAGCCATTTTTCAGGTGTTGTTATACTTAAAGAACTATTAGAGGTGACCAAAAAAAAAAAAATCCAATCTTTTAATAGACAAAAGCTCTTTCCACAGATATGTTAAGTATTCATAGGCAAGTGTTTTTCTTCGGATTTGCATAATACTTTGCAAATTAAATGCCTTTTAGGTGCTTTTGTTTTGTTTTGTTGTTAGTACTGGGAATGTACCCAGGACCCTCATGCTGAACTACATCCTCAGCCCTCTTATATTTTTCACTTTGAAACAGAGTCGCCCTAAGTTGTCCAGCCTGGGCTGGAACTTGATTGTCCTGCCTCAGCTGCCCACAGCGCTAGGATTACAGGTGTGTGTCACCACACCCAGCTTGGTTGTCTTCTGTTGTTATTGTTTGTTTGGAGTAGTGAATACCTGAGCTTGTCTATGATATCTATGACGATAATGTTCTAGGCATATCTCAAGAAAATGATACTCTCTGACACAAAAACAGTGTACACTGTTTAATAAGTGACCTTTTACAACAAACTGAAATAGTTATAAGATTCGTCCATGCATCTCTAGCTACATAAATTGAAGCAAATTTCCACAAACCTCTGGAAATTCATACACTTCCAGAGAGCCCAGACTAAATCAGCCTTCTTCCTACCTTTCTTCTCACTTCCCTCCCCTTCTCTTTTTTTTTTTTTTTTTTGGTACGGGGGATTGAACTCGGGTCCTTGCGCTTGCGAGGCAGGCATTGGAACCACTCGGGTCCTTGCGCTTGCGAGGCAGGCATTGGAACCACTGAGCTAAATCCCCAGCCACCCCTCCCCTTCTCTTTCTTCCTTTTACCACTTCCCTCTCTCATGCCCCCCAGCCCCTCCTTCTTTCCCTCATTCCCCTTTCCATCTTTTTTCTCCTTTCTTCTCCACCTCTGTTCCCTATCCTTTTCCCCTCTCCCATCTACCACTACCCTCAGTCATCTTCTACCTCTTTCTCCTGTTTCTCATTTCTGCCTGTTTCCCCTTCTTGAAATTTATATATGGAATAAACTATTGCTAAAATGAACTAAATAGACACCACTGATTCACATTTTTTTTAAAAAACTGCCCTATAATAAATATCATGAAGAATTACTGGAATAGTTACCCTGAAGCATTATATAAATCTGCAAGCTGGTACAGGATATCAATTTCGAGTGGGGTGACCTGGCCATAGCGTATGGCACTCTGGGCAAATTCCTCTGGAAGAGAAAGGGAAAAAAAATGCTAAAATCTTGACAGATTCTTAATATTCCACAAACTTCCATCTTAACCAACTGAATTCTGAAAGTTAAAGGGATTTTAGTAGCAGGATAAAGGTCTAAAACTGAATTAAAATACTTAAGTTCAACTACGTGAAAATCACTATGCATTTCTGAAAGCCAGGAAAAGATAAAATGTTAAGAGGATGCCACAGCAAAAACAGATAAATGAACTTCTATGGTAGAACAATCTTTAGAATCCCCTCTTCTCTGGTTTCCTAATTCTGCTCTCCAGAGCTATGTGGTAAAAGAAGCGGCTGTTTTCCAGTCACCGAAAACATCTTTCTGGGACAGCTCCTCCCAGAAGAAACAAGCTGCTGCCACTGTGCCACTGACCTGTTTGACAAACTGGGCCACAGTTCTTTTCAAAAGGGTCAAAGCCACTTTTCCATTCCTGACTTCTGCATCCCATTAAATCCCCCTGGGTTTCTGGAGCCTGAGTGAAACACATATACATACAGTGACACTCTCTAGATCCGGCTTTAGCGTGCTGAACTGAGATCAGCCTATGCTTACATGATGAAAGGCGAAAATGCTGAAATTCAAGTTGATCCTTTCAAATCTTACCTTTTGTGACTTCAATATCTTTCCTTGTACCGGCTAACGTACTATATATCTTCCTAACAAGTTCCATGTTATTCAACAAGGAGTTAAAAGCATTGAAGTAAGAGAAGCTAACTTGATGTGAAATACTTCCTCCAGCAGCCTAGGAAATGACAACACAAAAAATTTTAAAAAGCAAAAGCAAGGAACATATTTTAGACACCACACTTTTCTCAAAGAAGATCCAAAGGAGTTTTGATCGTTAAAATGATTAACAACCAGTGCATAAATACAAGGAAAGTACCATACTGAAAACAGTACGTTTCAGGCCCCCAGGGAAGTCTATGTAATTTTGGTTTTAAGGAAGAAAGCAACATCTGGAAGTTGGACTTCATACTTCATCTACCTATGAGGTCAGAAAGAACAAATATAATTATAACAGACTGAAAATAATAGTTATTTAAACAAGACTTTCAAGACCCTCAACTATGGAACTCCTGCTAGTCCTAGATAAATATAATATCAATGTACAATATAAGGAACATTTTTTTGAGCTTGCTTTTTTCCCTTATACACATATACAAAAACAAGTGATAACTTTTCTTGGGGGGTTGCTGGGGATTGAACCCAGAGCCTCCTGTGTGCTAAGCATGCATTCTATTGCTGAGCTGTATCCCCAGTCCTATAACTGTTTTATTTATTTTATTTGCGGTACTAGAGATTGAACCCAGTGCCTCATGCATGCTAAGCAAGCACTCTACCACTAAGCCACATCCCTAGTATGTTCTTGTTCTCAAAATTTATCTTTCTCTCCCTTCCCCACCCCTCCAATCTTGCAAAGCTGCCCAGGCTGGGTCAAACTTATGATCCTCCTGTCTCAGCCTCCCCAGTAGCTAGGATAGCAGGCATATGTCACTGCACCCAGCTCCCAGTAAATTTAAATTTTAAGACTAATTTTATTATGTCAATTTTCTAAATTTTAAGGCCACTGTAATAATTAAGATACTTAATAGGCTGTGCTGATCTCTGAATCTGTATCATGAAAGGTCCAACTACCAAAGCTTCCAGAAAAATGTACAAAAAGTCTGACTATTTGTTTTCTACTAAGTTATGTCTTCACTGAACATCACAAAAGAGGCTCTCTCATGCTGGGTTGAGGGAGTGGCCTTCAGCACTTTTGCAACATGAGGAAGTAACTTCTCCCTATGCCCACCACTTGAACATAAACTCAAAAGAGAAGCTATTTTTCAGTTTCCAAAAGCCTAATTTCCAATGCAGAGATACTGATATGGTTAAAAACATTCTTTATTAAAAACTCAAAGAAATGCATATGGAAATATCAGTGTGACAATTTTAATCATAAAAGTCTATTCCAAATAGTGTAGGTAATGATGGCAAATGGAGCCAACCCACCACTCATCCAACACATTTCTTAACCCAAATACAGACTGTATTTTTTTGGGGGTACTGGGGATCAAACTCACAACCTTGTGCTTGAGAGGCAGGCTTGGTGCCACTGAGCTAAATCCCCAGCCCCAGGTTGTGTTTTTATTAGCTTGAATTTGGACACCAATGACCCAAAAGCGGGACTCAAATAACTTAAAATATTCCTCTGATGACTAGAAATGTCTTTTGGTAAACTGAGGCTATAAAACGTCCATCCAACCTCGCTGAAAAAGATTAAATGATTCCATTCACCCTAAGATACACTGAGTGAGCCTTTCCCGCTAGGATTTTCTTCCCTTCTTCTTGCCATCATTCCCTGTCTCTTTCTCTTTCTTGCTTTCTTTCCTTCCTTCATTTTTTGGTTGGGGTATGAGGTAAAGGTAAGGGAGTGGGGGGTCACGTCAGGGAGGTGAAATGTTGCAGGAGAAACTGACATGCTCCATGTTCAGATCCATTGAAGAAAAAGACCAGAAGTTGATCTTTTTACCCCTAGTCTAAATCAGGGATAATGGTCTTCAGCTGAAACAACAAAAGTGCCCATTGGCTTTCCTCCATTCAAAACAAGCAGTAATCAAAAACTTATACCTAAATACAATGCACGAACAAGAAAATTGGTAAGTGAGAAAAGTGTCACCACTCTATGTGAGGAAGTGGATGACATGAGTTTGCTATTCGTCCATTTGTCCAGATGATTATTTTAGAGATTTGCAGTTTGAAAGACAAAAAAAACTGTGTCTGGCACATACACACTGAATGCATAGGTGAAGAGGAAGAGAGAGGCGTAAGCCACAGAGGCTGATGGCCACATATTTCCTCCCTACCTTCTGCCATAGACATGGTTATTACAACAGTGTAGACAGAA
Source organism: Heterocephalus glaber (assembly GCF_000247695.1). Next base: position 9,244,742 of record NW_004624787.1, read on the forward strand.
TGACGATCCCTCCAACAGAAAAAGGAAGAAGCCATCCTTACAACAAGACCCTGGGAGCCTGGTAGGGTGGAAAGAGGTCAAGATGAAGGCAGTAGTGTCTGGGAGAGGTACTGCCCACTGGAAAAAGAACCACTCACCCTTATCTACAAACGCTCATTTCCTTTGAACTGGATCCCATAAATGGGAACGAACAATTTGGAAATACGAGAGCAAGGTGTTATCTCTGGATAAAGCTATGATCTAAGGAAAGACCACTCACCATCACCTCTACCACCCTTACACACAGACACGCACGCACACGCACGCGCACACACACACACACACACACACACACACACACACACCCTGTTTACTTGCTACCCATCGAACATGAAGTTTGAAGAATCCAGAGTCAGATGGATCCAGGGGCCAATTGAGGCCCCATGGGTTCAAAATGTTTCAGGAGACAGAAAGGTGAAGTATTAGCTTTTTACTTACTGAAACTAAGTTCTCCTCCACAAAAGGAGTAAGCATGTGAGACCGAATGGTAACCATGATGTCACTGAAATCCAGACCAGAAATCATGCCAGTTTTGCTTTTGTCTTTCAGTGCAAAGGCTTGTCTTGCATGTTCCAGCTGCAGCTCCTAGAAGGAAAAAATTAGAAGTAGAGCATTAAATTGGAACAAGCGTATCCGTTTTGGAAAGGAAGGAAAGACAGCTATCATTACTCCACATGTACTTACTCTAGAAACAAACAATGTACAGCTCTGAAATTGCAACAAAGCTTTTCTTTCTTGCAAATGTACTACATATGACTCCTCAAGAAAAAGAATAAACCAGAGCATGACAATAAAGAGGAGGAAAGAAACTTCAGATTTTACTTGAAAAGTTTTCATCACTGAAAACAAAGAGAGTATGTTTTCGGTGCCTTATTTCAGCCTTTAAAATACACAGTAATTTATTCTCTACTTGAAAATTTTCTTGTCATCCAAAAATACTTCTTGAATTAAAGAGTTTACATTCATTTTCAGTTTTTCAGTTTTAAATGTTGCAAGCAAAGTCAGTCTCTCTCCCTGAATTGGACATTTTTTTTATTTTAAAAAATCAGCTCAGTGTGAAACTACCAACTGGTAAGTACACTACTTCATAATGCTAAAATGAAAATTATGAATAGCACACTGCATGAGCAGTGTTCAGCTATCACTATGTTGGGCCTCGGGCACCATTACTCACTGTAAGACAATCCAGAATATCTCTCAACTTTTGAACTACTGTATGACCAAACTTCATAATAAGTGCTAGCAATAAAAAAAAAAGTGCCAGGCCGGGGATTTAGCTCAGTGGTTCCACCGCCTGCCTCGAAAGTCCAAGGTCCTGAGTTCGATCCCTGGTACCAAAAAAAAAAGTGCCAGTGATCCACTGGGCACCATTCAGAAGTCAAAATCTGAGTATGTTAGTATGTCTGCACTGGGGACCCATGACATAATCCAAATAGATGTCTTGGCACAATATCATAAGAGCACTATCAGATGCCATTTTTGTGCTCTTTCCAGCTCTGGAAGTAACAGTCATATATCTAAATTATGTAAATATTACTTAAAGATTAAATATTATGAGTTTCATGGCATTTATTTATCAAAGACTTTAAATCAATCTTGCTTTACCTTTTTCTGACATTTAAAATAGCTCTTGGTAGAAGTCACACCCTTTTCCTTAACTATATTTTCCTATGGACTTGTGATCTCTCAATTTCAAAGACACTGAAATTACTTTAGCAGGTATTTGTTTTATAATTCATTAAGCTATACATTTGTTTTATGTGGCTTTCTGTATATATTTAAACAAAAATTATAAGTGATTTTTTAGCAGGGTGATGTGCTAGACAGAAGTATATCAAGCCTAATAAATTTTTCAATAGTCTTAACTTTCAAAGTCAAATGATAACACTAAGAAAATACCTACAGAAAAAGATATATTTGGATTTGCATGAAAAGAGGAATATAAATGGAGAAGCAAACTCAACTGGTAAATATGTACGTCCAGATCAACAACCAGCATGATTTGACAACATTTTCTCTTATTCATCTTTTTCTGCTTTACTCATTCTGCCTAACTCCATCTATCTTTTCATCACCTCAATTCCAACTTGCACCCTTCAAATGAAGCAGGAGCCAGGCAAGGTGGTGCACGCCTAGAATCCCAGCCTTTAGGAGGCTGAGGTAGGAGGACCGCAAATTCGATCCCAGCCTAGGGCAACTTAGAAAGGCCTTGTCTCAAAATAAAAAATAAAAAGGGGCTAATGATGTACATAGGTGCAAAGGCCCTGGGTTCAATCCTCATTGTCGGGGAGTAGGGGAGAAAGCTGGCTGATGCAGGAAGTATTCCACCAAAAAGAAGTAATGAAAGATAAAATCCAGCAAATGGGAGATTCAACATAGCAGAAAGGTAAATGGATTCTCCAGATAAAAGGGAGGTCACAGAATCACAAAGCCCAGCTTTAGACCTCAACACGAGTTAGAAAATGCTAGGAAAATGGAGCTGCTACTGTGGATAACAGTCTGCCAGTTCCTCAAAAAGTCAGACATAGGGGTCAGGGATACAACTCCATGGTAAAGCATTTGCCTGCTTTGCACAAAGCCCTGGGTTCACCCCACGAACCGCCAAAAAAAATTAAAGAATTACCATTTGACTCAGCAATTCCACTAGTAGGTATATGCCCCAAAATACTGAAAACAGGTATTCAAATAAATAGTTATACATAAATGTTTATAGTAGCACTATTCACAATAGCCACAAGGTAGGAACCACCCAAATGTCCATCAACAGATGAACAGACAAAAATATTATACATTTCTATAATGGAATATTATTCAGGCCCAAAATGAAAGAAGTATTAATTAATACTCGCTACAATATGGATAATCCTTGAAACATTAGTATGACAGATGAAAAAAGCCACAAACAAAAGGTTATACTGGGGCCAGGGATTTAGCTCAGTGGTTCCGCCACCTGCTTCGCAAGCGTAAGAACCCAAGTTTGATCCCTGGTACCAAAAAAAAAAAAAAAGGTCATACTGTCTGATTCCATTTATGTGAAATGTCCACAGAAACAAAAAGCAGATTGGTAGTTGCTAAATGGGCATGGGATTTTTTTTTTTTAGGGTAATAAAAAATTTTTGAAACTAGATAAAGGTAAGTGGTTGCAAAATACTGTGAATGTACTAAAGCTGCTAAATTATATACTTTGAAAGGGTTAATTTTATATTATGTGATCTATCTCTCTCCCCCTCCCCCTTTCTCTCCTGTGGTCTCCTATCCCCCTTCCCTCCCCGTGCTGCGAGTGAACCCAAGGCTCATGATTGGTAGCAAGTGCTCTACCACTGAGCCACACTTCTGACCTTCAAGTAGGAAAGCTTCTGGAAACCTCGAAGAAGATGAAATTGATAGACTTCTTAATGTGTTTAAAACATATTAGAGAGCTGGGCATGGTGGCACATGTCTGAAATCTCAGAACTTGGGAGGCTGAGGCAGGAAGATCACTGTGAGTTCGAGGCCAGTCTGGGGTACACAGTGAGTTCAAGGTCAGTCTGAACTACACTGCAAGACCTTGTCTCAAAAAAGTAATAATAAATAAAAATAAAACATACTAAAGAGATTTTAATGACTAAGGCACAATTTGAGGATGAGTTAGCATTAATATATAGAAAACTAACAAAAACTGTCAGGGATTTAGCTCAGTGGTTCCGCTGCCGGCCTCGCAAGCACAAGGTCCTGAGTTCGATCCCCAGTACCACAGAAAAGTAACAAAAACTGAAAACACCAAGAAAACTAATAATTTTAGTTATGAATAGTACAATTATCCCTCAGTATCGGCATTGGTTCTGACCCCATCCCTCCATGAATACTGAAATCCAAGGATGCTCCATTTCCTTACATAAATGGTAAAGTATTTGCATGTAGTATTGAATGTAGGATACAAATGGTATAGTATATGCATGAGTTAAAGTACATGGAATGTACATCCTCCCACATTCTTTAAATCATGTCTTCCAAATAACCTATACACATGCCCTATGCATTTTAAATGATCTCTAGATTACTTCCAAAACCTAGTATAATGTGATGTTATATAAATAATTGTTATACCATACTATTTAGGGAATAACAAGGAAGAAAGACTGTACATGTCCATGAATATTTATCTGTGGTCGGTTCAATTTGCTGATGCAGTGTTCACAGATATAGGGGCCATATTTATAAAATTATAGTAACTCATATGATTACTGATCTAACCAGAATAATTATAGAGAGGAGGCAGAAAATGTTTGTGTCTATGGTAGGGATGGAGAGGTAAAAGAAGTAGCTTTCAGTCTTTCATGGTTACAATCAATCAAAAATATCCAAAAGTGAGAAATTAAGAAGTGGTAGCACAAGTTTACTGGAAGAAAACATTAAAAGAAACAGCTATGAGTTTAAAGAAGTTGCCTCTAGTCGATGGGAAATAAAAAATGACCATGAAATGGGGACTTATATTTCTTTTTTTTGTTGTTTTGTTTTGTTTTGTTGGTACCGGAGATCAAACTCGGGTCCTTGCGCTTGCGAGGCAGGTGGCGGAACCACTGAGCTAAATCCCCAGCCCCTGGGGACTTATATTTCTGTACTAAACTTAATAGGAAAAAAAAAAAAAAGGGAAAGGAGTGGAGGAAGAGTAATATATATTGATACCAGTTGCAAATGTTAAGCTCACCTGGAGAAATTGTGTGAATTCTGTGTAGTTAAGATGCTTCTTCCGATTATGCCCAAAATGCAGCCGGATAAATTCACAGTCCCAGTTAAAAGGGATATGGTGATGAATAATAGTCTGTCCAAAAATTTCCTTGACATTTTCTTAAAAGGGAAAACAAAAATAAATCAATTATGCCTAGAATAAGTAATTTAATCCACTGCAGTGTTCCTACAGAAAAAAATTAAGAGAAGTTTTAAAAGTCAGTATCATCTGCTTCTATTAAGATTAACTGCAATTTATTTTTATGCCCAGAAACCCATGTACAGGAACACAATTGATACAAAATATAATTTTACACTTAAGATTGTGTACCATTACATATAAGGCCACGAGATTCTTAATTTCTCTTGATTTAATTTTAATTAGGAAGTGATTTATATCTTGCACTATAAATGGCTGCTACTTTATATTCCAGTATAAAATCAATAGTTTTTATGGTTCCTCAAGGAGTCGAATTAAGCCCTTTATCAGAAGCATGAATACCTAAATTACAGTATAATGCAATATTTGTCATACTAAGTATGGTTTGATTGAGGCTTGATTATTACATTCACACTAGCCTGAATATGACTATTGAAGATAGGTAGAAGAAATACTACCAAAAGCATATTATTAGCTCAGCAGCAAGCACCTTATTAAAAGCTTCTGATATTGTCAAAAAATATGGTCTTGACACAAGGCTTCAAAATCCCCACAAAATCCATGATTATTAATCTGAAGTATTAAAACATTTTAAGATAAGTGAAATTAGTGATTCACTTTTCAATTAAAAAACAAACATAGCATACTAACTTTTAGATAGGAACCAGTCACACTGTGTAATACACAACCAAAATACTCTGGCAAGGGCCGGGGATTTAGCTCAGTGGTTCTGCTGCCTGCCCTGCCAGCGCAAGGACCTGGGTTCGATCCCCAGCACAAAATAAAAAAAAAAAATTCTCTGGCAGCTTGTCTTCATGCACTAGCAATGTCACTCACTTTCTTACACAGTTTCACATTTATAAAAATCAATTCACAAATGACTAATATTTTAACAAGCATAGACTGGATCGACTAGTTTGAAAGTTCATGCCAAAAAAAAAAAAAAAAAAGTCATTAACAAGTTAAGAAAGCCGGAAGCCTGTTTTACTAATGTCTTAAGAATAAAATTGTTTTCAAATTTAAGCCAATTTATTAGTATGAATTTTACAATCAATAGCTATCAATAATACAAGAGAATTAGTAAATACAAGTTTAGTGTTTTATAATCTGCTCCAACTAAGCTATTGTTTCTAATTCATGCAAATTCTTTGGATAAGATACTGACTTCATAATGTAAATGGTTTAATGGATTCCCTTTGTGCTATAGACCCTGTTTCTTAATAAAAGCACTACTCGTACTTGCTTCGGCAGCACATATATTAATAAAAGCACTACTATTAGGGTGAGAGACTAAGAAATCTGAACTGGAAATCCTACCAGTCTGGATTCAAAATAACAGTTCTGAACAGATTATATCAATCAGCTAAGTTGGTAGAAGGCATTGGATGTCACTGGGGAGATGGGATTCTCATCTTTTCTTTCAAATGAATTGCAGAATTTATTTCTTGCCTAAGTAACAACAGTTATTTCAGAGTTTTCAAATCATGTCAAGTATTCTCACTTTACATAAGTATAAATTAATTGCAATATAGGTTTTTATTCCTGAAAGAAAATTAACTCATTAACAATTCATAGACTCCTGGTCTTTAATCAACACAAAAGATTATTCTTAAATCTATATGAAACTTCAGGGGGTAAAATATGTTAAAGTTTATAAGATAATTAAAATAATAAGGGCTGGAGAATGAGACTCTGGTGTTCAAGCCCCAGCACTGCAAAAAAATTAATTGATTGGTTAATAAAATAAGGGCAGCCAAAAATATTTAGGATCTTTCTAATTAAATGAATTAGCTGCTTCTAGTCCCAAAATTAATTAACTTAATTGCCTATTTTAAGGTCTAATAAAGAGAATATTCATCTAAAAAAAATCAATAGAAAGCAGAATAGGGTAAAAAAAAAAGCAGAATAGGGTAACTTCAAGTTACATTTAATTAATATTAAGATTAATTATTAAAGAGAATAAGTTACTGCATGATAAACTTTATTTTAAAGGTCATAATTCCTAAAACTCAATTATTTGTTAAGAAACGTATATATTGCTATCTGGATAATTTCTATTAAATAGTGGACAACACTGAACCCTTTTTATATGATCAGAAAATGTCACAATCAGGTCGGGGATTTAGCTCAGTGGCACCGTGACTGCCTGGTAAGCACAAGGTCCTGAGTTTGACTCCCGGTACCAAAAAGTAAATAAATAAATAAAAGAAAAAGAAAATGTCAGAATCTAAAGTGTGAAACTATATCAAATTAAGTTAAAGATTCAAAAGGCTTCAAACTATGAAGTTTAATTATCTATGTTTTCTGCTATCACAAAAAAGGATGTTTATAAATTTATAATGTATAATTTACATTTAGAAAATTTATAATTTACATGTAGAAAAATATCTCTATGATAAAAACTTTTAACTGAAAATTTTATTTTACAAACTTCCTATCAATCTTTAAATAAGATCTTAGAATACCATTATAACAATTAAAATATTGGCCTAAATTAATCAGAGCAATCTCCCCAAATATAGAAGTGTCATTTGCCATGAGTATTTGCTTGGACACTTCCTACTTCTCTGAAAATGATGACACAATAACTTCATATGTGGTTTTATCATCATTATTATATGTTGTGGTTTATTAATTACTTCCCCAGACACTTTTAATTGTTTTAGCCATGCTATAGCTACAAATGGGGTTACTATGACTAATAAAATGTTAGACCTACTTTGACACCTCTTGGGATGTATACTACTTTATTTCCTTTACCAATTGCCTAAGGCTGGTGCAGGAATGTGACAGAAAAAATCACTATAACTATTGTTTTGACGTCACTCATATAATCACTTTTCTTTTATTAGAATACATAAATATATACTTTATATATATGTTATATATGCTCTCCAGAACTAGAGAGCTTAAAGGTATTTGTGAGAGGCAATAGCTCAAATAACTGATGTTCTCATCTTACTTGATTTTACCAGGTTCTGCATATGAAAAGGAACAGAAATAATTCCAAATATACCCAATACACCTAACTTAAACTGCAGAGTAAGTTCCCGCCCAGAGAGAATCCCGTCTTTCCAGTGGCAAACAAGGATCTTTAGCTCTAAATAACACTCCTTAACAGTGCCATTTTAGTGGCCATTTAGGGCATTTAGTGGCCTGGATGAAAGGGATATGACAGTCCCATCTTATTGGCAGCAAGATCATGTTCTAGTATTTTATACCCGGACAGCATTGCTAAGAAAAACAGGAATCCATTCGTTTTCTGACATATAGAAAACAACAGACCACTTTTCCACTCCCTGCAGGCTTATAATTCCAATGAAAAAGGAATTGAAACTAGATACAAAAGTAGCCTGTCATTATGTTCTCTTCGCTCAAAGAGGAGAAGCACAATGATTTGTCTGAAGGGCAGGTAATGGTGACAACTGTGATTAAGTAAAAATGTTCACAGATGGATAACATTAGTCAGTTTAGCTGTATCAGTCACTTATAATGAATGGACTAGATGAAATACACATTGAGCATATATATTATGTAAATATGCCTTAACAGAGGTTTCAGTTTCCCCAGCAGCCCACAGTGTGTGTACCCATCTCATCCACCCTCATCCCTCCCCTGGTTCTTATGGGAGCTTCCTACTGCTCTTGTTCACCTTTCTGCAATACAAAATTACCTCTGACCGGGGCTGGCACTCTTCTCCAAGACTGCCACCATGCCTGTTCCATGAATGAGCCTGGAAGGAGCTGCTGTACCAACGGTGTGGCCAGAGAACTCCTCCTGTAGGTATACAAGCCATCAGCCCTGTGACATAGCCCACCTACCATCAGCCCAACTTGACATCCTGATTCCAAGGATTCCAGCCCAGTGAGAGCCACTGCTTCCAATTTACAGGCTTGAGACCAAACATTCTTATTGTCAAGGAAAAAAAAATTCCTCAATAGCTGAGTTTCACCTGCCCAGTTCTTAAGGTGAAGTCAGAGAATCTTTTAGGATACCCACCATGAACAGTGACTATCCTTGTGTACAATTGAACAAACACAATGGTGAGACTTGTGGAAGTAAAGTGTTTTTCAGTGAAGGAAAAATTAGGGAGAAAGAGGAACAACTGGTAGGCCATAAAAGGAAAATGAACAACAACAGGAACAACAAGAGCAACAACAGGATCTTGTAGAAGTTCCAACCATCATAGCATGTAGACTCAGTCCCAGATTTCTGGGTCTTACTTCCAGGTAATGTCCTGGGAAACCTTCCCTGTTGTATGGGAGACTGTTTCTCGTAGCCCTTCACCTACCTCCAGAAAGGATTAGTGTACGATCGGTCAATAGAGTAGTCCTGCTGCCAAATACATGTAAAGGTCCATTTCTCAGGAAAGATGAGTTCACATTTAAAGAGCATCTATTATTATAGAAGTTAGAAGCTTCAACAGTCTCCCATCACATGGCATAAAATCTAGTAAGACTGCATCCTTTTTTTTTCAAACTCTAAGCTATTCTAGTAGGCTTGAGTATTTAAAAAGTTTTCAGTGTTGGCTTGTAGCTATTAAAAAGAAAGTATTGATTTTGATTCAATAAATGTTTTCTTTCAAAAAAAAAAAGTTACCCTCTCTGTGATGTCTGAAAGCAAGGCAAAGAATCTCAAAACGTCCTTCTGATTTAATTGAACAGCTAGATGAAGCTTTACTTCATACCAAATTATACTACTTATAACCCTTAGAATTTCATATTATTCCATGTCCATGTCCATGGCTTTATTTCCACTGAGAAAGAATACAAGGATTTTCATATTTATACTTTCTTTTCCTGACCCATCAAATAACTGTACTGCTTATAATTAAATCAACTTATTCCATTCTTCCCTTTAAGGAAAAAGAACCAATTAAAAAAAAAGCCAATTTTAGAAGCATAAATTTATTTGCTTTATTTTGCCTTATTGCTTATTTGCTCTATTATTTATTTGCTTTATTTTTATTTGCTATATTTCCATACTGACAACTAATACAATAATAACCCAAAAGCTATCCCTGCTTCTTGATGGATCTATACTCAAGTGTGAGTATGTATCCCTGGAAAAAGTCACTTTGAAGGCATCTCATCCCTAGGAAAAATACTTTGGAACACAATGTTGATGAGTTAATAAAGAAAACAGAACATAAGTTTCATACTCATTATTTAATAAATAAGATTTTTGTTTGTTTTTTAAACATGATCTTAGCCAAAAGGCCGAAAAGCAATTTTTTGTTTGTTTTTTAGAATGATTACATCACTGTTAAAGCAATAGGCCTTTTTTTGTAGGGGGAACAAATGCTTGCAGCTATTGACAACACAACATAACAACTTAGCTAGGTTACCTCAACCTAATTCTATCAAGCAGGATAGCCAGCACACTTGCAGATAAAGTGAGAACAAGGTAAATATACACTGTATCTACCACATGCCAGTCATGCAATGGTCTCTACAAGGCTCAGACCACCTGGCAATAAGAGAGACAAGCCATTAAGTAATTACTTACAGCGTGCATTAGAAGTTTTATTAAAAGAACATGAAAGAGTAAACAATTAACTAATGGTTTATTCACTCTTTAGGAAAAAAAAACTGAGCTTTCATATTCTGAAATACATTACTAAGGCCTCAATATAAATGCTTTCTCCTAGAATGGAGACATCTTTAATCACAAAAAACCTTGTCTAGCAAACAAGTAAATGTTGCTCACTATTGCTCTTTACATAAATACTTGCATAGATGCACACAGTTTAAATGTACAATTTGATGTGTATAAAAAGCATATCTAAAAAAAGAGCATAGATGAGAACAATATATACAAGTACACAGATAACAATATTATCATCATAGTCCACAAGAGGTACCAATGGCACAATGGCTTTCTCCTACTCAATTGCACCTTCCATCCAATATTCTCTTAACTTTTTCTCCTTGTGTGCACAAGAAAACTATAGCTACAAACTAGAAAACATAAGGCCATTTGGTGAAAAAGATTTAACTCTAGTTAGAATGAATCTAAAATTTCGTTTTACCTAAACATATGTCTATAAATATATAAGCACAATTCATTTTATTAAGTGAGCACAAACATGAAAACTGACCTTCATCATAGATTCAAAATCCTATAAAAATAAACTCCTAGTTAATTATTTCCATACACAGAAATTCTATAGTCTTGAATACAGCCTGAAATAAGTGGACCTTAGAAATCTTGTTAAATGGCACTTGCTGTACGTTTTAATGCTCTTCTTCCTTTCTTAAAATAATAATCTCATATAATATATAATTATAATTCTATTAAATTCATTAATTTTATGAAATTTATAAAATTAATCAAATAAAAATATAAAAGTTTGATTCCTTTCAGTTTAGTTAAGAAAAGTTGTCTAAGAATGGTGCTAGCAGTATTGCTCAGTAGTGAAATATTTGCCCAGCATGCATGAAGCCCTGGGTTTGATCCCTAGCACCAGAATAAATAATAATTTTTAGAAAGAAAGGGAAAATGATCAAGGTCCTTAAAAAATAGGGGAGTACCATCAAAAGAGGTGTAGGGACCCCAGGAAGAATGTCAAAATAGGGTATAATTTTCTTATTCCAAAATAATCTTGACTCTAGATTACAGAGCAGAGAAATGAAAGCAAGATTCTGGACACCACATATGTTCTTCAGGTCATACCAAGTGCTTTAAAAATTAAAACTGATATGTTCTGTTTTTAATCTTCATTATATTGTTTGTTTGAAATCCTAGCTCATAAATCATAGTGTGTAAACCACTCAGCTATTTCTACCCTCTTTTTTGTGGTAGGGGATTAAACTCAGTTTCTCTGTACTGAGATATATCCCTAGTCCCTTTTATTTTTTATTTTGAGACAGGGTCTAAGTTGCCCAGGTGGGGTTTGAACTTGAAATCTTCCTGCCTCAGCCTCCCAGAAAGCTGGGACTACAGGCAGGTGCCACCACATCTGGCTACACATCTTTTAATCTACTAAGCAACAATGGCATGGGTCTCCGTTGTCAGTGTGTTGGGTAAAGTAACTTGAATAATTTATTTTTAAAATAGAAAGCAATAAAATGTCATGAGGGTCGGGGATTTAGCTCAGTGGTGCTGCCGCCTGCCTCGCAAGCACAAGGTCCTGAGTTTGATCCACAGTACCAAAAAAAAAAAGAAAAAAAAAATTTATGATACCAAAGGAGACAAATTTGGTTTTTAAAAAATCTGATCTTTACTGCACACATGATATAAGCATAAATATACTGTCCCTAGCTCAAATATTTGTATCAAATTATTTCCCAACCATTTCTGTACCATATTTGAAAATGAGACGTGAACATGTGTGAAACCTATTGAAAATACAAAATGCAGTATTATTAGTCATACAGGCTCGATGCTGAATGACAGGTAAAGGTTTTATGCTTTCAACTATAGAATCTAGGTGTTTATGAGGACAGTCATCATTCTTGAGAAGGCAAAATGCCCGGAGCTTGCTCCCAAACAGGGAGAATGCCAAGATATATGCAGAAATCTAAACAAATCTACATAGTATCTACTTGGGAAATTTTTCTCAGAGGACAGCCTGGTCCATGGGCAGCAGAAGGAAATAATTGATGCCAAGCTGGAAAATGCGTTCATCAAAAGTCACTGCCAAGGAGCCACTGGCCCTTCTAAATTCATTTGTGCTTTCTCATGATTCTATGATGCTACTTCTCCCTTCAGGGTTAAGCAACTGACATCTGTCTTGCAACTCAAACATCACAGTAAATACACATTTACTGCAGTAGCTCAAGGAAAGCCCAATCTGCAAGGGTTTCTCTCAAATATTCATGTCAATTCACACTATAAATGGAGCTCAAATTCAGCTTTGCAAGATGAAAAAGTTCTACAAGTCTGTTTTATAGCAGTGTGAACACATTTAACACTACTGAGCTGTGCAGTTAAAAATGATTAAGGCAGTAAATTTTATGTTACTTGTTCTTTAGCCACAATAGAAAATTTTCAATTAAAAGAAAAAAAGATGGGGGGGGGGTCAAGATCCTTGAAATCACTATATTGTTTTGTATTGTATATTGCAATAGGTTGTGAGCAAAATTAGCCAATACTTTCACTAATCATAAACTAATTTCTGCAAATAAGCATTTTTAAAAACTAACGCACAACTACAAATAAAAATACTAGTTTGTACATTTGTGAAACATTGATAATGTGTTAGGTTATATATCTACCATAGGATTTAAAGCAATTTCTATATCCAACTCAGATGGCAATTTTAATATTCTAGCCTTGTTTCCTAAAACCAACAAATCTAATATAGGGGGAAGGGTGTCAGCAAACGCTGACTAATTTTGTCTTAACTCTATCCTTCATTTCCATTGTTGGTGTTAAAATGACACAATAGCAATTTTCCAAAGATGCCACAGAGAAACTCTGAACTCCCTATCCAAAAATCCCTTAAAGAATGAAAAGATTGTTCACTGTCTACTTCACAAAACATTTTTGCCCAGGCTGGCCCAGAACAGGAAAATTTTGTACCACCTATTTTAGGAATGTGAAAGTATCAGTGACTTAATGAGCTGAAGGAACAGCATTCCTATATTCCTTAATCTTACGCAAGAGCCTAATAGTGCACTTTGAAGAAAATAAAACCACTTTGATCTGTCTAAATCCTTTTAGGAAATTAATACTTCACTTACTGACTAGATCTTAAATAGGCAGCAATCTATATTCAGTTATTGGATTTAGCAATTAAAGACTGGACCAGCATAACTAACTTTAATCACTTATAATCTTTCTTTTTCCTTACCAAATGTCACCTCTCCATTTCCACTCTTGTCAAACAACTGGAAAGCCACGATGAACATGGAATCTGGAGCACATAAAACAGATTCAAAAGCCAAAAACTCTTGATAGGAGATCAACCTGTAATGAAATATAAAATGTTACTGGCTAGAAAAGGGAAAATATCAGGCCTTTAATCTCCCTTTACCTTATGAACTATAGCTCGGGGTAACCAAATAACTGACGAAGGGTAAATGTATTTCAGGTAAAGAGAGAATATTACCTTTCTGTAAGCCCCTAACAAAGTAATGAACCTGAGCACTAAGCAAGAGCCCCTATCGTCATAAAACAGAGAGAGAACCAGAACAAAAATAATTAAACATGGAACCTGAGGCAGGAAGATCCAAGTTCTACCCCAGCCTGGGCAGCTTACTCCCTAAAATTAAAAAGGAGGTGGGGATTTAGGATATAATTCAGTGAGAAAGCCCTGGATTCAATACTTAGTACCAAATAAATAAATAAAATTAAACCTGAATTTGATCAAGTGTCCAGATCAGAGTTTCTCAATCTCAGCACTACTGACATTTTAGGTTGAATAATTCTTCCATTGTTGGGCTCTCCTGTGCATTATAGCACATCGAGCAACATTCCTTGGCCTCTATCCACTAGATGCCAACAGCATCCCCCAGTTACAACAACAAAAATTGTCTCCAGACATTCCAAATGGCCCCTGGAAAGCAAAATTGCACCAGTTGAGAACCACTGATCTAGATGTAATCCCAATTTAGAGAAAATATAATGGACAAAGGAACATATTAACCAACATGACAAAAATGCAGACTATAGGAAATTACAGAACAAACATTCTACAATTGAAAAAAAAAAAGTATTTAAAAAGCTATGCAGGGGAGCCTCTATTTTTTTTTTTTTTTTTTTGGTACCGGAGATCGAACTCGGGTCCTTGCACTTGCACAGCAGACAGCAAAACCACTGAGCTAAATCCCCAGCCCTGGAGCCTCTATTTTTAAGACTTATGTTATTTAACGATATATTAGAGGGGCCGGGGATTTAGCTCAGTGGCACCATGCCTGCCTTACAAGCGCAAGGTCCTGAGTTCAATTTCTGGTACCGAAAAAAATAATAATAATAAATTACAATGTACAGCCTTACCTGAATTCCAATTTAAGCAAAGTAGACTTTTTAGTTATAAATCAACCAAGAAATAGAAATACTAATATAACAAATATCTGATAATATTAAGAAATTAATATGTTTAGGACAATTTTGTTATTAGAATTCTTATCTTATAGAAATATATACTGAGATTATTACAGATGAAGTATGTCATTTGGAGCTTATTTCAAAATAATCCAGGGGATGGAAGGAGAGATGGGCACATAAATGAAATAAATTTAGTAATTATTTTGGCAATTATTAAAAGTGGGTGATGAGTACACAGACTTTGTTACATTATTCTCTGTTACATATATTTCAAATGCCAATAGTAAAAAACTTTTAAACAAAAATTGAGGGGACTCACATTATTGGGTTTCTAGAACTTAATGAGTCCTGTAATACATATTTAGAGTTGTGAAATTAACCAGTGGCTAAAACTACCCAGAAGTTTTCTTGAATGACTGTATAGAGTTGGCTATCTTCCACATCAAGCTTACCACAGAGATTCAAAACCATCTTCCTGCTATTCATAAGGTACTAGCATCCAAGTAACAGCATTAAAAAAATCTGTTTCATATACACACAGATATGGTACTGATAAGTTTCTCTTCTTCAAACTGAAATTGCAAAAAGACACACTATAGAAAATTTCTGAAACAACACATTTTAAAATATACAGAATATTAAACATTGGGCACTTAAAGAAAGATTAGTTTCTGCTACATAGATTCAATGCAATCCCAATTGAAATCCCAACAGTGTATTTCACAGAACTAGAGAAAACAATCCAAAAATTCATTTGGAACCAGAAGAGACTCAAAATAGCAAAGCCAATTCTAGGCAACAAAGAGAAACCAGGGGGTATCACAATTCCCAATGTGAAACTATACTACAAAGCCACTGTGATAGAAACAGCATGGTACTGGCAAAGAAACAGACCTGAGGATCAATGGAACAGATGAGAAGATGCAGAAACAATTCCAGACAAACTAAGCCACCTCATCTTTGACAAAGGAGCCAAACACTCTCACTGGAGGAAAGACAGCCTCTTTAATGAATTGTGCTGCCATTTATTAAAGATTAAAATAAGACCCATATCTTTTTTTTCTTTGTACATATTTATTAGTGATTTTGATTCCTTCCATACATTCATTGCTCATCTGAATTTTTCACCTGTTTATATTTATCTGTACCTGTATCAGTTTTTATCAAGTATTTGTTTTCTTTAATAACTTGTGATAGTTTTTTTTTTCCTAGCCCTCCCTTCACCCCTCCACCCTTCCCTATTTACAGAGACTTTATTTCCATTTTTTCCATTTCTCATCATTTTTCCTTTCCCTTCTTTCCTTTCCCCTGCCCCTCCCACTACCCCTACCCC
>NW_004624787.1:9294793-9305855 GCF_000247695.1 Heterocephalus glaber
AAGCTTGGAAACAGCCCAAGTGCCCATCAACTGGAAGCTGGATAAAGAAGATGTGGTTTTTTAATAAAATGGAGTACTACTCAGCCATAAAGAACTAGAAACTAGAGACATTTATAGCTAAATGGATGCACGAGGCCATACTCTTAAGTAAAATAAATAGGACACACGTGTAAATACCGAATAGTTTCTCTAGGGTGAGAAACTGAACGTGTAAATAAGGATTAAAATAATTAATACGAATAACTGATAATTTGAAATAGGAAAAGGTCCAAAGGTGTAAGGGTGGTGACAGGGAAAGGAGAAAGGGAAGAAAGGAAAGAAAAAATTATGAGAAAAGAAAAAAAAATGGAAACAACGTCTATGTAAATAGGGAAGGATGGAGGGGGTGAAGGGTACACAGGTAATGGGGAAAAAAATAAGAACTAAGATATATCATGTACAGGTACAAGCACCCAATGATAAATGTAAACGTATTGTTACCTAAAATGTACCAATAAAAGAATTTTTTAAAAAAAGTACCATATGTTTCTCTTTTTTTTAAGACCTTCCATTTGTTCAAAGTACCAGTAATTAAAATATCCTACATTTTATATCAATAATTTTTTTTTGGTACCGGGATTGAACTCAGGACCTTCCGCTTGTGAGGCAGGCGGCATAACCACTGAGCTAAATCCCCGGCCCAATAATTTTTAAAGTAATAATATTACACTATCAAAGAAACTCAATGGGTTCAATGTACTCTGGCATGACCAAACATGAACAACCAAAGCACTCTTCCTTGGGATGCAGCAGATTTAGTTTCTTCAGTGAACCAACAAAACAGTATGATCTGGGGCCGAAGATTTAGCTCAGTGGCACTGTGCCTGCCTGGCAAGCTCAAGGTCCTGAGTTCAATTCCCAGTACTAAAAAACAAAATAAAAAATAAAAAATAAACCAGTAAGATCAGAAACTTCCCAAAACTAAAGAGGGGAAAGGTTCACTAAATTTTAAGCACAAAAATTAAAACAAACAAAAATCCACACTAAGGGCTGGCCCATAATCATAAAATTGCAGAACATGGGAAAAAAAAGAAAAATCCTGAAAGTTTTCTGGAAGAAAATCCAGGTCACATATAAAAAGACTCATGAGTCACAGGCATCATACTCAACAGCAGTGCCAGAAGCTTGAAGGCAATGGAGAAAGGCTTTGAAAATTCTGGGGGAAATTATTTCCAACTCAGAATTCTAAATGGAATTCTAAATTCATCAAATATATGGTTAACTTAAAAGTACTTGGAGATATTATCTATGTTCATGATAACAATGGTCTGCCTGCATGTACCCTTTCTCAGAAAGCTATAAAGAATTTTCTTTAAAATAGGGGGAGAGAACTAAGTAAAAGGAAGATATGGGACACAGAGAACAAGCCATTCGACCCAGGGAGGTGGCCAAGGGAATTCCAGGACAGCTGAGTACCTACCTAATCCTGACTCCCAAAATCAGAGCCACGGGGAAAGTGAAAGGTGTGGTCATCCAAGGCATTGGTACTGGGGAAAACAGCCTGGGAGGAGTTCTATTTATCACTCTTTACCACTCTATTTAATATTATAACCCATGCTTGTACCTCTATTCCCAACCTCCCTGCCACATTTTGCATTTTGGGCTGTTTCTTTGGCATTTATTGCTTCCTAAAATACTGTTCTATTTAGTTTACTATCTGTCTCTCAACTAGAATGTGTCACAAGGAAAACAATCTTTGTTATATCCCAAGCTCCAAAAGTTATGCCTGGCATATGTAAGCACTGCATGACGATCTGTTAAATTAGTAAATTGGTAGCAGGTATACAAATAAATAAGCAAATAAAAATTTTGACAATGTTTAACTATAAAAAGTATTTCTGCTGCACAAAAATAGGAAATATCATAACAAATGACTTGGCTTAAACAGTATCAGCAAGGGCCAGGGATTTAGCTCAGTGGTTTCACCACCTGCTGCGCAAGCGCAAGGACCCGAGTTCAATCCCTGGTACCAAAAAAAAAAAACAATATCAGCAATTATATTAATGTAGATACCAAATATTAACAAAAAGTGTAAGTATACTGAGAAGACTGGAGGGAGAAAAATTAGGAAGGAAGTAGTGGTATAAAGAAGCTAAGTCCTCAACTACTGGAATAGAAAGTTTTTTAAAAAGTCTAGAAATAGCAGAATTAGAAAAATGAGAAATAGCAAAATAAATAGCTAAAAGAGTTACAGGAATTCTTTCTGGGACATAAGATGGAGAAGTAGATCAGAGCAAAGAATTGCTGGTTTGCTTTTTAGCTAAGTATTTCAAATACCTGCCAAAAATGAGCTAAACTAAGCCACCTACTCTTTCAACTAGGAGAAAATTAAATCAGAAATGTTTTGTCTTACTCTGAAAAACACCAAAGTCTAACACAGCAAGTGGCTAAAATAAGCCATGATGGACACTTTTTAGTAACTGATCCTATCAAAGGTGATATCAAATCCCACCCCCTAGTGAGTTATGATCTCTCTACAAGGCATTCCTCAAGGCTCAGGGATTTAGCTCACTGGTTCTAGTGCTTCCCTCACAAGCACAAAGTCCCGAGTTTCATCCCCAGTACCAAAAAAGAAAAAAGAAAAAGAAAAGGCATTCCTCAAGTGGCCTTAGGTTTAAATTTTGGCTTGATCACTAATCTGCTCTGAGTTCTTAGCCGAGTCCATTCTTCTCCAGGTCTCTAGATAGTTCACACATCTATATAATGAAGATAAAACAATCCTTTATGTTTCAAAACAATATGAATATAAACACAGAAGAAAAAGCAAACTATAAGATATTAATAGCAACAATGAATGGATCCTACCAGTTCCTGCCCACTGTTTCTTCCCTCCCTCTTTCTTCAACATATAACAGAACTAGACAGGTTCCATCAAGATCATAAAACCACCAGAGTAAAGGAAAGGCAGGAGTGGAGAAAGACACTGTAGTGAGGGAGATTACCACAACTGGAAGAGAAGTCTAAGAATAGAATTTAAGAAGACTTGACAAGTCAACCAATAACTAGAATATGAAGCTGGGCGTGGAAGTGCACTCCTATACTTCCAGCATTCTGAAGAGTGAGGCAGAAGGATCACAAGTTTAAGCCCACCTTGGGCAACTTAACAAGTTTGGGTCTCAAATAAAAAATAAAAAAATGCTGGAGACAAAGCTCAATGCAAAAGTCCTGGGTTCAATATCCAGTACCTCAAATAAATAAATGAACAAACAGGTATGAGAAATGAGATGTAGTATACTACAGGAAATACATTATGAGAGAAATGTACTGTTCTGGGAACAGGTGGAAGGAGAGAGAAAGTAAAATCCAATTTCAACTGCAAATAGAAAGAAAGGGTACTTAAAGTTGAAAGGAAAATGTGAACAAATATAGTAATATGAAAACTTTTTTTCTTTTTTTGCGGGGAGGGGACAGTTGGATCAAGAAGTGGTAATAGAAAGTGCAGGAGTCTAATAGCTCCCTGCCCAGTATATAATAAACTGTGTATATTTCCTATTTGACAGAAAAAGAGAACAGGTTAAGTAGTCCTTAACGAAAATGCCTAGGTTCAGAAGTGTTTTGGATTTCAGAATTTTTTTAGGGGGGTGGATAATTAGCATATACACACGAGATATTTTGGGGATGGACCCAAGTTTAAACACAAAATTCATTTATGTTCTATATATACTTTTATAGTCATGGTTCATTAAGGGTTTTTTAATGGGTTTTTTTGAGACAAGGTCTTGTTATGTAATTCAGGCTGGCCTTGGACTCACTACGTAACCCAGGCTAGTCTCAAACTCATGATGATCCTCTTGTCTCAGCCTCCACAGTGCTGGGGTTACAGGTGTGCACCATCACTCCTGACTTTCAATGGTAATTTTATATAATATTTTTAGTACACCTACATTTTTTTATTGTGACCCACTATATGAGGTCAGGTGTGAAATTTTCCACTTGTATCATCATTTCAACACTCAGAAACTTTTGATTTTTGAAGCATTTCAGAATTCAAATTTTTGGACAAGGAATGTTCAAGCTGTATACAAAGATATGCAGCAGAAGCCAAAACTGAAAAGGCAGTTTGAAACCAAACAGTGGAAGGCTTTGAATGCTAAGCAGAATAGTCTGAACTTTATTCTGTGAGACATGGGATGCCACTAAAAATTTGGGAGGAGGGGCAAGAAATGATCTGACCTGTGCTATCCCTGGTAGCAAAGTGCAGGGTTAGTGGGGAAGAGAGCAAATGACTGAAGCAGGAAACCAAGCAGTGGCTACTGCACAAATCTAAGTAAGAGATTCTCACCGCAGTGGAGAGACAGAGGGACAGAAAGGGGAGAAACAACCCACACTTGCACCATTGTTAGCAGCTTTGTGCTTCAGGTATTCTTTTCAGCATCACATTCATAATATTCAAAATTCAAAAGGGACAAAAGATATGCAGTGAAAAATCATCCTACCACCTCTGTACCCACTCAATTCCCCACCCCAGATGCAATCAATTTATATGTAACTTTCCAGAGATGTTTATGCATAAATAAGCATCTTATATATGTATATACATCTATGTGTACTACTATACATGTTCCCAAACGTGTGTATGTATAAAATTCTTAACCATTTCTCTTCTTTCATGATTGGCATATTATTTATACTATTGTGAATGTCTCAGTTTTTCAAATTCAGTCCTTTCAAAAAGCAATTAAGCTATATGTACACACATACAATTATGTATACACATCATAATGAACCATAAAAATGCTCATGTCCTTGGACAAGGAATCCTGGGCCTGACTCCTATGAAAAATTATAAAGAAAGAAAACCTAAAAAAGAAGAAGCAAGATGGATTACATAAAGGTACAAATTTCCAATGATGAATGTCATTATATTATATACCTAAAATGTACCAATAAAATTAATAAAATAAAAAAAAGAGTGGCTGGCAGAAAAACTATGGTCATTTAGATTTTTATATTTGGCAGATATTTTCTTAAAAATAAATGAAATGAATCTAATAAAAAACAACCCTACAAAATAAGAAAATACTAGAAATGGGGTTATGGTGACCTTTGTTCTCTCTTCACAGCTGTTTGGGTATTGCTTTCTTTCATTAGCACATGACAAATGAGGAGGGAATAATAAGAACATTTTAGAGTTATTATTTTAAAAATTTTGGCAATTCACTGTCCATTCCTTTTGCCACAGAGTCTTTATTCTCTATTACCTGAATTTGATCACCAGCATAAGCAGACTACCTATGCAGAACACATCCATATACGATGTAATTATACTGTGTCTACAAATCACTTTTTTGAGACAGGGTCTCACTATGTATAGTTCAGGCTGGCCTTGAACTCACCATGTAGTTCAGGCTAGCCTCGAACTCCTGGCAACCCTCCCGCCTCAGCCCTCAGGAGTGCTGGGATTATAGGCATCCCCAGCATCAAGTATTCTTAACTTTATAATTATCAGGAAACAAAGAAGCCTGAGCACAAGCCACCAAGGACACAGCAGCCAATAATGAAAACAAATGCTTTTGTTGACATAAAGTGAAACAGGCTTTGCCAGTATCTACGGTTATAAATGATGCCAGAGAACCACTTACCCTGAGGTATTTTGCCAGTGTTTTCCCCAACTCTCCCAGTCTACTTTAACTTGATTTTAACTGAAAGATAGAGTATATAGTTCAGGGGCAAAGAAAGGTAATTCTTCTCTTCCACAGGAGTCAGTACTTGACTTCTACAGGAGGCAGTTAACTAATTAACTCATTAAATTAGAGACAATTACTTCACAATGTCAGTAAGCCTGTTGTCTCCACAGACAGAACTGAAGAGGGAGTTTAAAACTAAAACCAGAATCTATCTACCGTCAGTCAAAATGCTAAAACATTTTAAGCATCATGCTAACAGAGAAAAGCTGGTACCTCAAAAACTGGTGAAGTTGGGCTGGGGGTGTAGCTCAACAGTAAAGCACTTGTTAGCATTCTCTACACTCTGGATTCAATTCCCACCACAAAAAAACCAAAATTTTGGGGGCTGGGGGTGTAGCTCAGAGATAGAGCACACTTGAGGCTCTGGGTAAGAACGACCCAATTATTTTAAACAACTTTTTTCAGTACTGAGAACTGAACCCAAGGTTTTCACACTGAGCGACATACCCAACCTATTTTTTTATATTGATACAGTATCTCACTAACTCACTTAATTGTCTAGGCTGTGCTCAAACTTACATCCTCCTGCCTCAGCCTTCCAGAGCACTGGGATTACAGGCAGTGGCATCAGTCCTGGCTAAAGAATTTTTTTTTTTTTTTTGGTACCAAGGATCAAACTCAGGACCTTGTGCTTGCAAGGCAGGCATGGTGCCACTGAGCTAAATCCCCGGCCCAAGAACTTAATTTTAATGCTTCTTTTAACTGATTGGGTAATAATGTTTTTAGCTGGGCATGGTAGCACACACCTGTAATCCTGGCTACTCAAGAGGCTGAGACAGGAGTATCACAAGTTGGACCCAGCCTGGGAAATTTAATGAAACAATTTTAATACAAATTTTTAAATGAATTTCTAAAAGGCCTGAAGATACAGCTCAGTATATAGTGCCCCTGAGTTCAATACCCAGTACCATGAAATAATAATTATAATCAATAATGTTTTAATATAATAATGTTTTAAAAAGATTTTTTAAGTAAAAATAGTCTAATGGTAGAAATAAGAAAATGTTAAGGGCCTCATTAAGGCCCCCAACCCCACCCTACCCCTTGCCCTAGGACTAGGGATTGAATCCAAGGCTTTCACTCCAGTACTTTTTTTACTTTTTTATTTTTAAGTTTCCCAGGCTAGGATCAAACTTGGGATCCTCCTTCCTCAGCCTCCCAGAGTGCTGGCATTACAGATGTGTACCACCACATCTGACAAGCCCTTCTCATTCTGCTAAACAAAAAGAAAGACCTGAATGTTTACACTAAAGTAACAAAAAGCAATGTAAAATAAAGTTTTGGGTTCTCAAAACTAACATTATGATAAAGACTTAATATGTTAAGAAATTTAGTAATTTTCATAATATTTTCCATTTTGTTCCTATCATTTCAAAGGATGAAAATGACTTCAAATGGAATTACCAAATATTATATCCTTACTCCAAATAACTTTAATCATATTTCAAAGATGTCTCTTAAGTAGTTGTAAATCCCTCTTGGGCAAGAGGTCAAGGACACGTGAAAGGGACTGGCCAGAAGTAGCTGACAGTACCTGAACAAAAATAAGTGATCTATTTTTTAGACTAAACTTTTTTCAAATCCAAGTATTTGAAATGCAAAAGGACACATAACTTTGATGTTTCCAGAAACATTTAAATTTCACTGAGTATAACTGACAATCTGAAGCTGAATAAAATGGATCTTATGAGAACAGACTAAAACGTTTAATTAAAATTACTGTCTGTAAAAGATGGCAGGGTTTCATACGCAGATATGTCACAGTTACACTGAAGTACCTCTGGCTCCAGATGAGAAGATCATGCCAACCAGAAATGTTTTGCCTAAGAAGCCAACAGATCAACATATCAAGGTATCTCACCTGTCTGGAGTAAACTGGGTAATAATGATTCCTTTGCAATTTACTGAAGTTAACCTTAAGTGACCTTTAGAATGTGGGCAACTGCTCTATAGGTTAACTATATTAACTACACCTTTCAAAGAATTTACACACAACTCTAAATTTCCACTAAGAAAAAAAAGTTAATCTAAAATTCAATGACTTGAATGAGTAAAAAAAATCATAATCTCAATGATACAAACTATTTATTTAAATGGTACGTTCAAAAACAGTTCCCTCAATGTTTTATATTTCCAGCCATACTTCAAAGACTATAAAGGAAAGGTGTGATGTATTAAGTAGAAATCTAGTTACTTTTAAAAACTCATACAGTGTATCAAGAGCAAGGATCTTCTTTTCAAGTAAGCATACTAAAATGGAAGTAATATTATCTATAAACACTTCTTCAGCACAAAATCTTTCATGTTATTTTGCATTCATCATAAAACTGTGTCCTGGCACCATGTCTGATACAGGGAATGCAGACCAGTAAGATGGCTCATGTCTTTAAGTAGCTCAGAAATAATGGCACCATGGACTCTGAAACTGGTGGCAGAAATGAGTTCTAAACTACTGTGCTACTAACTCATTGAGAGTTTTTGGGTAAAACACACACTTCTACTGGGGGGAGGTGGTGTGTCCTAGCAGCCAGTAGCTGGCAGTCCTAGCTACTTGGAAGGCTGAGTTAAGAGGGTCACAAGTTTGAGGCCAGCCTGAGGAACTCTGTGAGACCTTGTCTCAAAATAAAAATATAAAAAGGGCCTGAGATAAAGTTCAGAGCTTCCTAGGTTCAACCTTCAGTGCCAGTGGGGGCGGGGGGGGCACCACAATGACACAGCTTCTTTCAGTTTCTTCTCTAGCAAGAGGTTACAAGCAAAACAGCTGCACTGTTGTGAGGAAAAACAGATCTTAGACACCACAGTGCCTAGAGGTTGTAAAAATAACCATTATTGAAATCGTTACTGTAAAATGCTTACACACAGAAAAGCACAGAATCCCAGTTTCCCTCCTAGCTTATTGAATTTTTCTGCTTTTGCTCAAATGCGAAGGAGTTGCTATTCTTACTCTTCATCTCTCCAAACCAAGGATTCCCAGCAGTTGGCTTCTAGCATTAACGGGCTCACCAGGTCTGTCATGACTGGTCTAGGCAGCCATCTCTGCTTATCCAACATGTGGCTGTAACATGAGTCAAACCAAACTCTTCCTCCATGACTTTGTTCCAGCTGAAATGAACTGACATTTTCAGATCTTAACATCCTTTCAATTCCAGTAACTCAAATGACAATATCATAAAGTTTAGTAACTGTAGATATCACACAAAGCACTTCCCATATAGAAAAATGACTTGGGTGAACAATGGAAGAGAACAGTATGTATTAAGGTAAGAGCTGAGCACATAAAGCTAATTCTCTTGCTGTCCTTCACGTTACTGCTCTTACTTCCCATAGAAGCCAAATTTAGCCAGGAATGTGTGCCCTTTTGCTAGGAGCGTTCTGCATACGGAGAAAGACTACACAGCAGGTCTGAAACACAAACCCTGTTACAACATTACAATGGGGAATTCACCTTGTGTTAGTATGGTAAATCAATTAGAATGAAAGCATATTCTACTATAAATGTTTTACTGAAAAAAAATTTTTTAACACATGAGCATGTTGACTTTTTAAAGGTTTATTAAGCCATATTAATTTTCAAAAACAAATTTTAATTAGTAATGCAAATTTTTTCCAATATCACTAAAATCAACCACATGTGCATTAGGGAAAAAGCAGTCTTATACATCTAATTCTAGTTAGCTCTCTCAGCCACATATTTCACATTCACTAAAAACATGACCTTCTACTTGATTTCACGAAGAAAATTTTTCAAAATCTTGCCTTTCTTATTTGGAATGCTTCCATAAACTGCTATGTGTTTATTTTTTTTTTAATTTATGTATTTTCCCAAAAAAGAAAAAAGATTTTTAAAAATAATAATACATACGTATTTTCACTGTCCACAATAGCAAGTCCTATGTCAGCATAGGACAACGCAATTCCTAACAGAGCAGGGAGAACAAGAGCCTTATTAAGCCCTGAAATCAACCAAAGCTACCATAATAAACTAGGGCTACCAAAACAATGTTCCCTCACAAGATGATAAAAACCTTGGAAATAAAATAATGACCCCAGACAATCCAATAACTGGAACTAGAATACTTCCCAGGGCAGATTACATTGAATAATTAATTTATATTGTTCTTTAAATAAATACTTCACTCTCTTGGTCTAAGTAACCATGGGAACATTCAAAGAGCACATATATTTATTAGCCTAGACAAATCATATCTCTGACAATCAAGGTACAGCTCCTCGGGGGACAGAATGCTTAATGTTCAGAAGCCTTGATTAAATACCAACATTTTTGCCATAGAAAAAAGAGGACTGTTATCCTGGCAGGAAGCAGAAAGTATTAAAAGATCTAAGAGACAGACCAACAAAATGCAATGTAAAAATTTGACTTTGATCCTGTTTTTAATAAAGCTATTCCAAAAATATAAAACAATAAGGGAAATTTGAACACTGAATAGAAATTGATGATGTTAAGGAATTTTTTTAGGTGTGATAATGGTATTATAGTTTGGGTTTTCTGCATCCTTTCTTTTAGGGATACATACTTAAGTATTTATATATGCAATAATATAGCATCTGGGAACTGCTTCAAAATAAGTCAGCAATATAAATGAAGCAAGATTAGCCATAATTAGCAAATTATGCTATTTTCTATAAATTTATATGACATTTTCTATAATCAAAATGAATGTACCTTGAGACCATAATGTTAAATGAAATAAATTAGACATACAAGTTTAAATATCATATGGTTTCTCTTATACGAGAAACCAAAATACCAAGAGCAAAATAAAAGACAGATAATAGGGAGCAGGGAGAAAGATGTTTCTCAAATAAGAAAGGGATCAAGAGATGGAGGGGAGAGGGAAGGGATAAAAAAGGAATCAGGACATGTTATACACATGTACCAACTCCACACAAGGAATGTAACATTATGTATTGTAAATACATACTAAAAATTAAATGATAAAATAAGGGCTACAGAAAACAAAAGGGGAATCTGTATATACTAACATACCTATATTGCCAAACAATATAAAAAGATAAGTTGCATTAAAATACATAAAGCAAGTTTCCTCCATTTACTATATAACCTTGAGCAAGTTATTCACCTTCCTGGAACTGTTTCCTCACCTATAAAATGGAAATAGTAGGGCTGAGGAAGTAGATCAATGATAGAGCAGGTGCTTTGTTTGCAAGTGCTTTGTTGAGTTCAATCTCCAGCACCAAAAAACAAATAATAATAATAAATGAGCTGGGTGTGGTGGTGCATGCCTGTAATCCTAGCACCAGGAGGATCTCAAGTTTAAATCTCACCTGGGCAACTTAGTGAAATCCTGTCTCAA
>NW_004624787.1:9306615-9344748 GCF_000247695.1 Heterocephalus glaber
GTGAGGAGAGACAGAGAGTGGGGGAGAGGGAGAGAAACACTAAGAATGTGGCTTAATAGTAGCATGCTTGTCTAGCATTTATGAGGCTGTGGATTTGATCCACAGCGCTGCAAATAAACAGAATATCCATAGTACCTACCTTTAGAACTGTTCTGAGATTAAATATGATTTGTATAAAACACTTAAAATACTGCCTAAAATATAACAGTAACTCAAAAAGCATTAGCTATTATTATTTATGTTTTTAAAAAATCACAAACCCTTAACTTTTCCAAGTAAATGTTTGGGGAAAGATCTGAAAGAAACTAACTAAGAACGGTAATTACCTTTTAGGTGGCAGGAAAACACTGGGATTTAGGGGTAGAGTTCAGGAAGGACTTTAAGCCTTCATTTTCTACAGAAGGTTCTTTTTTTTTTTTTAATTGTATAAGTGAGTTGAGCACAGTGATGGCTGGCTAAGGTTGAAGATCACTTGGGCCCAGGAGTTTCAGACCAGGCTGGGCAATATAGTGAGAAGGGGGGGGGGGGACACCTTGCAGGAAGTGGAGTTATGGCTTGTGATTAGATGTCCCCCCAAAGTCTCATGCTTTTTCAGAGGTGGCTGAATCTAGACTGTGTGATGGATTCGTGGTGGGTCTAGGCCCAAGAGAGTGAGTGCTACCTTCCCTAAGTAGTCTACATAAGAAAAAAAGGGGCAGAAAGTCATTGTTTAAGATCTCTTGTTGCTTTGCTACCTCTGGCTGCCCTAAACTGTTTCTCCTCTGCCAAGCCACCCTGCCTTGGACCCAGAACTATAAGCAAAATAAACCTTTCCTCCTACAACTTTGGGTGTGTAGGAATTTTGTCTTAGCAAGGAGAGAAAAATAACTAATATGAGTGGCTTTAGGCTTATGAGTGCTTTAAGAACTCGGATATCTTATTCAACTTAGACCTCTACCCCTAGAACTGTACCTGACTCCTGTTGGACAATCAGTAGCTATCTGTGTTGACAGAGTTGCTCAAAATAGTAAGACACAGCATGAGAGGAGTAGGGAATATACAAGAATGATGTTAAAGAGAGGAAGAAAACCATTAGAGAATAGAGCTATCTGAAGATAGAATAAGATGACATTTCTTCTTCAGCGATCCTAATTTTGGTTTGCTATTTATAGTCTTTTCACTTAAGGTATGGCCAAAATACATGGCTAATGTTTAAATGTTTTTGAAAATTTATTGCAGTAAAAGACACATTGCCATTAATCCCCTCCAAAATCCTCCCTCTCACTTCAAACACATGCACTTACCCCACTGTTCTTGCCACTTTCTGAAGCAGCTCTGGAAGTCCTCTTTCTTGACTGTCTTTACAAGAAATGGTCAAAATTATGTAGGGTGAGAGCTACTGCCAAAAGCCATCCAACAGAAGAAAGGCAGACTTGTAAAAACATTCCAGTGTGTCCTCATCATCTTATTCACCAGATCTGGCTCTTCCCGAAGTCAAAATAACCATGAAAGGTAATCATTTTAAAGTGATTCAAGACACTGAGGCAGCTACAACAGCACAACTAAACATACTCACAAAAAGGACTTCCAGAACTGCTTCAGAAAGTGCCAAGAACGGGATAAGTGTGTTTGAAGTATGGGGGTGGGGGGTGGGGGTTGAAGGGAATTAATGGCAATGAATCTTTTACTGTAACATTTTTGTTTAAACCTTCTCCATATCTTTGTATCATACCATGTATTTTTGCAGGTAGTGTGAAAGCAGCACTAGAAAGCACACTGTTGAATACAGCAGTGTTAACTTGGTGAAACCCTATGGAGATACAGAATCTCTTCCCACATCTGTCTCCAACCCTTCCTGAGCAGTCTCCAGGTTCCTGGGTTTTCCAATCCCTTATATGTTTCATAGATGTATTTCTTGTTTTTACCCTCCCCAGTTTTCCTTGCTTCTTCTGGAAATTGCATGCTAATTTTCCTTTAAGATATGCTTCCTTTCCCAACTCTCAATTTACACAGGTGATTCTACGGGGAGCTGACTGAAGGGCTCCAGAAGTGAGCTTGTGACCCACAATCTAGCCAATGAGAGAAGTGTATCCATCTGGTACACTGTTGGGGTCTAGGGGCAATAATTCCTAGGCTTAACCTAGAAATTAGGAAAAGTACTGAATTGACAGAATTTTAATCCGGGGCTTCTCCACAGAGCAAAACCTAATTGAAAATGAAGCCAGTACAAAGGAAACCAAAACTAAGAGAGGAGATGTATGTGATTCTAACATCAGTTAAGTTCCCTATCAAGTACTGGCTCAAACCAGTATATTCTGGACTCAATCAAGTTTAACTGAATTTCTGTCATTTAAGACTGAAACTGTCTTGACTAATACATCTTCAAAATGGGTATTTCTTTCAGCTCTAGAAGCCTAATACTGGCCATCTCAAGGATTTTAGTGGAAGATGCTTTCAGAAATGTCCACATTACTAAGCACTGGACAGACCAGGGAGACAGTGACTAAAAAGAAGGAAACATTAAATATATAGAGTGAATGACATGTCTAAGGTCTGTGTATTGGTATTTCCAAGCCTGTGGTTAAACTATTATTCTTTCTGGTCCAGATGAGGAAACTAAAGATTCGGAAGAAAACTGAGCAAACACCTGCCACCGTCTGTTGGGTCTACCAGCCTTACACTATGGCTACACCTCTTCTCAGAACTTTATAGACTCAAGAGAAATTAGTTATTTCTGAATATGGGGATTTATGAAGATCTTTGCATGTCTCAAGAATGTGATTAATAACTGATTATATGTACATAATCAAATACATATTAACATCTTAGTCACACTATTAGGTCCAGCACCGTTATCTGGGGAAGACAAAGGGAAAAGAAAGAAGGAAGGAAGGAAGGAAGGAAGGAAGGAAGGAAGGAAGGAAGGAAGGAAAAGAAAAGAAACCTCATTCTAAGAGAAAAAGAAAGGAGACAAGAAACTAAATTTTATTTGGTTCTCCACATGTTAATATTGTTTACATATCACTTTAATCTGTAATATTCCTCCATGTTATGTGTAGTTATTCCATCTTAGATGAGAAAACAGGTTCCAAAAGTAATGTAAACATCTGAAGCCAATAAGAAAAAGAGGTCAAATAAGGATTCAAATCTAAGACTACAAAGCCCATGCAGACTTGAGCTACATTCTGCTACCTCCTCGATGAGACGAATTCCATCCAGGTCACAATGTTCTAAGAACACTAGAGATAGATAGGATAAAATGAAATGGGAAGAATCACAATCTATTCAAAGCAGTCATCCACAAGAACCACAGAAATGTAAAACACAACATACATATCAATATGATATATTAAAACTGTAAGTTCATTCATTCTATTTCCAAAGTGAAAGACAAAGAGATCTTCAATAGTTTCCACACCACCATTAAGAAAAATTCAAACTCTTTTCCCTGGCCTAAACACAAGGTCCTGCTCAATGTATCTCCTTTTATCTCATCTCTAACTGGCCATTCATCCCCTCATTCACTGATTCTTCCGGTACAGTGGTCTTTCTATATTTGTTGAACATGTCAAACCCTTTTCTATGTCTAAGCCTGGGCACACATGAGCCATCTGTTTGGAATTCTCTCCATCACCTGCCCTTTACTTACCATTCAGTTCTCAACTCTAATATCACTTCCTCAGGAGAATTCATTGACCATCCTCTTGGAAAATGATGAAAATGGTGGCCTTTACCATCATCATTGTTTATTTCCTTATATGCAATGTGATAAAAAAATATAGTGAATGTTTACTTTTTAAAATTTTTATTATAATAAAAGACACACTGCCATTAATTGGCCCTCAAAATACTTCCCCTCATTTCGAACACACTTATCCCACTGTTCTTGCCACCCTCTGAAGCAATTCTGGAAGATCTCTTTCGTGAGTATCTTTAGTTGCACTGTCATGGCTGCCTCAGTATCCTGAATTGATTCATCACATTTACCTTTCATGGAGATTTTGACTTTGGGGCAGAGTCAGAAGTCTCATGGTACAAGACCCTGTGAATGAGGGAGATGAGGACATGCAATAATGTTTTTACTAACTAACTTGTCTTTCAGCTGGATGGCACGCAGGTGCAGCATTCCCCATATTTTTGACCATGCCTTGTAAAGATGTAAAGAATACTTCCAGTACTGCTTTAGGAAGTGGCAAGAACAATGGAAAATGTGTGTTCAAAGTGAGGGGGAGTATTTTGAGAGAGAAAAATGGCAGCTTGTCTGATACTGTAAAAAAAATTTTAAATTTAAACATTTGTTATATTTTTTTCATTATACATTTTGATCACACTACATAGTTGTCATGATCTGTGTAATCTCTTTTAATTTGTAGGCCTTTTTATTGTCTCTCTTACCTCTACAAAATGAATTCCCACTTACAGTGAATTCCTCATCTAGTTCCTACCCTCACTAAATTCCTCCACCTTATCTCTATAAAGGTAAAACCTTGCGTAGGGCATAGCATGGCGCACACTAGGCAATTTCAAATGTATTGATGCCCAGGTCCAAGTCCAAGCACTGTCAAAAAGAAAAAAAGGATTGATTGATGGTAGAACATAACATGCTGTTTTAAAACACTAGGCTTCTTATCTTTTCAACTATTTTTCAATCCTTGTAATGATTCAAGGACACAGTCTCATTATGATGATATCCTTAATGTCTAAGACTTTTTTTTAATGAAAACATTAATAGTTTATTTACAATACTTTCTTAAAGATAAAGGCTATCATCTTCAATTCCTATATTCTGGAGAAATGGTGAAAATTCTTACTCAGAATAACTCTGCTGTGTGTCCCATACTGTTTATTTAACCCAATTTATGCTAAGAAGCCTTCTTTCAGTTTCAGGTTCTGAATAGGTTTAATTAATATTTTTTTAATATTTACCTGCTCAAAGTTTAATATATAAATTGAAACTATTTTTGTTTTCCTGTTTATTTCTCTCTCAACCAAGTTAACAACCTAATATCTAACCTTCCATATCTTTCTCAATGCTCATTAAATCATACACAAACATATGTGTATAAACATACATACAAAAACATAAAGTATGTTTACAAAACAAAATCTTGCTACACACACCTACACACACACACACACACACACACACACACACACGTCTCCATCTTTTGTTTCTTTTGTCTTTTTGAGACAGGGTCTCACTAGGCAGTTCAGGCTATCCTTAACTTGCTATGTAGTCCAGGCTGGCCTTGAACTCACAGTGATCCTTCTGACTCAGCCTCCCAAGTGCTGGGATTACAGGCGTGCACCACCATGCCTGGTATTCCATCTTTCTTTTGTTACTTAATAATACATTAGAAATCCCCCCTCCCTCCCAAAAAAGAAATTCCCTAACCAGCTAGTGTAGACCTAAGTTATTACTCTTTAGTATCTGCATAATACTCCATGATGTAGTTATTCCATAATTTTTCTACCATTTACCTTTTGACAGCAGTTTTTTGAGAAAAAGGTGAGCACTTCAGTTAGTAAGCTTATGTGTTTATCTTTATACATATATTCTTTTGAATATTTTTACTTCTCTGGGATACAGATCCTAAAATAAGACTTTTTGTCTAAAGATTTTCATCTTTATTCCTTTCTTCCTACTTTCCTTCCCTCCTCCATCCTCTCTCTCATTCTTACTTGAATTCCAGGGGATCAAACACAGGACCTCACAGGGCTAGGGAAGCCCTCTATTTACTTTCCATTTTAAACCATTGCCAGATTGCTGTCCAGAGTCTTTGTTTCTACAAATTTTGTATGTGAACACTCGTTTCTTTCACATTTGGCCTCAGTAGATGTCATCACCCTTAATAGTAAATAATTATAACTAATATTGTGGTACACACTCCATATTTTTTCTGTGTGGTACCAGGGACTGAACTCAGGACCTTGCGCTTGTGAAGCAAGTGGCAGAAACACTGAGCTAAATCCCCAGCCCTTCACACTCCATATTTTTGAAAACCCAGCTCTAATGTAAATGCCAACAAAAAATGGAACAGTCCCTTGCTACAAGCCCTGTTTAATTCCCTATGCAGCCCTGGCCTACTATTACAAAAAAAAAAAAAAAGTAAATAAATACAAAGTGTGTAAACAAATATATGTTGAATCCAAGGATCTTTTCCCACTAAAAAATTAATATGTTATCATAAAAACCCTAAGGAGGGCCAGGGATTTAGCTCAGTGGTGCCGCTGCCTGCCTCGCAAGCGCAAGGTACTGAGTTCGATCCTTGGTACCAAAACCCCCCCAAAAAAACAAAAACCCTAAGGAATAATCACTCTTTGCTTTCTTTTTTTTTGGTACCAGGGATCAAAACTCTTTGCTTTCTATCAGCATCATCTACTTCTACTTATTCTCTTATCTACGTAAGATAGAAAAGATGCATTTTCACAAATTTATATAGGATATGATCTTTGTTACATTGGTGCTAATGAAAAAAGGTCAAAATTATATTGAGTTCTACATCTCAGTAAATTTTTGATCTAGCACACATGGTTATAAAACTTTAATATGTGTTGCTTTTATCATGATACATTGATAAGTGAAGAACAAAGCCTACCAACTAAGAACATTGAAGAGATCTTTTAAACATTCACTTAAAAGTTTTATAAATCTACTTTGCCACAAGGCACAGACAAGATTAAGTCTTCATCCTGATACTTTCCAGGCTTACAACAAACACCCTGTCATACTCCTGTTGTCCCCACCTCACCTGCCTGTGCAGTGCTTGTATTAGATCTTTCCGATACTATATACACCTGACGTAGCAAGATTGGGTCAGTGATAGTGTGTGGGTGAGAGAGGTGAAAGAAGAGATAAAATAAGAATAGTAGAATCTTAATTTGACAATTGGTTGTAAAATTAGACTACAGTCAAACACATAAGAATTCATTTGTTGTTCTCCACTTCCATGAATTTGGTGGGGGTAGAATGGGAAAAAGCAGAATCTTAGCAAATACCTTTTATTTTTTTTAACTAATAGAAAATATAGCTCATCAAAGCTTGAGAAAGAAAAAACACAGAAAAAAATTATCCTATCTCCCTAAACTCAATATAATGCTTTACTCATAAAGTCCTTATGAACTTGCACACATACTTGCACTAAACAGAGCTCTATTTTCAAAAGACTATTTCATTATCTTATAGAACAACTGACTCTTGAGCCACATTATGTGTGAAGTTTGACAGTAACCACGAATCTAAATTTTACAAAGAAAAGCTTTCAAGTATACTCTAAAATTTAAAATTAAATCTTCTCTTGGTAGTCTTTAAACAGCACAAGTGATCCTGAACTCAAATGACCCCCAAGTGCTACCAAAACCAAGTCCTAGTAACAGAATATTTTACAACTATGACTAACCCTATTTGTAAAACTCCCACTTTAAGCTCCTATGGAACTATTCTCTCTAGTTCTCGGCCTCCTTCCCACTTCAATTATGAATATCACCTGTAAATCTATCCCTAGGCCTGTCCTATTTATTTTACATTGAATCCTCCTAACCACAAGGATTCATCTACCACCTGTACACATTTGTATCTGTCCAAATCTGACTTTAACTTAGTGGGTTACATTTACTTAGCAATCAAATTCAACCCTACCCCCCAACCCCATGCAAAAATTCCCCAAATGAATGCATGATCGATTAACATCTAACCCAAAAATGCCAGGTTCACTATTCCTTCTTTACTTCTAAATTTAATACCAAATTCAATAGATTCTTTCCTTACAAAGTCCCTAGTATTGTCCTTCCTTTCCATTTCCCCAGCCATCAGACACTCCAGGTCATTATCTCCCACATGTATTATTTCAATAGCCTCTTAGCTGATCGCCTCACTTCCAATCTCTCCACACTTTATCCAACACACACAAAGAGCTGCCAGAATTCACCACTTCAATTTGCCCACTCAGAAACCCAAGGAGCCTCCCTACTGTTTCAAATCCAAACTCCTCAGCCAACTATTCTAGGCAGTTTTGGCATACAGACTTTTAATTGCATGGTGCCTAAAGTAATCAGATTTTTCTCTTTAACTTTTTAATAAAACACAGCTGCCATTAGCCCCTGACATATTTCTGTCTTTTAAAAATCACTCCCTTTCAAAATCCTACAAGGAATATAGTGTAAGGGTTAGGAGTATAGGTTCTGCCTCCTACTTTATTGGTGGGAATGTAAAGTAGTACAGCACTATGGAAATCAGTATGGAGATTCCTCAAAAAACCCTAAAATCAGAAATTCCAAGGCAGGCACGGTGGTGCACACCTGTAATCCCAGTACTCTGGGAGCATGAGGCAGGAAGATCACAAGCTCAAGCCAAGCCTGGGCAATCTAACAACTTAGTGAGAAGGTAAAATATTTAAAACCGCTGGGGATGTTGCTCAGTGCAAAGGCCATGGGTTCAATCCCCAGAATTAGAAAAAGAAAAAAAAAAAGAAAGGAAAAGAAATTCCATTCCTTTTGACCCAACTATACGTCTCCTGAATATAGTATATACGGAAAGAATTAAAGACATCATACTCTAACAATACATTCACATCTATGTTTATAGCAGCACAATTCACAATAGCTAAGCTTAAGAAACAGCCTGGATGCCTGTCAAAAGATGAAAGAAAAAATGTGGTATATGGAATATTATTCAGCCATAAAGAATAACACCATGCCATGTGCAGGAAAATGGGTGGAACTTGAGATAATCATAATAAGCAAAATAAACCAGACTCAGTTAAAAAATCACATTTCCTGTTATATAAGAAACTGAAAATATAAATAGATAAAATAAAGGAGAAATGATAGGAAACTAAAAGGTAGAATCTTGGAGATAGGGAAGAGGATCACAGAAAGGCAGGGAGGAAAGAAAGAAGAGGTAGATAACGGTATTCAAAAAGATCAAGATATGTTCTATGTATGTACCAATTTTTCAAAATAAACATCACTATTCTATATTATAAACATGTACTAATTGAAAAGAGAAAAGAAGAATCAATTCAATGAATTGAATAATTTCAGAAAAAATATTTCTAGATGACCCTGGGTTTCTACATTGTCTTCTAAAGCCATAACCAACCAATTATTTTGTTTCCATTTCAAATATGATAACCTGGAAGGTTTTTTTAATGACATGATTTTGTGTTTACTGTACTTTTTCAGCTGAGTTGCAATAAAGTGATAATATTGCAAAAGGAAATAAAATCTGGAATTATGTTTTTTTAAAAAGAGTACAGGTTCTAGAGCTGCAATGCTGGTCTATTCCACTTGTGAAATAAGTGACATTAACTCATTTAACTTTATCTATATAACAGGGATACTAAACCTACTTCCTAGGTTTGGTATGAAAATCACCATAATATCCTTAGAGCACTGAGCCAGTATACAGCACACTCTAAATGGCCGGGAAATGTTAGCCACGGCCACTATCACATGGCCACTCCGTTCTGGACAAGTCAATTCTGTTGCTCTACCATGTGTGAAGGCTACACATGTGCCTTCAGTATTGTCTCCTCAACACAGACCATGAGAGCTGGCCGCTGAGAGGAGCCAGTCCAACCACAAGTCTGCCATCGTTCAAGGCTTGGCTCCATTCCCTATTTGAATTATTCAATTTGGTGTTTACTATTGAACTAAATACAAGCACATGGGACACAACAAATAATCCTTATAAATATCTGTCAGGATAAAAAAAAAAAAAAAGAAAGAAAGGGAGAGAGAAGGAGGAAGGAAGGGAGGGGAAGAGGGGCTGGAGATATGGTAGAGTGCTTGCCTATCATGTTCAAGGTCCTGGATTCAAATCTATATACTGTATCTCCAGCACTGCAACAAAAAAAAATTGTTGGGTAAATATGTTTAGTGCTAAAGAAATATATAGTTACAATGTATTTTGTCTTCTATTATATCTAAAATATTGATAAATCATATGCATGTATTATAAAACTTTTTGTAAAAGGACCCAATAGTTTTAAGTAACTATAGTTTGAAGTATTTAAGCCAGGAGTAAATCAACATAATATTTGGTAACTGTTCTCCAGTGGATCTACCTACCTAAACTGTACCTTTCTAGCTGCTTTGTAGCTTCCTGAAGGTAAGTATCTATGTTCTTTCTCTCATCTATTAATAATGCTTCAATCAATGCTCTACACTTAGCACTAAATATGGAGTTACAAAATTCCACAAGTTTTCAATATAAAAATAAGTATATCATCAAAATAACGTGAAAGGGGTTGGGGGTATAACTCAATTGTACAGTGTTTGCCTAGCATGTGTGAGACCCTGGATTTGATCCCCAATATTACAAAACAATTAAAATTATAATATGTAAAAAGACACTGATAATATGCAAAACATTAAAAGAAATGTAAAGATTTAAAAGTTGTCAACCAGCAAAGTTCAATCCTGGCCTCTCTCCTTATACCTCCAACCACTCCCCCTGCAAAAAATTCAAAAACAAAAAAACCCCACAAAATTCCATACAGAATCACTAAGTTTTTCTCTATGGAATGTTTAAAGCCAAAAGGACCTCAATTCTCATTCTTTCTGTCTCACTGAGTCTACCTGAGAAGATAAAATCAGGAAGACTAAACAATTAGTCTACAGGTACAACAGCCACACAGATGAAGACCTGGGAAGTAAGCCAGTGTTCCTCGGACCTAGACCAATGCTCTTTTCACTACATTAAGCAACATTTCAACTGATTTTTTTCATGTCTACATAATCTAGAAAAGAAGATTAACTATCACATGAACTCACAAAACAATTGAGTCTGATCAGATGACATAGTGCTGGTGTATTTTGGGGAATGCTCAAGAATACTTGTGAAGAACAAAGATTTCAAGCCACATATGGAGCAGTTCTACTGTAATTATTTTTGTTGTAGAAAAGATATTTCCCTTAATAGATTTTATAAAATTTAGGATTGCCATTTTTACTAATTCTTTTTGCTTTGTTTCGTTTGCAATACTAGGAATCAAACAGGGCCTGTGCATTCTAGGCAAGTGCTTACCACTGAACTACATCCCCAGCCTTTACTAATTCCTTTTCATGAACTACACATACATATGGCCATCTACACAGCCTCCTCCCCAACAATAGTTTAAGAAAACCACATGTCTTAGATTAAAATGTCATCTATTCCAGGCTCATCAGCATTTGTTAGAATCTGTTCCTAATTATAGAATCACAGACTTTTGGAATAGGAAGGAACCTTAGAGGTCACCTTCCATTTTACAGAGGAAAATAATACCCAGCAGGAATCTGCCAAAGGTTAAAGTATCTACACAAGAACTCAAATCCAGAATACAATTTCTCAAAAGAAATTTTCAGAGAAAAATAGAATATTTAATGAAAAGAACTTTAGAAATTTTTAAAAAGAAAGCAAATGAAAAAACTAAGCCAACTTTTTAAAAAATCTACAGCCAAGTCACTAATCCTAAAAGCTTAGCAGAAGTTTAGATCTTTGCAAGAATTTGAGAGAGCAACATTTCATAATGAGCCCCCAAAGCCCTGTGAATATAATACAGAGGGAGAAAAGAAACATAACTTAAAATTAGTTATCATATTCTTATCTCTGTAATAAATTACATAGAAAATTGTTCTTAAGTGGGCAAACTTTATGCAACTTTCAAGGAAGACAGCATTTTAGTTACCCTATCAATTATACAAAAAAGGCTAATACATTTCAAAATATTATCTTGGTCTTAGTACTTATGGGAAACTGGAAGTTCTTTTCAGTCTACTTTTACATATCTTAAGTCATATAAGGAAAAATAGTCTCAAGAAAATCATTTACCAACCCTTAATATAAAGGAAAACTTTTAGTCAAACATTAGTAAGAGAATTATAAACTATGTTGTCCAGCCATGTTTGCAAAAGTACATGAAAGCAGGATATTCCTCAAAGTTAAGGCTTGAAAAGAACTATTGTACTCTCTTCTGTTTTTTCAGTAAAAAAAATACACTAGAGAAATTGATTTACCTGTAGGAATATGTTTCTTAACTCATGAGGATCACCTCGCTTGGTAGTCTGCACCTGAAAGGAGAAAAAAAAAAAGCTAGTTAATGCTTCACTAAAGACTAGTGCAATCTCCTTAGATTAGAGTTCACATCTGCTAACAATCAATGCTCTTATCTTTTTAAGGGCATTAATTTAAAACAACCCAAAAGCCCTAACTGCTGATAACAACTGTCAAATTGGAGATGTGTGACTACAGAGTGAAAGAGCGGTGTAAATAGCCTAAGATAGGGCAAATTACAGGCGGTGCTTCCCCTGAGCTGCAGTGGAAAGGCTACTTTATTCCACATCTACTAGCAACACAGTAGCAACTACCAAGCTGCAAATCAAGAAGCCCACAAGAGTGGAGCAACAGATTTAAAACACCCAAATTAACAGCATGGCCTAGCAGCCTTCCTTCCCGATGGAAACCAGTAATAGCATATAATTATCTCGATGCCCCTCTCTTTCCTCATCCAACCAAAACACGGCAGCCGCCACAAATAAAATACTTTTAGCATCCTGCAACCTGCACCGCAAATGTCAACCACGGCCCTCCCGCTGTATGGAGGCCCCAAATTACCCAATACTCACCCCCTCCCCCACCGCAATACACTGATGCCCTAGGCAGCCCCGGCTTTTCTTGCCACTTGCTCTCCAACTTCGGGCTCACAATCCCATGTGCCTAGGACAGGGCACTACTCTTCCTTCACCGACCCGTGGTCCTCACCAGCTCCTCCAACTCACAATCCCTCCCCTGCCCCTCCCCCAGTCGGGTATCCTCTTCCCTCCGCTACAAGCCCTGCAAGCTCCCCAGCCGCAAGCTGGAGCCCCAGGACGCGCTCTCTAAGAAGGAGGCGAAGAAGGAAATGGCAAGAGGTTGGGGGCTGCAGGCAGGACCCTTAGAATGTCTCTTATGCAATAAAGGCAGCTGCAGAGAGTTGGAGTCACCTTGACCGCCATGCTGTGCTCGGAAGCCGGGGACGAGCGAGTGAGCGAGCAGGGCCGAGCTGTCAGGGTGCGCGCGCGTCGCCTCCCCGGCCGCGCCCGCCCTCCTGCTCGCTCGCCGGCGCCGTGCGCGCCCTATGCAAATAAGCCGGGACTCGTGTGCGGGGCGCGGGCTGCGGCTGGGGAGCGGGCGGCGGCCGTCGGCCGTCCCGGAGCCCGAGGGTGGCCGGTGGGAGCGGGGTCGACCCGGCCACTGCAAAATCTGGAGCGCAGGCTGTGGAATTCCGATGCCCGCGTGGTTGCCACTGCTGAGCCGCCGCCAAGTTTCCAAGGCCTCGTAGTGGGTGTGGCTTGGGGCACAGGCTGCGGCCAAAGTCATTTTCCCCGAGGTTTAAAGGAACACTTGGGGAATATTGAGCAAGATTTCAAAGCATCAAAGAGCATATCCCATTAATAATAGAGAATTGGTGACAGCTAATATCAAATATTGACGAAGAAAGATTAAGAATCACTGGGGAAAACCTAAGTAAAACATAACTTGAGAAGTACGCCCCTAAATTGGCATGGAGCGAATAAACTTGGAACATTTTTGCTTTGTGCGCTATTGCAAAGGTTTATTAGTCGACTAGCTGGACTTTTCTAATCGCCCAAATCCTTCAGGCAATGAGATAGGATATATCGAATACAGAAAAATTTTATTTATCTTAGAGCTGGTACTGAATCCTTTGCATGGAAACAATTCTGCACTGGCTTCCTAGCTCTATCAAAGAAGTAATAGCTCTACCTTGAACCAAGATAATGAATGTCTCTGTAACCATAGTAGGCCACATATTGATTCACTCAGACATTTACTGAGCATCTGTTATATGCCGGGCGAAGTCCTGCTTGTAAAGAATACCAAGACTTTTAAAAAGATTATAGCCCCTGCCTTCTAGGAGGTTACAGATAGATATCAGAGCTTTCCCACAACATCAACCACATGTAGATTTTTTTGTTTATGTTCTTAAACAAAGTACATTCCTTGTTTAAAAAAAAAGAAAGTTCAACAACTTCAGGATTTAATTTAGCTCTATAATCACTCAAGACAAATTACACTTAACCAGAACCCACCATAGTAATCCATAGGGATAGGTACCAGATCACCCCCTCTTACATTTCCAGTGTTGAATCTCACATGAGGCTTCACATTTCTCTATACTCATCATACTGGTGTTAAATATCCAAGTTTACAAGAATGAAGAGTGACAAATGGAAATTGTTGGTAGGTAAAGTCGCATTACCAGTGCTCCCAAAATGAGCTTTTCTGATACAGTTGCTCTGCCACTGTGTCTGTTCAAAGTGTTTTGAACACTAACATTGTGTCCTAGTTGCATCTTGTGTTTCTCATATTGTTTTTTATGACGTTTCTGTAAGTAGGAATGTCAAAAAAGTTTATAATGTTATTTTACAAAGGAAAGATGTTTGGTTAATACCTCGAAGCTCAGCAGTTTGAATCAAAGTATTTGAGGGAAGAAAGGAAAGCCTTTGGTATTTAAGAGTATTTTCTATAGGAACACATTGTGATTGACGAAGTCCATATTATTGAAATAAAATTTAAAGTTAAATGCCCAATCCTAGAGAGGAAGATAACTTTACATTTAAATAATTAAATAATTACAATAATTCATCAATACAGGTATTAGGTCATCATAAAAATTTTCTTGATTAAGAAACAGCTGACTTTTGAGCAACTTCAAGGGCTTCATTGCTGCTGACCTAGTTTCAATGGGGATTTTATATAATTCTTTAAAATTAAATAAGGCTGCCTTGTGGAGAAGATGATAGAAGAGCTCAGCTACCCTAAATAAATGTGAATATTGCTAAATAGTTCATCTATCCAAGAACAATAATTGACAAAAAGTTTGTATTGTATTATAGGCCCTAATGTAAATACTTAATTATATTAAGATTTGTACTAGAGGAAATACACAAAGTATTAAAAGAATACAAAAGCATATAA
Source organism: Heterocephalus glaber (assembly GCF_000247695.1). Next base: position 9,321,557 of record NW_004624787.1, read on the forward strand.
TAGAGATCCCAAAAAGATTAAGCAGGACACAAATAAGTGGAAAAATATTCCAACCTTGTGGATCAGACGAATTAATATTGTTACTACTATACTACCTAAAGCAACACATAGATTCAATACATTTCTTTTTTCTTTTTGGGGGGGGTACCAGGGATCGAACTCGGGACCTTGTGCTTGTGAGGCAGGCAGCAGAACCACTGAGCTAAATCCCTGGCCCTTCAATACATTTCTTATGAAAATCCCAATGGCATTCTTCAGAGAAATAGAAAAAGAATTCTAAAATGTGTGTGGAATCACACACACACACACACACACACACAATAACAAATAGCTGGTTCAATTTTAAGGGAAACAAAAATCAAAGTCAGGGCATCACATTTTCTATTTGAAATTATATTACAAAACTATAGTGATCAAAACAATATGTTACTTGCATAAATGCAAACACACACCACTGAAACAGAATAGACAGCCCAGAAATAAATCCAAATACGTATAGTCAACTAATTTTTAACAAATGAGCCAAAAGACACAATGGGAAAGGATAATCTCTTCAATAAGTGGTGCTGGGAAAACTTCTACATGTGAAAGAATGAAACTGGACCCTTGTCTTACTTCATGCACAAAAATTCACTCAAAATGATTTAAAAAAGAAAACTAAATCTAAGACCTGATGCTGTAAAACTCCTAGATGAAAACATAGAGAAAAGGTCATTGGCATTGGCCTTAACAACTTCTTGGATATCAGGCCAAAAAACTGAGGCTATAAGAGCAAAAATCAGGGGCTGGGGATTTAGCTCAGTGGTGCTGCCACCTGCCTCACAAGCACAAGGACCCAAGTTTGATCCCCGGTACCAAAAAAAAAAAGCAAAAAGCAATAAGCAAAACTACATCAAACTGAGGTGCTTCTGTTCAGCAAAGGAAACAACTGACAAAAGAACAGGCAACCTATAGATTAGGAAAAAAGTATTTGCAAACCACATATCAGATTTATAAAGAACTCATACAATTCTGAGGTGGTTTGGATTTGAAATGTCCCCCAAAAGCTCATATGTTGATGAGTTGGTCCCCAGTGTAGCAATATTCAGAGGGAGAACCTTCAGGAAGGTGACTGGATCATGAACTCTCTAATCTCATCGGTGGATTAATCCATTGGTAGATTTATAATTTGATGACATAATTGGAAAGTGGTAGAAACTTTAGGAGGTGGGGTCTAGTTGCAGGAAGTAGGTGACTTAGGGGCGTGCCCTGGAAGGGAATATCTTGTTCTCTTTCTCTTCTGGCTGTCATGAGGTGAGCAGCTTTCCTCTGCCACACACTTCCACCCTGATGTCCTGTTACACCACAGGTTCAGAAACAATTGAGCCAGTGACAATGGATTGAAACCTCTAAGAACATGAGCCAAAATAAACCTTTTCTCCTTTAAGTTGTTATCCTCAGGCATTTTGTCCCAGTAACAGAAACAATAGGGAAATATATATAACAATATAATATAATATACATGATCAACATCACTAATCATCCAAAAAAAGTAAATCAAAACCACTATGAGATACCACCTCATACCTGTTAGGGTAGCTATTATTCTTTTTTTTTAATTCTGGTTTTTCTTTGGTTTTTTTTTTTTTTTGGTACTGGAGATCATACTCAGGACCTTGTGATTGCCAGGCAGGTGCTGTGCTGCTGAGCTACATCCCAGCCCAGGGTAGCTGTTATTGAAAAAACAAAACATAATAAGCATTGGCAAAGATACAGAGAAAAAGATACTCTTGTACACCGTGGTTTGGTGCAGCCATTATGGAAAGCAATATAAAGATTCCTAAAGAAATTAAAAGTAGAACTACTATATGATCTCAAAATTTCTCTTCTGGTTATATACCTGAAGGAGATAAACTTAACACATCTTAAAGACACTGTATCTGCACTGTCATGATCATTGGAGCATTATACACCAGAGCTAAGAAAACAACCTATGTATCCATCAATGAATGAAGAAACTGTGATATGTGTGTGATATTCATAAATATATAAATATATATAAATGTTATTCAGCCTTATAAAGGGAGAGAGCTAGGGGTATAGCTCAGTGGAACATGCTAGAATATCTAATATGAGGACCTAGGTTATGTTTCCTGCACTGAAAACAACAACAAATAAAGGAAATCTTGCCATTTGCCATGACATGAATGGACCAAGAGGACATTATACTAAGAAATAAGCCAGACACAGGAAGAGAAATATTGCATGTTCTTACTTATATTGCAGTCTAAGAAAAATTTAAAAAGAGAGAGAAAAGTTTACATATATATGAAAAAAATAAAACTGGTTATTCAGTGTGGAGGTGCTAGGAGGAAATGAGGAGGCATAGATAAAGGATGCAAAGTAGCAAATATAAACCAGGCATGGTGGCACGGGCCTATAATCCCAGCACTCGAAGGCTGAGACAGGAGGATCACCATGAGTTCGAGGCCAGCCTAGACTACATAATGAGTTCAAGGCCAGCCTGAACTGCATAGAGCAAGACCCTGTCTCAAACAAACAAAAAAAGTAGCAAATATGTAGGATGAACAAGTCAAAACATCTAATGTACAATATAAAAACTAGAGTTAACAGTAGTATCCAGGATTTTTGCTAAATGAGTAGATGATACTCATCTTTCCATGGGGGGAGAATGGGTAACTATGTGAGAGATGAGATATGTTCATTTATTCCACTATAGTAACCATTTCATTATATATGCCTCTCATAACACCACATTCTATACTTTAAATACACACAGTGAAATTTATTTATTTTTATTTTTTAGGTACCGGGAATCGAACTCGGGTCCTTGAGCTTGCACAGCAGGCGGCAAAACCACTGAGCTAAATCCCCGGCCCATGAAATTTATTTTTAAAAAACAAAGAGTCCTTGCCCTGAAAAACTGTCATTCTGTTGTAATAATTGGCTAATAATATTAGCAAAAGTTTTAGCAAATTAAAATGTATTTTTATGTCAGTTTTAGATGTCTGTGGTGGGAAAAAACATATTAGCTAATGAAATATCAAAAGACAAACCTGTCAGATAAGATTCACAAGATGTATAGCAAAAAATGGTAGAAATAATTCAAAACTTTCCATGATTTCTTAATTATACATCATCATAGTAATTTGGAACTCTGTAGATCACAAAAGATATTTGTAAACAAGAAATAATTTCAAAACTGCAGAACAACTTTAAGTTGAAAATCAGATAACTAAGATAATCTAAAGAAGAATGAAATTCCAAACTAGGCATGGTAAGTCATATGCAGCACTCAGGAGGCTGAGGAAGGAGAATTGCCATGAGTTTGAGGCCAGCCTACGCTGCATAGTCAGTTCAAGTCTAGCCTAGGCTATATAGCAAGATCCTGTCTCAAACAAACAGGGCCTGGGATTCAGCAATGGTTCCGCCACCTGCTTTGCAAGCACAAAGCCCTGAGTTTGATCTCCGGTACCAAAAGAGCAACAACAACAACAAAAAAACAATCCCAGGAAAGCAAGCAAAATTGGAAGTTAAAAGCTAAGAGACTAGTTGCAGTTGCCTTGATTTTATTGTTGAACAGAAAAATTATGTCATAGTCTTTTTCCCCCCAGTACAAGGGATTGAATCCTGGGCCTTTGCACTGAGCTTTATCCCCAGCCCTTTTTCATTTTTTTTTTTGAGACTGTATATCACTAAGCTGCCTAGGCTGAGTTTGAATTTTCAATCCTCCTGCCTCAGCTTTCTAAACTGCTGGGATTACAGTCATGTGCCATGACACCTGGCTTTAGTAGTCACTTTTCAGAGTTGTTTTCATAAAAGAATCAACATTTAGCTTGGCTGAGCTGGAAATTTAAATCTGCTGGTGAAGATGTTACCCATGAAAATAATGTTACCTCCTGTTACGGTTTAATATGGAGTACTCCCTGAAGACTCTTGTGTTGAGAGTTTGGACTTTAACACATCAAGGCTTAGAGCTGGGCCTAGAGGTGTCTGGACATGCAGAGTTAACCTCATCAATGGACTGATCCACTCACAGCAGAAGCGGCTATGAGGGGGCGGTGCGCTGGAGGAAGTAGGTCAGGTGAGGTGCTTTGGAACAATATATCTTTACTCTGGCTCTCTTCCGGCTCTCTCTGCCTCCTGGCTGCCATGAGGTGAGTAGATTTTCTTCTCTATTCCCTTCCACCACGATCTTTCTGCCTTGGAGCTAGCTGAACCACAGGCTGAAACTTCTGAAACGGTGGACCAAAATAAATATTTCTTCTTGTAAGTTGATTATGTCAGGTATTTTGTGCCAGTGACAGAAAGTTGACTCCTAGACTCAAAACTGAAATGTAGGCTTGCTAGGCAAACCCACAAAGCCATTTCTCCAACTTGTAAGGTCTTTACATTTATAATAATTTGAAACCAGCCAGGCATGTTCTGAGGGAAAGTTAAAATTATATTAAAGCAAAAAAAAATTTGCTAAAGCCTAGTACTTTAATAAGTCAAAATGTAATGATTACAATAAAATGGAATTTCCAAGCAGCTGGGTGTGGTGGCACACGCCTGTTATCCCAGCACTTGGGAGGCTGAGGCAGGAAGATCACCGGGAGTTTGAGGCCAGCCTAGGCTGTATAGTGAGACACTGTGAAGGAGAAAGAGGAGAAGAAATTTCCAATGATCCTGTTCTGACAAAATTCATAGCCCTCTTCCCTCTTTAATAACATACCATTTTCGTATACTGTCTAACTTCCTCTGATCATTTTATTGACATAAATATATTTTTGTCCTATTTCCATTTCCTGTGCAGCTACTACAGATGCCATCTTGCAAGAAGTAAATCAAGATGGAATGTAAACACTTAGCAGAGCATTAGAATATCACTGATTAATTAAAGTAGGATTAGTAGTCTTCCTATGTTAAAGGTATACACACCACCACTATGATGAGGAACAAGCTGAATTTTATGTTCTTTATCAAATTGAAGCTTGTTTAAAATACTTGAAATAAATACCATATCTGACCTTGGGAGAAGCTCACAAAGAGTATTTGAACCTCTGGAACTTTTTTTTTGGTACTGGGGATCAAACTCAGGACCTTGCGCTTGCAAGGCAGGCGGCGGCACCACTGAGCTAAATTCCCGCGGGCCCTGGAACCTTTAAGTACACTTTGGTTTGGACCTATTCCTAGAATTATAAAATAGTCATTTATATTTTACTGAAACATTGTAAAACTTTAAGATGTATAAGGTGGGTGTGTGTGTTTGTTTGGTTTTCAGTTTTTTGATGTTTGTTTGTTTGCTTTTTGAGACAAGGTCTCACTATGTAGTCCAGGCTGACCTCAAACTCATGGCAATCCTCCTACCTCAACCTCCTGAGTGCTGGGATTACAGGCATGTGCCACCACACCCAGTTTACTTTGTGTTTTTTAACTCCTTCCCTGCTAAGTGTCTATATGTAGAAATGGTAACTCTGGGTTAAAGAAAATTGTGAAGGGTTAGGTGTCCAACTTTGAGCATTAATTAAGTCTCACTTGGTAGGCTGAGCTGGAAATCAGTATTTCAGAAATTATTTCAACTCAACCCACTGATAACTAGATCCTAAATGATATACTTCTCTATACCATACAAATAATATAGTCCCTGTAGGAACATTTGCCCTAGTTGAAATAAATTCTTATTTTGATGAAAAGGATAAAGAAGAGTATCAAAAATCACATGAAATAGTTGTACTCTTGCAAATATGACATTTCTGAAACTGCTCTTGATCACAGTATGACTCTATAAGTTATGCAATGAAGATGACAGTGATCTTACTTTTGGACCACAGCCTTCTTTATTCCCTGCAGAAGCAATAGCTGCCAGGTTTTTTTCCCCCAGTGGATTTTGGAGAAATTCACTGAATGAATTGCTCTAAGTATTTACAAATGTGAATGCCCTAACAGTATATTTATTAAGTATAAGCTCACATTTAGTAGAAGACCATATGACCAGATGGAGGATTGAACTAGTTAAGTTTTAATGCTTCTTCACACAGTCTACTTCCATTATTTGGAATGAGCCAAATTTTAACATTTATTGAGTGCCTTGTGCTTATATAATAAAACTTGCTGTTACAGGAGATACAAGAGAAATACAAGAGAAATAATGATTCCCAAAGTATGGAGAATATTTTACTTTGGTAACTGCTACTATTCATTTTTAATCAACAAAGTGAAAAGAATGATACTAGAACCTTTTATTTTGTGCCAAAGGAAAAAGCAGCTTCACGTAATAATGCAGCAGAGCTGGGAAAATCGCTAGTGACATAGCACTTGCTTAGCATACCTGAAGCCGTGGGTTTAATACCAATCACTACCAAAAAAAAAGTAAAATAAATCAATGATTTGTCACATACTCTCAATCCAATCAAACATATAAAACTGGGAGAACAAGTATCCTGCTGAATCCTCAGGGACCCGCTCTTACACTACCTCTGGGGATTTATTTTGATGTTTTTTGAGTCTCTTCTATTTTGAGGTCAATAGAGAAGGATGCTTTGAACTCATTCCAAAGTAAAGAAGTAAGTGTCACTTTAAAAACTGTGTGGGAGGGCCGGGGATTTAGCTCAGTGGTTTAGCCTGCTGCACAAGCACAAGGACCCGAGTTTGATCCCTGGTACCAAAAAAAAAAAACAAAAAAAAACTGTGTGGGAGAAAAGCAAAGTTCCCAGAACAGCCAAACCAAATATGAAAAATTAGAAAGCTGGAGGACTTAAACTACCTGTCTTCAAAACTTACTATAAAGCTAAATAAATCAATACAGTGTGGTACTGGCTGGGATAAGGATTGATACACTGATCGACGGAACAGAATAGAGAGCATAGAAATAAATCTAAAATTATAAAGTCATTTGATTTCTAACACAACTCAATGAGGGCACGGAGTCTTTTCAACAAATGATGCTAGGATGACTAGGCATCCATGTGGAAAACTAAACCTAAACTCCTACCTTGCACCACACACTGAAGTTAATTTGAGATGAATTATAAACTTACATGCAAATGCTGAAGTCATAAAATGTTTTTTTAATCACCAAAGCTGACATTTATTTCTTGTTTATTATGTATCAGACACTGTGCTGAGCACTTTAGAAGCAGTATCTCATTTAATCCTCAAAACAATTTTATTTTATGAGTCCAGAATAATTATAATACTCTGAGCTGATGAGGCAGATCAAGCTTAGTGACAGTAACTTGTTCAGTTGTACACAGTAAATGACAGAACTGGATATTCAAATGGGTCTGACTCAAAAGCCAATTTTCTTAACCAATGCATATTTTGACCTGGTCTTCAATCAGTGAAATTAATAATCTAATTACTCCATTTTTATTCCAGTATAGGAAATAAGATATGTTCCATCTTTTTAAATAAAACTTTTAGTAAAAAGCACAAAAGAATATCTTTGTGACTTGGAGGTAGATAAAGGTTTCTTAGGATATAAAAAGCATAAGAGTAAATCGGAGTCAGGTGTGATTGCACACCCCTGTAATCCCAGCACTTGGGAGGGTGAGGCAGAGGGTCAGAGAGGTCAAGGCCAGCCTGGGATACACAGTGAGTTCACGGCCTGCCTGAACTACAGAGTGAGACCCTGAGGGGGATGAGGGGGATCCTTCTCCATTGTTGGTGGGAGTGTAGACTAGTACTGTACAACCACTGTGGAAATCAGTATGGAGATTCCTCAAAAACTAAAAATAGAAATTCCATTTGACCCAGCTATTCCCCTTCTAGGTGTCTTCCCAAAAGAGTTAAAGACATCATATTACAGTGATGCATGCATACCATGTTTATAGCAGCACAATTCATAATAGTTAAATCTCGGAAGCAGCCTGTATGTCCATTAGCAGATGAATAGATTAAAACATATAGTATTTACATACAATGGAGTATTACTTTGCCATAAAGAAAGAAAAACTTGAGTATTTTGTAGGAAAATGGATGAACCTTGAGACCATAATGTTAAGTGAAATAAATCAGGCACACAAGCTTACATATTGCATGATTTCTCTTATGTGAGAAACTGAAAATATAAAGAGCAAAATAAGAGATAGATAATAGGAAGTAGGGAGATGGATCTTTCTCAAATGGGAAGGGGGTCAAGAGATGGAGGGCAGGCCCGGGGATTTAGCTCAGGGGTTTTGCCGCCTGCTGTGCAAGCTTAAGGACCCGAGTTCGATCCCTGGTACCAAAAAAAAAGAGATGGAGGGCAAGAGGAGGGAAAGGAGGGATAAAGAATGAAAAAAAGAATTAAGATGTATCATGCACATGTACCAACTTCACAGAAGGAATGTAATAGTATGCACTGCAAATATGTACTAATAACCCCTCAAGAAAACAAAAAGATTAAATCAAGAAATTGATAAATTAATTTCACTAAAATTAAAAATTTATGCTCATCAAAAAAATAGCATTAAGAAAGTGAGCCAGGTGTGGTGGTACACACTGGTAATCCCAGCACTCAGGAGGCTGAAGCAGAAGGATTGCCATGAGTTCAAGGCCAGCCTAAAATACATAGTGAGACCCTGTCTCAAACAAAACAAAACAGAAAATGAATAGGTGGAACTAGGGATATGGCTAAGTGGTAGTGTTTCCCTAGCATGTGCTAGCTGCAAAAACAAACAAACAAACAAAAAATGAAAGCCAAAAACTGGGAGAAGATGTTAGTAAAACATATGTATGATAGAAGACTGATATTCAGATTACAAAAAAAATCTTAAAAATCAAGGATTAATAAACAACCTAATTTTATTTTTTGGTACTGTGGATTGAACTCAGAGTGTGCTAAGCTACAGACCCATCTTTATTTATTTATGGACAGGGTTTCACTATGTATTTCAGGCTGCTCTTGAATTCACTATGTAGCCCATGCTGGCCTTGAACTGGTGGTGATCCTCCCGCCTCAGCCTCCTGAGTACTGGGATTACAAGTGTGTGCCACCATGCCTAGTGCCTTTTTAAATTTTTTTCTTTGGTGCCGGGGATCGAATTCAGGTCCTTGTGCGTGTGGGGCAGGCAGCAGAACCACTGAGCTAAATCCCTGGCCCCGAATTTTGAGACAGAGACTCACTAAATTGCTCAGGCTGTCCTGGAACTTGTGATCCTCCTGCCTCAGCCTCCCTAGTAGCTGGTATTACAGGCGTGTATCCCTGCACAAGCTAAACAACCTACGGTTATTCCTTGGTACTCACTGCCTTGAACCTAGGTGAATTTGGTGCTCAGCGTGCAAACTAGAACTTGTCAGTGTCAATTGTTTTGTGACTCACTGCCCTTTGTAGTCCAAACAATTTGTTTAGTACTCCTCATTTTGGGGTACTCCTTGAGCCTCTCAGAACCAATGAATGACAATACCAAGGTACTACTATAATTTTAAAATGAGCCAAAGAGCCAGGCACATGCTTGTTACTCCAACATTCTGGGAGGCTGAGACAGAATGGTCACAACTTTGAGCCCAACCTGGGCAACTTAGCCAGACCTTGTCTCAAATTTTAAAAAGATATAGGTATATATCTCAGTGAGAATGTTCTGGTTTTAATACCCAGCAACAAAACAAAACAAAAACTAATTAAACATATATCCAGGTATTATGGCACATGCCAGTAACTGCAGAACTCAGAAGGCTGAGGCAGGAGGATCACAGTTTGGGGTAGCTTGGGCTACACAGTGAGACTTTGTCTCCAAAAAGTCCCTGACCCAACAATTCTCTCTCTCAACATTTATCCTTGAGGAATGACTATACACACACACACACACACACACATATATATACACATACATGTACACATTATAAGACCTATACACGAATTTTCACTGCCACTTTATTCATAATACCTCAAAACTTGAAGTAGCCCAGGTGTCCATCAATAGAATGGATAAACAAATTATGGAATAGTAGTAGAATAGAATGCTGTTCAGAAATAGAAAAGAGCGAGCTACTGATATAAAAACAACATGGGTGAAGTATTATCCATGGAATCATAAAGTACAAAAAAGCATATATTGTATAACTTATATAAAGTTCTAGAACAAAACTAAACCATGGTGGAAAAATCAGAACTGTGATTGTCAAGGGAGAGGATTTGACTTGAAAGAGCAACGAGAGGTAATGAGAGTAGTGTATGTTTTGGTACAAGTTTAGGTAAGTTTTTCAAAACTTAGCAAAAGTACACTTAATAAAATAAATAACATTTTATTGAAAATGAATGTAAATATTTTTCTTCAAAAGAAAAAAAACCCTGGATGAATATTGAACTCTAACATATCCCTAATCTGAAGTATTTCAGAAGAGTACTAGTATTTTTAACTTACTTTGAAATGCATCAAGGAAATAAAAAGATTTATAGATAGATAGAGAGATGGGTAGATAGTGATCCTTAGTGAGGCACATAGGAATTTACTGAAAAAAATTCTTCCAAGTTTTCCAAATGTTTAAACATTTTCATAATATCATGAAAGTAGGAAAATTGCATTGAGTCTGTGTCAAGACAGAGGGCTTTCCATGTACCTAACTCTGTTGTTTGGTTAGAAATTGTAATGAGACTGATTGTGAGTATGAACATTTTTTTTTTTTGAACTAGGAATTGAACTCAGGACCTTGCGCTTGCAAGGCAGGTGGCGGAACCGCTAAGCTAAATCCCTGGCCCATGAGATGAATTTCTTAACCACTGATAAATCTTTGTGCTGTGCTGGAGAGAAGGAAAAAGAAACTGAAACTGTTTGACAAATAATATATCTCCTTCGTGGGCAAAGGAATCTGTGAAAATTATTATGTATTGAGAAAAATGTTTTCCTGAATATGGATTCAAACAATAATTACATGTTGTGTTTGGGTAGATGTGTTTATTTAGTTTAATTGTTACCCAAAGAGAACCAGAGGAAGCATGTGGAAGTATATTTGCATAACCTCAGCAGGAACCAGACTGGCAACCTGAAGCCTAACTTGGAACTGTCCTACAGAAGGGCACCCAGGTGTAACTCTAGACTGAGAAACTCAGACTTGGTGGGAAATATCCTGCCCAGGGTCACTGTGTCCTTGTACTGCCCAGCTGGGGGAAGGAGACCTGTTGGTAGGATGGAACCAAACCCTTCACGTAGGGTGCTTCTGAGAAGGGGAGGGCCAGATTGTACTCAAGACCTGAAATAGAGAAAGGATTCTAAGAAAGAGAAATACACGAATCTCAAGATAAGAAAGCTAGGAATTGGGGTATCCCCAGGAAGAAATGCCTCCTGAAGAATTCGATTAGAAGAATGTTAATCAGTATCAGATTGTATTAATCAGAAGACTAACCAGGAAGGTAAAGTTAGAAAGTTCTTGAGAAACAGTGTGAAACTGCTAGACTGACGACAGATAGTTAGACCTTGTGGAGAGAGACAAGTCGAGGAGGAAAGTGGGCCATATCTGGCAGTACACACCTGAATCTCAGCTGTGTGGGAGACTGGAGGATGACAGGTAGAGCACAGCCTGGGCAACTTAGCTAGACACGGTCTCAAAATAAAATTTAAAAAGAGGCTGAGTTTGTAGCTCAGTGGTAGAGCACTCACTTAGCATGTAAGAAGCCCTGAGTTCAATCCCTAGTACTGGAGAAAAAGAAAAAGGAACGAAAGTGGGCAGAAATGTGCACTGATTGGTATTCTTCTAGCTGGAGAAAGGGGAGGGAAGCTGAGAATACAGAAGGAACTTGTCCAAGAAGAATTAGAAGTCTCAAAGTTGTACTCTTGATATTCTATTCCCAGTTGCCTGGATAATAGGACATCATCTTAAAGTAATGTCAATATAATAAGGAAAATCATATAAAAATAAAGTAAAAAGGCATTAAGAGTTGGAGCGTAAGAGTTCCATTAGATTCCCCATGACACAGGTCTTTGTTCTGCAAAAGATGACTCCAAGGACAAGAATACAAATTATGTATGAAAAGAGTTAACCATAGCCTTCCCTTTTTTTTTTTGGTACCGGAGATCGAACTTGGGTCCTTGCTCTTGTGCAGCAGGCTGTGAAACCACTGAGCTAAATCCCCGGCCCAGCCTTCAATTTTAGGGAAGCTTCTGAGTAGTAATCAGGCCAGTATGGGCGATAAATGATGAGGTAACAGTGTACATAGTTTTGTCCATTTTGTAGTGCTGGGGATTGAACCCAGGGCCTCACTCATGCTGAGCAAGCACTCTACCCCTGAGTTACATGCCAGCCCTGTTTTGTGCATTTTATCTCTCACTCTTACTGCTTGAAAAGAAGCCCCAGAAACAGTCATTGTTCCCTCACTCTCATATTACTCTGTTCTTCTATCACCCTGAGAGGATGGGCTTGCCTGGCTGGTTTGGGGTGAGGATGGGAAATAAGATGGAGCCAGCAGTTATCATCCCTCTAATCATTCCCAACCCTTCAGTGGAGCATTATAGGTGAACATGCTTTGTGTTGATGGCGTGGAAGAAAATTGAAGAAATGGCAAAGGTAGCCTCCTGAATGAAGTGATAACCCTTTCACTAAGATCCATATGACCATAACAGCCACATCATCTCTTCAAAACCAGTCAGCTCAGAAGTCCACATAGCAAACAGCAGCTAAGTGAGAGTGATCTAAGGCATAATAGAGTGATGAGGAGTGGACTGGATTGCAAAGAAGCAACTGTGTAGGTCAGACACATCCTTTTTCATTTCAACATGCTAGAGAACTGTGTCAAGAAAGTGGGGTATTTCAGCTTACAAAATTCTGACTACGAAGTTCTAATCTATCTCTCTAAGATGCAGAATATGCCTTATTGTTACTGATATCTGTAAGCAGGAAACACGAAGGGAACGTAATCATCTAAAATCTTTAAGTAACAATATGTACACTAAGATGCCTAATTGTGAATTTATTCAATAGAAATTTAGACAAAGAAAAAAATCAAATCAAGTTGGATGGTACACAGGTTTTATGGAAACAGTAGTTCATAACTTCTTTTTTTTTTTTTTTTTGGTACCGGAGATCGAACTCGGGTCCTTGTGCTTGCAAGGCTGGCTGGCAGCGGAACCACTGAGCTAGATCCCCCGCCCAGTTCATAACTTCTTGAATTCAGCGTTTCTCTATGTTCCTTCTAGAATGTCTTATTACTGCACCCTTCCTCCTTCATTCTTAGTCTTACCTCTTATCATAATGATAAGCCTGATATTAGCTATGTAAGTATTAATTAAAAGTTTATTGATCAGGCCGGGGATTTAGCTCAGTGGTTCTTCTGCCTGCTGCGCAAGTGCAAGGACCCGAGTTCAATCCCCGGTACCAAAAAAAAAAAAAAATTTATTAATCAACCAGGACTGGTGCTGCACTCCTGTCATCTCAGCACTTGGGAGGATAATGTTGCAGCAGAGCAGAGCAGCTCAGTGCTATAGCCAAGTGTTACAGCTCAGTGTTGCAGCCAAGTCCCACAGCTCTGAGGCACAGCTGAGCTTTACAGCTCAGTGTGGCAGCTGTGGGTCACAGCTCTCATAATTTGAAGACTCGAGAAGTCAGTAGAAGAGGTAGAGAAAAAAACCCTTTATTACAACAGCAAGCCCCCGGCAGGCTCAGAGGAGGCTGAGTGCGATCTTAGAAAAGAGAGCCTCCTTAAATACAGATCTACAGGGCAGGCAAGCATGCTAAATGAAGCAGGGGGGCGGAGTTACAGGACATTCCTGAGAAGGGGAGGAGCTTAACAGAACCTTCCTGTGAGAGGGCGGAGTTTAACAGAACATTCCTGAAAGGTCACACAGTTCGAACAGTCACAAACCATTTTGATACATTGGGCAGGAGCCCAGCAACACAAACTTACATTTCCAAAATAAAACATTCTGTGGAAAAAATAATGGAGGCAAGGCAAGGGCCTGTGTTATTGTATAGCAGTTCTCTATCAATAAGGCAGGAGGATCACAGAGTTCGAGGCCAGCCTGGGCTACATAGCAAGACCATGTCTCAAAAAACTAAAAAAAGTTTATTGATCATTCCTAGCTGGTTGCTCTCTCTAGCCTTTAGTCCCCTTGTATTTCCTAAGTGAAGGCCATTATCATTGCTCTTATTGCTCAGGTCAAAAAGCTAAGTAACAGATTGGCCCTGGGACTTCACATTCAAATTAGCCACCCAATCTTGGGTTTTCCCTCACCAACGGTGCTTTTCAAGTTTCTTTTCTCACATTATACTTGTCTTCACATTAAATTAAGATTTTAAAACACACTTAACCAGAGATACAGAGACATGCAAACAAGAAAACACTTTCAAAGTTTGAGTTTGAGGGACATGGTGATCTAGAGAGGCGGGACTCTGAAAGACAGGTGTTTAGGCCTTCCAAAAAGGCCTGATGTGATAACATCACCAAAGTCTAGAATCTGGTCATCAGTCTATAGGTCAGAAATTATCTTGCAGATGGCCCCAAAATCACTTAAGCTAGCCAAATTCACAAGATACTGATAAATAACCAATGTCAGCTAATATTTACCCTATGTGTCAGATGCTGTTCTAAGCACTTTCTATGACTCTATCCTCAAAACAACCCTGAAGAGCTGGAGATTTAGCTCTGTGACACAATATTTGTTAGCCTGCTGGAGGTCCTGAGTTCAAGTCTCAGCTCTACAAAAACAAAAACAACAACAAAACCTGTAAAATAAGTTTATTTCATGTTATTACCACCAAGGTTATACAACTAGTAAATGACTGTTTAAAAGTTAGGAGAAAAAGATTGTAAAATATTTTGAAAAATCTTTCAGAAAAATAGAGCAATCTGAAAAGAAAGGTGGAAATATTTCAATATAGATAATGAAGCTAGAATTGATTTCAAGGAGAGCTACAGAGAAAATAAAGATTTTTAAATGGTGATGGCAAGATTATGAAATAAGTAACATAAGACATTTTTTCATATTCAAAAGATGATTTTTCAGTTTCAAAGCGTCATCTGTATACCCAGAACAATGAATAAAAAAGGTTGCATACCAAAGTACATTTTGAAATATCAGAACATTGGAAATAAAACAGGATGTCTTGTAGTCAGAATGCAAACATACATAAACCAATAGGAGGAAGTAAAAATGGCCTCTCTCACTATCACACTGAATAATGTTCTGAGAAATTTCCACTTCTATACCCCGAAACCTTGTGCTCATAGGTTTTGAAGCCCTATTGTAGAAGGGAAGAATGCCTCTGCCAAGAAACTCCAACCTCATTCCGATGAATTGGAAACCAAAGTTACAATCTGCCTATTTTGGGCTCCTCAAGCTGCAAAGTTAAAGGCAGACAAGGGTTACCATGACTGTGAAGTCATTAGTCCCCATCACGAAGGGGAAGCTGGGTTGCTGCTATATGACGGAGGGAGGACAATTATGCCTGCATCCCAACGGAGGCAAGTCCATAGAGATAGCCAGCTCAACAAAAGACAGTCCATAATGGACTCAGATCAATTGGGAGTTATGGTCTGGGGCACTGCACTAGATAAAGAATTAGACCTAGTCAAGGTTTTTAGAGGGATGATGGGACATAAAATGAGGGGTAAAAAAGAAAGATACTTAACAATTTAGGCCTCATGGGCACCTACAAATGTAGTAACTACTTTTTTTTTTTTTTTTTTTTTTTGGTTTTTTGGAGACAGGGTCTCACTGTGTAGTTCAGGTTGCCTTTGAACTCACTATGCAGCCCAGGCTGGCCTCCAACTCATGGCAATGCTCCTGCCTCAGCCTCCCAAGTTCTGGGACTACAGGTGTACACCACCATGCCCAGCTACATTTCATATTATTCTCAGTCTACAGACCATCTGTACCTTGCATAAAGAGCATTGGCTAACATTTTAAATTTCATCACAATGTGCTGATAGCCGATAGGACTGTGGACCATTGTATTGACAACACTGATTATAACACAAGGGATAATACATGCATTTCTTGTACATCAAGTGACACCAGAAAGATATTGGTGCTTGAATCGCCTTTTCATTGTTCAACCAAAAAGAGAAGCCTACTCGCTAAGGAGACCACAGCAGGAAGGACCCGGATTGTCCTTGTCAGGGTGTTGGCACAATGCAGAGGCCCCTTTAGTCTTACTGAAGAAATTGAGACTACCTGCTACGTGACAGGCAGTAAGGATTTTGATGGGCAATGTCAGCTGAAAGAGCAGGGACCAAACAGAGTAAATAACAAGATTTCTTTCTCCTCTACCCCTCCTTCTAGCCCCTAATACCAATAAATGTCCTAGAACCAGAACTCCTCTCACGAGATCTTAAAGGGGCTTGGAGAAGAATGAGTGAAAACTGACTGTACTGTACTCCACTCTCCATTTAGGGTCCCTATGACTGTAGGTATGGCAGGCAATCAGGCTAGACTTTGAATAACTTCAAAAACAAGAAAACTATAGACTCTTCCTGGGGGAAGGGGGAGGTATTCAACGTAATACAGAGAAAGCAATCACTAGAGAAAAAATAAAACATTTGATGTTTGTATCCCCTTCAAGTTCAGATTCCTTAGTAACTTGGTCACATAAAAGTAGTAAGTAATTTATTATGTAATGGTAAGTCAGTGAATCAGAAATTGAAATTTATGTGTGTGTTAAGTACAATTGCTTGAGAATCTGAAGTTAGTAAACTAAGCCTGGAGCAGATAATTGAATCACAATTTTGCATAAGATCAGCAGTGATCACATATCTAACCAAACCTACCATTATATCTCTTGCTATTCATTGGTTTAAAATGCAAAATAAATTTATTAGCATGATTGCTTTTCACAAGGCCATACTGGATGATGGAATCTTGGCTACTTTCTGTGGATCTATAAATTGTGGGTGGTTTTTTATGAGGGTTTTGTTTTTACTTGTGTTTCAAACATTAACATCATAGTATTTCAAAGAAGACTAAACAAAATATGACCCTTCAGTTCCTCCCTTTTCCATTAAAAATTGAATATTATCCTTGACTTTTCCCATTATCTGCAATCATTTCACTCTGTAGGGAGTCCAAACATATAATTGTATTTCAGAGAAAAATAACTTTGAACAATCCAATGAAGATTCTTTTGGCCCACCTGATGTGTAACCATCTACCTTAACCTGTTCTATCTCTAACTCCAATTTCTAAAGCATCATTGGTAATATTTGTATGAGGACTATAATTCATTTTTATTTTTACTTATTTATTTTTGTGCCACTGGAGATTGAACCTAGAGTCTCATGCATTCTAGGTAAATTTCTACCATTATCATACATCCCCAGCTCAGGACTCTAATTTTTGAAGTTTTTCTTCACACTGGAGTATTTTAGGATACTGCAGCAAGTTAAGAATCTTCCAGAGATGTAGCACAGTGGTACAGTGCCTGCCTGGCAAGCATGGGGCCCTGAGTTCGATTCCCGGTACCAAAAAAATAAAAATAAAAAAGACTCTCCTGTAACTATTTGTGGTATATTGATGTCACACTAAGCAATGCCCAAACCCAGTGATGGCAAACCTTTTCGAGGTTTCAATATAACAAACCACCCACTGCAGCATGCACGCCGTGGGTTAGCCATCACTGCCCTAACCTCTTCTCCCACTCCACTGGAAAATATAAATGAATAATATAGCATTCAAAAATATAAGATTCTGGGCCAGGGATTTAGCTCAGTGGTTTCACCACCTGCTGTGCAAGCGCAAGGACCCAAGTTCGATCCCCAGTACCAAAATATATATAAGATTCATCAAAGGATGATCCTTTCACATCACATCTATTTGTTCTTACCTGTCACATAATAATTTAGGTAAGTTTTATCTACTTCTAATAAATGGATAAGGTGATGAAATGTAAAACATACTACTCAGCTATGGTGCTGCATGCCTGGGAAGCTGAAGCAGGAGGATTGCAAGTTCCAGCCCAGTCAGGGAAAATTAATAAGACCCTGTTTCAAAACGAAAAATGAAAAAGGCCTGGGGATGATATAGTTCAGTGCGAAGACTGTGGGTTCAAACCTCAGTACTGCAAAAAGAAAAGTTTGAAAGTCCTTTTGCAAAGGAAAAAATAGCAAAGCTCTTCAAATGAAAGAAAATACAATTATTTAGCTGAGCAGGATTTCTTCCTATCCAAGGACAAATGCAGCTATGCAGCCATAGTTGTGTGAAAAAATTTCTTTCTGGTCCTTCTTGTGATTCTTATGTAAAACAAAATGTTATAATTGTTTGTTGATAATTTTAAATGTTTTAGGAATCTTTTGAGAATACTCATTAATTTTTCAAATGAAAGTTTTCATTAATCCAAGTATTAATTTACAATCAAGAAAATATTACTTTTTTGAAGTAGTAGTAGTAGGGATTAAACTCAGGGACTTTGCATTGAGCTATATCCCCAGCCCTTTTTATTTTTTATTTTGAGATAGGGTCTAACTAAGTCATGAAATTGACAGGCTGGACTTAAATTTGCAATCCACCTGCCTCAACCTCCCAGAGTGTTGAGATTACAGGCATTTTGGGATTATACACCAAGGGAATATTACATTTTAAAAAGTTACAATCATATTTTTAAATAAAATTTGATAAAGGAGACTTTGTAATCCAATATCACAGCAAGTACGTAATCCTGATAAATAGAAGCTGTTCTTAAGGACAATCAGAAGAGGGACATAAAGAAATATAAAAGTGGCCCTAAGAAGAAAGGATATGGATATAGGCAATCTCTTCCTGATATAGGAGTCAGGGTGCGGCAAACTGGCTGGGAAAATGAGCGGGATCTGTCAATTTCAAGATCCCAGGGCAAGATACGTAGAACTTTTGGGGAGCTCCCATGAGATGTGGACAGCATAAAAGAAGACCGGATATCCCGAGAAGCTCATCCTTGTTTCCCAGATACAGTATGTATGTATGTATGTATGTATGTATGTATGTATGTGTGTATGTATTTATTTATTTATTTTGCTGTATGGGGATCAAACTCAGGACCTTGCGCTTGCAAGGCAGGCCGGCAGAACCACCGAGCTAATCCCTGGCCTGCGGTGCATACTTTTATTTTTGCTTTTACCTTCTTTTTCTCTTGTTCAGCCCAAATTTGCTCTACAGAGCTAGTTTCTCCCATACCCATTCACCCTTCACTTTTCAAATAAACTTTGGCACTGTTTTTGGGCTTGTCTTGTCCAATTCTTTATGCTAGGCAAGAAGGACCTAGAATACTTCCGATTGGGAGCCATTTGTAAAGAAATTACCTGATAATAGTACCAGGGATTGAATTCTTTCATGCAGAGCTACATCCCCAGCATGTAAAAATATATATTTTTTAAATTGACAAAACTTTATTACAACATTAAGTCATTATTTTATATCATTATAGCCTCCTGGAAGGAGTAAAGTTATTCTTAGAACAGATTCATTTGGGCCGTTTTGACTGAGTAACCACTATAATTAATAAGCAATAGAGCTTCAAAGAATTACAGTGTGCATTTTGTTTTTTTATATTTGAATAAGTTACACAAAGCCTTAGATATCCTTTAAGCTATGGAGAAAAATGATATGGCTTTTTTCCTGAATAAAATACACAAGATTTTCCTTGTCTTTCAAAAGTAAAAGGTTAATATGAAATATCTTTGACCACTTCGTAGTGTGCTAATTTAATTTTTGTTAATTTTCAGACACAATCTTGCTAGGTCACTAGTTCCCTGTGTAGGCTGCAACTTGTGATCCTCCTGCTACAGCCTCCCAGAGTGCTGGGACCACAGGTGTGCACCACATCTAGTAATACAGACAACCTTAAATATTAATATAGTCTATACAACAGTTAATCTGATTAAAATCCTTAGTAAATGTGAAAAGAATGTATTATCACTTCCAGTGAAAATTTGGAGACGAAGATAAAATAGTTGTAGCCTTGGAAGAGTTATCAATAAGGGGTAAATAAACTTGAGAGTAAAGAAGTTGATGATTCGTAATTAACCTAAGGAGGACAGAACAGAAAGGGAGGCAATCTTTTTGCAACAAGCAGGGCTATGTTGGTGAGTGAACACAGCAAGCCCAAGATATAGTAGGCCTCAATGAGGCCAACCAGGGAGAAGTGAGAAAAGAATAGAAAAGCCTATGTGGGGTGAAATGTGGTGCTGTTACAGGAAACAGCATGGGCTCATTCTTGTTTGTTGTGTGGAACCCTGGGGAAAGAGGAGGAAAGATGTTATATCCACTGTACCAATTACCCAAAATCTCTCCTGGACTCCACAGGTATATTCCCAATGGGAATCTAGGTTTGGGGAGACAGTAGCTTACATTTAGGGCCTGAATGTTTGGGTGCTTAAATTGATTAAATGGTACAAAAAGAGGTACCTAAAGAGGGGTAAATTTCTGATAGGCAATAGCTAGGTTTTCTTTCAATAAATGAATATGAATTAAATTTATTTGAGGAAATCTAGGGGAATTGACGATCTGAGCTTGTCTGCAAGTAAGCTCCAGTGTTCTAGAAAATTTTGTATTTTACCGGGGGAAAAAAGTTTACCCTGTCAAAAACTTATCTCCGGGAAACTGTGGCGCTTACCTATCTTAGGCCAAAGCTATTCCCTAGTGACATTTAGATAAACATTGAATAAGAGGGAGAGACTTGTGTTGCACTCATGCTGGTAGTAACGGGGTGAATGTGGATGATTTTTAGCCTCTTTGATTCTAATCACACACATGCCCAAAGATGTTTCAAAGCTAAGAAACTTGGTGGTTTCCATTTCCAAGAATCATGAAGTACTTGAACAAAAGTGGAAATTTAGACCCCGACACTGTGGCACATGCCTTTAATCCCAGCTACTTGGGAAGCTGAGGCAGAAGAATCCAAATTCCAGCCCTGCTAGGACAGTTTAGCAAGACACTGTCTCAAAAAATAAAAAGGGGTGGGAGTGTACATCAGTGGTAGAGCACTTGCCTAGCGTGCACAAGGTACTGGATCCAATCTCCAATACTCCAGGTAGTTCAAGCCACCAGGATTTCAGATATGTAAAACTAAATCACGGGTACTTGAGGTATTGTTAAGTAACCATTTCAAGGAGCTAAATGGTTGCCCAGCAACCCTGAGATCGAAAGCAAAGAATCTAAATAGTACACCAGACTGTTAAATGCATAAAAGGAGCGCAAGGTTAGCATGTGCAAGGCACTGTATTCAATCTTCAGCACCAAAAATAAAAAGGAAACATGCCAAAATGTATTTATGGCAAAAGTAGAAACAAATATAGAAAATAAGTAAAATTTCTGTTGAATCCAAATCCTACATTTTAGGTAGGTAAAACTCCAGCTCAGGTGTAATTTTTAATTTTTTTTTTTTTTGTCGTCCTGGGGACCAACTCAGACCTGCTGCGCAAGCGCTACACCGCTGAGCTATGCTATTATAACCCCAGCCAGGGATCAAGTGTTCGCATCTACAGCTCGGCCAAGGGTAGTTTTCAACCAGTCTTCAGAATATTTCGGGAGTGAGGCGATGGAAAACAGCCGTAAGGTATCTGATTAACCAAATCCTCCCCAAAGAAGCTCTCCTCCGACCTGTGAGAGTCTCAACGTAATAGGTCCCACTAGCGGCCTCCTCCGCGTCAGGCCTTAGAACGGGCGACTGCGCTCGTGGTGGCTAGGCAACGGCCCGCGCCTTCTTCCCTGTGTTGGCCCCGCCTCTTGGGGCGCTTCCGCCACTGCGCGCCTTAGAACTCCCCCTTTCATTGGCTAACGTCACGCTGGGGATGGGCGGGGCAAAGGCGACAGGCAGTGCTGTCACTTCCGTCTCGGGTGCGCGCGGGTTGATTCGTCCTTCTTCGGCCGCGGAACCTCGCAGCTCGGAAATGGCGGGTAAGTTCCCGGGAAAAGTTTACCAAGGCGAGGAGGCTGGCAGATATGGGAAAGAACGCGGAGACGGCGGTGACAGTGCCCTCCTGGAACTTTCGGGCTCCCGCCTGGGTTCCAGAAGGCCTGCTTTGGCCGGGGAGCGTGAAACTCTGTGTCTAGCCGCTGGTCGCCGCGGTCCGCACCCCCGCCCCCATCTGCTCGGGGTTCTGCGCAGACTGGGAACGACCCGACCCCTGCCGAGGGCCGGGAGCCGAGGCAGAGCGTCTCGGTTTGGGTTTGGAAAGACACCTTGGGCCTGCTTTTCTTCCTGTTACTTTGGCTACCTCAGTTCTACCACATCTGGACCTGTCCGTCGTCCCCCCCCCCCCCCCCGCCTGCTGAATTTAAAGCTCACATTCTCCTCCAGGTCTCTGTCCACTGTCCACCGCAGACAACTTCGGAGCTGGCTCTTTGCAGCAGCCTCGGCCTGCGCTAGGACGGGATCTTGAGAGTCTGGAACTGTCTTGATCTCTTAACACTTTAGGGTTTCTAAAGGTTCCTAGGTGTCCTGTGAAAAAGACGACATTCGCGCACCTTTCCTTCATCTAAACTTCTCTTTTAGAGGACTTCTTAATATTCTGTTGTGTTCTACTTCGCGCTCTTTATTATCTTCAGCTTACAGCGTTTAATAACTTAAAACTGCTGTTATTTTGTACTTGTATTGAGACTGTTTTAATGTGCTTATTTTTTTCAAATTACATCTTTTGAAGTGATTGGATAGTTTCTTTTAATCATCCCCCCCCATGCCTTCGTAGTACTGTCACTGCACGTTAAACATTTCATTTTTATAAGTATGCTGGATAGATGAGCTATAATAGCACAACATCTACAGATGTTAAAGGAAGAAATGTTCTGTCAGAGACCTTGGGGTGTGCTGGTACCACAAAAGAAGGGAACGTACGTACTATATGTACATATTTCTAAAAATTACATCAAAATTCATATTATAGCTCCACCACTTAGTAGTTGGGTGTCTTTCGATTTATTTATTTATTTTTGTGGCCTCTTGGTTTGGGGGCTCAAACCCAGGGCCTCCACACTGAGCCACATCCCCAGACTTTAAAAAAATTTTTTTATGTTGAGACAGGATCTTACTAAGTCTTCCAGCCTTAGCTCAAACTTGTATCCTCCTCCTTCAGCCTCCCAGAGTACTGGAATTACAGGCATGCACCACCATACCATGCTACCTGCAGTTTTGTTAAGTAGTTATTTTATCAACTCAGTTTCATATTTAAAACCTCAGGTTTAGGAAGAAATGTGGTGGAGCCATGCCCTGTGTTCAGTCCCCAGTAAAAAAGAAAAAAAAAACAAAACAAAACCCACAAAACTGTGGGGATTAAGTTAATATATGATTTCACAGGGGCCGGGGATTTAGCTCAGTGGTTTCCCCCCTTGCTG
>NW_004624787.1:9344848-9355672 GCF_000247695.1 Heterocephalus glaber
ATATATACGTGTATATATATACACGTATATATATATGATTTCACATACAGTTAGATTGTGTTGCTTAGGTTATACGTAAATTCCTTTGAGTAGGTTCTATAATGTTTATTTTGTAGATTAGGGCCAGAGAGTTTTAGTAATGTGCTAGTAATGTGCTTTCAGTAATGTGCTTAATAAATTCTAGTTCACAGAATAAGTAAGTAATGGTGAAGCCAGGAAAGCCTGGATTTGAATCCAGGAATTGTTTCCAAATCAATTAATCTATACTGTCTCAGACCTTACTGTTTTCTGTGTGTTTTAGCTACTTTTTGAAGTTTATGGCTTGTGTTCCTTTTCTACGTTCTGCTCATGAGGTGTGTGTCTTTTGTTTTTTGTTTTTTGAGATGAGATTTTGCTATATTGGCCAGGCTGGTCTAGAACTCATGGGCTGAAGTAAACCCCAACCCCCACCCCAGCCTCCTGAGTAGCTGAACTACAGGCCTATGACACCACTCCCAGCTGACCTTTTCCCTTAGTTTTTATGGTCATTTTGTCAGGAGATTTATTGTCATTTACCTGGAAGTGTCCTCTTGATAATGGTTTGTTCTGGTGTTACATGTTATATATATTGATAGATATCTACTATGTAATAAAACCATTTGGTTGTTTTAGTGGCCCAGATTTATGACTATGCATACATGGTAAAAAAAAAAAGTTTTTTTAATACACCAGAAAGCGTTTTCCTTCTTGCCCCTGTCCCTATTCTTCTCTTATCCTAACTAACCATGGTTACCAGTTATTCTTGTATTCTTTTTGAGGTAATCTATACATACGTTATCAGTTTTGGGGGTTTTTTTGGTACCAGGGATCGAACTCAGGACCTCACGCTTGCAAGGCAAGTAGCGGCATCACTGAGCTAAATTCCCAGCTCCATTATCAGTTTGTTTGTTTGTTTGTTTTTGGTACCAGGGATCAAACTTGGGACCTTGCTCTTTCGAGGCGTGCCGCAAAACCACTGAGCTAAATCCCTGGCCCTTTTTTTTTTAATAGCTATTTTACATCTCTCTGGGTAGAATTTGCCCAGTAATTAGAAATGAAGTGCTGTTGTAATTATGGAAGAACATTCTTGGTTTCTTATATCTGATAATAGAAAAAGTGACATCCTTTAGTGTTATTTTTTCATTTTAAAAATTATTTTTCATTTTCATTTTTTGGTACTGGGGATTGAACCCAGGGCCTCATGCATGCTAAGCACATGCTGTACTACTGAGCTACATCTTCAGCCCTATATTTCTCTTTCTTTTTGGTACCAGGGATCGAACTTGGGTCCTTGCGCTTGCGCAAAAGGCAGCGGAAACCACTGAGCTAAATCCCTGGCCCCCTATATTTCTTTTTTAAAGGGCTACTTAGGTGTATAAATCGTAGCAAGTAATTTGTGTCAGTATTAAATGTTTGACAACTCAGTAGTATATTAATTTTCATGCTTGTTTGTGTAAAGCATTCCTAGTCCATAAACTTCAAAGTTGTTTTTTGAATTCATTTACTGAGAAGTATGTAGAGAATGACTTTACTTTTATCTGTGGGCACATTTAAATTGTTCCACTTCTAGTAAGAACCTTACTTGTAGCTGGGCATGATGGCACACACCTGTAATGCCAGGACTCTGGGAGCCTAAGGCAGGAGGATTGCAAGTCAAGCCCAGCCCAGCAACAGCGAATTAGTGAGACCCTGTCTCAAAATGAAAACTAAAAAAAGGCTGGGGATGTAGTTCTGTTGGAAGGCCCTGGGTTAAATTCTCAGTACCACCAAAAAAACCCCAAAACAAAAACACTACTTGTTTTTATTTTTTAAAAACACTACCTGTATGTTGCACTGTTTAAATCATTTACAACCAAACATTTAAAAAATCTTTTCTCTTAGGATTTGGTGCTATGGAGAAATTTTTGGTAGAATATAAGAGTGCAGTAGAGAAGAAACTGGCAGAGTACAAATGTAACACCAACACAGCAATTGAACTAAAATTAGGTATGTATGCTATTTCTAAGTGATAATATGTGTGTATACTATGTTCATAAATCTTTTAAAATGTTAAGTAGAATTTTACATAAAAAGTTATTTTTGTAAATACAGTTTTCTGCATTCATCGAACACATTCAGATTTTATGCTGTCTTGATTTATGTCACAGAGTAGGTAGATATTTGAGAGATGGCAGAGTTTAACATGTTGGGAAAATGTGGCAAAAAGTCAAGTATTTGTGATCTTAGCTTCTTAAAAATATTTACCTTTACTTTTTTTGTATTTGGACAGAAATTTGAAAAAATTTTTTCCACATTTTTTTTATTAGTGGATATTGCTTCTGTAGATGAATAGGTTTCAGTTTGGCAGATTTGTGCATGCACATAACAAACTGATCACTTTCACTCCCCCATCACCTCCCTTGTCCTGCCCTCCCCACTAGTTTCACATCGTGGGAGGGTTCAATGAATGTAA
Source organism: Heterocephalus glaber (assembly GCF_000247695.1). The sequence continues at coordinate 9,347,319 of NW_004624787.1, forward strand.
CACTTTCTTTCCTTTTTTTTTTTTTTTTTGGTACCGGGGATTGAACTTGGGACCTTGCGCTTATGAGGGGGTGGAACCACTGAGCTAAATCTCCGGCCCATGTAACACATTTTGATCATATCCACCCCCACCCCACCCCCTGTTATGCCCTTAAACCCCTTCATGCTCCCCCTTATTCTTTTCCTCTTGTCTAATAAAAGTCTGCCATTTACTTTCTTGGCATCTTTTTTTAGATTACACACATTAGGGAGAATTTGTGATATTTATCTTTCTGTGTCTGGCTTATTTTATTTAACATGACAGTCTCAGGATCCATCCATTTTTATTCAAATGACAAAAGTTTGTTCTTTATGGCCAAATAATGTTCCTTTGTATATGCAAACCACATTTTATTTATCCATTCATCTGTTGATGGGCTCCTCGGTGGTTCCATATTTTGGCTGTTATGAATTGTGCTACAATAAACATGAGTGTGCAGGTATTCCTATATATGCTGTACTTTTACTTTTAAAAAGTATAGGCAAAAGCCTATAAAAGTAATAGACAATAACAAGTGTTGGTGAGGATATGGGATAAAAACTCATACAGTGCTGGTAGGAACATAAAATGATGAACCTACTTTAGAAAACAGTTTAGGAGATTTTTTAAAAAATTAAACATAGGCCCGGGGATTTAGCTCAGTGGTTCCAGCGGCTGCCTCACAAGCACAAGGTCCTGAGTTCAGTCCCCAGTACCAAAAAAACCCCCCAAAAACAAAAAAATTATACATAAATTAATTCTGTGAACTAGCACTTCCACTCCTAGGTATTTAGTTGTCCAAGAGAAATGAAAAAACTTATGTCTGTATAAAAACTTGTTTGTGAATATTCATACGAGCATTATTCACATTATTCACAGTAGTTAAAAAATGCAAACAGCCAAAAATTAGCTGGTAAATGGGTAGAGTATGGTATATATGATGGATTTTTTGGGGGGGCGCGGTGTACTGGGGATTAAATTTAGGCTCTTCATATTAGGCTACATCCTGACCTCTTTTTAAAATTTTAAGACAGTCTTGCTAAGTCACCTGGTTGGGCTCACACTTGTGATCCTTCTGCCTTAGCCTCCCAGAGTGCTGGGATTACAGGTGTGCACACCATGCCTGGCCAATGGTATACTATCTGACAATAAAAAAATGAAGTTCTGGGCTGGGGATTTAGCTCAGTGGTTCCACCACCTGTCCCGCAAGTACAAGGACCCGAGTTCGATCCCTGGTACAAAATAAAACCAAAAAAAATGAAGTTCTGATATCTGTCACAATTTGGATGAACCTCAGAAACAAGCTAAGTAAAAGGCAGACAACCACACTGCATTGTATGATTCTATTTGTATGAAGTGTTCAGAAAAGACAGATCCATAGAGACAAAGTAGAACAGTCATTCCCTGGAGCTGGAGCTAGGAACAGAGAATAACTACAAATAGGCAGGAAGTTTTTTGTGACGATAGAAATGTTTTAAAATAGATTGTGGCACAACTGAATGTTCTTTAATTGTATACTTAAGTGAAAAATATATGCTCATGAATCCTGGCTCTATTCCTTTCCATGTTTTGTTCTCTCATTTGTAAAGTGGAGTTAATAGTACTTCACAGTGGTTTTAAAGATTAAACATGAAGTTTAAATTAAACAGCTTGATTTATAGAAAATAGTACATGCTAGCTGATGTTATAGGAAACAGTGCAAACATAACAACAAAGGTGACAAAGAAGAGAACAATCTCCTGTATTCTCACTGCACAGAAAATACTGATCTAGATTTTCCTATGCATACATTAATTTATTTTCTAAAACTAGGAGTCTGTTGTACAGGCTGCTTTTCTGTAAGATTACAGTGTCTTGAATATTGTTCTTTATGATTGTATGTAGATCTATCTCTTGAATTATATGGATGACTATATCATAAGTATATCCTTTTGGAGATTTGTGGGGTTTTTTTTGCTATTAAAAATAATTTTTAATAATTTAATATCCATTTACATACCTTTATCCCCTTGTGTTTTGACCGAATGTATAAGTAGAAACTGAAATGCTAGGACAGAGTTTTTCAACTTCAACACTATTGACATTTTGGGTTGCATTTTTTTTGTTGTAGGGGGCTATTCTATGCATTGTATGATGCTTAACATCCTATTTCTAGTCTCTACTCAATTAGATACTAGTAACTCTTTATATATATATTGGCAGTACTGGGGATTGAACCTAGGACCTTTGCACTGAACTATATCCATAACCCTCCCTCTCCTTTTTATTTTGAGACAAAATCTTGCTAATTGTCCAAGCTGGACTATTAACTTGTGATCTTCTTGCCTCAGGACCCCCACCCCCACCCTGCACATGCTGGGATTGTAGTTATACACCACACCACTATGCATCCCAGTCTGCTTTGAATTTGTGATCATCGTGTCTCAGCATCCTGTCAGGATTACAGGCGTGTGCCACCATTTTACCAATTTTTAAGTACAGTTAGGTGGTGAAACAATGTGCTACCATCACTAGTTCACCAGTATTTCTAAAACTTTTTTTTTTTGGTACCGGGGATCGAATTCAGGTCCTTGCGCTTGCACAGCAAGGCAGCAAAACCACTGAGCTAAATCCCTGGCCCAATATTTCTAAAACTTTATCACTCCAAATAGAAAGTCTACCAGATAAGCAACAACTCCCCATCTGCCAACCTCTGGTATTCTTCAGATTTGAACTGGGGCTTGTATTTGTTTGTGGTGTCTGTTTTGGCTTCCTCAGACTGAAAGATTTATGTCTTTTCTTGACTTTCATGACCTTGACACTTTTAAAGATTATAGCCAAATTATTTTATATCATGTCCCTTACTTTGGGATTGTGTGATGTTTGCTTATTGTTTATTTTAGGTCATGTATCTTTTATAAGAATATTCCAAAAGTGGTGCTCTGATTTCATTGCACCATATCAGTTTTTCATCTAATGTCCATCTTTTATTTCCTATTTTATTTAATGGATTGTAACCTGTTCCTGTCACTCATTTGGTTCTCAAATTGTCACTGATTTAGCCAATGGGAACCCATTTCAGGGTGATTTCTTGCATCTTTTACATGTTTCTCTATTTGATTATTTCTTTGATTGTCTTGGAACTAGACAATTATTATCTCTGCCTAAACTCTAGAATCAATCATTTTTCTATGGAGCTTTGGTTTCTTTTAGTGCAAAGTGATATTTTGCAGCTAAAGTCTGGGTGCTAGGTGAGCTCATTGCCATTAATGTTACTTCTTATATTAATGAGAGCAGGCCATTTTAATAGAGCTTTGTTTTATCCCATTCAGTCCTTACTCCTGGCATGGTGATTACTGTTCTAATTTTCTTCATGAATATTAGTTTTGCTTATTCTAGGACTCTTTTTCTTTCTTTTCTTCTTTTCTTTTCTTTTCTTTCTTTTCTTTTCCTTCCTGTCTGTCAGTCTGTCTGTCTTTCTTTCTTTCTTTTGGTGCTGGGAGTTGAACACATACCTGATAACTACATGATTTATCCTTAACCTACGCCCCAACTGTGTTCTAAAAGTTTTAATATGTTTTATGATTGAGCAGAATGTTCTTTTGATGATATAATATTATTAACTATCAATTTGTTTCTTTTTAATTATATCTTCAGTTTCATTCGCTGATATTGGTTTATTTAGAATTATATCTTCTTGATTCAGTTTTGGTAATCTAGGAATCTGTCCATTCTGTATTTTTCATCTTATTAGAATACAGGTTCTCGAAGTAGGTATTGATGATCCTGTGCATTTCTGCAGGATCTGTCATGATTTCACCCATTTCATTCCTAATTGTATGGATTTGAGTCTTTCCTTTTTTTGATAAGATTGGCTAAGGGTTTATCAATTTTATTTAATCTTTCAAAGAACAACTGCCTGGGGATTTTTAGCTCAGTGGTTTCGCTGCCTGCTGTGTAAGTGCAAGGACCGGAGTTTGATCCCCAGTACCAAAAAAAAAAAAAAAAAATCAAAGAACCACCTCTATGACTCACTGATTCTTTGTATTGTTGTTTCAGTCTCCATTGCATTAATTTCTGCTCTGATTTTTATAATTTCCTCCCTTGTACAAATTTTGAGCTTGATTTGCTCTTTTTCTAGAAGCGTGAGGTTCATCATTAGGTTGTTTATTTGAGCCTGCTCTGTTTTCCTGATAGGAGTATTCACCACCATAAATTTCCTCATAGAGCTGCTTTCATTGCATCCCATAAGTTCTGGTATGTTACATTGGCATTATCTTTTTTTTTTTTTTTTTTTTGGTACTGGGGATCAAACTCTGGACCTTGCGCTTGTGAGGCAGGTGGTGGAACCACTGAGCTAAACCTCTGGCCCCTTTTTTTGACTCTTAATCAGTCTTGGCTTGAAATCAACTTTGTCTGCAAATGGAATAGCTACCACTGCTTTTTTCCAGGTTCCTGTCACATGGAATATTGTTTTCCATCCTTGACTTTCAGTCTGTGAATTTGTTTTTGAATTAAATGTGTGTTTTGTATGCAGTATATTGTTGGATCCTGCTTCTTAATCCATTCTGCCAGTCTCTTTCTTTTGACTGGTGAATTGAGACCATTAATATTGATGGTTATAACTGATAATATATTGTCTTATCTCTGTCATGTTATTTTCCTGTATTTGGCTTCTTTCTTTCCTTTTCTGTTTAATTTCTTGTCTTGCCCAGTGAATTCATTCTGTTGGGGTTCATGGAGTTGTAATCCTTGTTGTCTCTTTCTAGAAAACACTTTGGAGTGCTGGTTTGGAGGTCATGAGTTTCTTCAGATGTTCTTTGTCATGGAAGTATCTTAATTTCTCCATCAATTTTGAAAGGTAGTTTTGCAGGGTAAATCAGTTTGGGTTGAGGTTGTTTTCCTTTAGGCCTTGAAATACTTCACTCTAAGCTCTCCTTGATTTGAAGGTTTGTGTTGAGAAGTCTTTTGTGATTCTGATGGGCTTTCCTTTGGAGGTGATTTATTTCTTTTCTCTAACAGCTTTGAATATTCTGTCCTTGTGTTGAATTTTTGGAATCTTGACTATTATATATCTTGGTGTGGGGTTTTTTTTATCATGGCTAATTGGAGTTCTATATTAACTGTATGTCGGATTCTTTTTTCTGTTTGGGAAGTTTTTCTGCCATTACTTCTTGTGAATAGGTTTCTTATGTCATTTGTGGTAACTCCTGCTTTTTCATCGACTCTTTTCAGTCTTATATTATTCTTCTTTGCATCATCTAGCAGCTGCTTGATTGATTTCTTGAGGTTCTTTGCTGTTTTTAAGAAATCTTTCTTTTTATGATCACTAACTGCAATCTTGTCTTCTATATCTGATATTCCGTCCTCACTGGCTCATTCTGCTGCGTATTCTTTCAGTGGAGTTTTTAATCTCCTGGATATCTGTTTGAATCTGTTTCATGGATTCTGTATCTGCTCTAGAGTCACTAAGCATGTCTTTCATTCTGATCACCATCTCTGTAGTTATCTGAGAAATTATTTCTGCTTTGATTTTTTTCTAGAGCCTTGTTCATCTGCTTTGTTACTTATACTGTTACCACTTCCGAGAGTCCAGGTGGGTGGCTTTCAGATTGTTCATCTCATTGCCCACTGGCTTTGCCTTTGATGAGCTGGAAGTCCGGGGGGGGGGGGTTGCATCTTGTTTAGGTGACTTCTCATTTTCTTTTTCTTTTTTTTTTCAAGTTTTAATTCCTATGTTGATGCTTGTAAATTGCTTATGACATGTAGCTTTATTGCCAGTGTTCAGAACCCTTAGGAAATGACTGCTTCTCAGAGTTGTCTTCCAGGTGTAGTTGGCTTTTGGGTTTTCAATCTCTTGCAAGATCCTACCTCTTCAATTTATTGGGAATGAGAAGTTTCTGCCTACTTGGCCCAGCTGCTGGTTCTATGGCACTGGCCTATAGTTGTTGTTTTTTTTAAGACTTTTAGGCTCTTCCAGTCTTGGTATACCAAGAAGAATAACTGTTTAGCACAATTATGTCACCTTGTCTAAAGTAGTACAGTCAGCCATAACAATAGCATCAAATACAGGCTAGAAAATGACAGACTGTGGTAACTTAATTTGCCACTTTTAACCATATGAACTAGATTTGTGGTTATATAACAAAATCAAAACCGAACCAGCAAATTGTATTTAATAGATAAGTCCTTGATATGGCAATTTTTACCCTTATGGGAGAAGATTTAAAAGAGATGCGGTTGGGTGGGGGGAGAAGTAGAGAAATAGAAGAGGAAGAGATTAGAAGGCTGGAGGACCAAGGAAGATCATACAGACTTTGGGAAACTGGTGAAGAAGACAAGAGGGAAAGAGAAAGCAAGAAATAAGAACAGAACAACAGTAACAAAAAAATGAGAAACTATGTTCAAACAATCAAGAAAAAACAAGAATCAGAAAAGAGGAAAAAAGAAAAGGAAAAGAAGGAAAAAAAGTCTAATTCAAGGTGTGTTTCTATTGTCACTGGTAGACAAAAGTCTAGAACTGAATTGATTAATCCCAGCAAGCCAGCTGTAGTTTTACGGTATGGTAGTGGATAATCCCATCTGGCTTGAAGCTTTAGTTTCACTGAAGATCAAACTGGTTTCTAGCTGTAAGGTTGGAACTGGATTTTTTGAGTCTGCAACAGTCCATGTGCCTCCTTCTAGCTTGAACTCAGCTCCCTGATCTCCCGCTGACTTGAACTCAGCACCCTCACTGAGATATTGGGAGCCACTAGATAGAGTTGGCTCATAGTTGTTCTGAGTTCTGAGCTCAGTTGGCTCCTCTCCAAGATGGCTACTGGCCAACACCCTCTCCTGTGTGATGTCTGAACCCGAATAACTTACCAGCCACTGTGGTCTGCTGTATCCAATGTTCTGTCCAACTGATGTGTTTCTCCATGGAGGCCTCTGTGGTCGCCAGTAGTTACTGTGGGTCTGCAGGCTTGACCTGCTGTTCCCATGCCGTGAGTTCAGGCTCTGGGAGAAAGCGCTTCTGATCTCCCTCTTTATTAAAATGGCTCTCTTTGCTTTTCCTGTGAACTTCAGTTCTTGCTTTAGATTCTTCCTGGGTCCCTTAGACCCACTTCCCTCCTACTCCTCTTCATACTGCTCTATTCAGTTTGTTTCTGTTTATTGCAGAATATTATTCCATTATTAGAAACACCATTATTCACCAGTTAATAGATATTTGAGTTGTTTTTAGTTTTTGTGAGTAACAGCCAAAAATGTTCTTGTAGGAGTCTTCTGTGGATATACAAGTTTATTTTGGGTAAATTCTTAGGAGTGAATTTAGAGGGTCACAGGGTAGTTGTGTGTTTAACTTCATAAGATACTTGCCAGATTGATTTTTTCAAAGTACTTTTATACTCCCACCAACAATGTATTAGAATTCTGGTTACTCCACACCCTTGCAACATTTGGTGTTGTCAGTGTTTAAAATATGAGGCATCCTGGTAGATGTATAATGCTATTTTATGGTTTTAATTTGCCTTTCCCTGATGACTAATGTTATTAAACATTTTTTCTGTAATTATTAACCATTTGTATATCTGTCTTTGAATCTCCTTTTTAATTCTCTTTCTGTCTCTCTCCCTCCCCCTCTCCCAGTCTCTTCCCTTCTCTTCCCCTTTCCCTCTCACTCCTGCCCTCCTCTTTCCCTCCCCTTGGTCTTGCTTTCAAACTTAACATTTTCTGACTTTATGAGTATTGGAAATCCTTGTGTTGTAGAAGCAAAGCAAAGCCTTGTAAATCCTTATAGAGGAGGGCCAGGGATTTAGCTCAGCGGCACCATGCCTGCCTTGCAAGCGCAAGGTCCCGAGTTCAATCCCCGGTACCACCCCACCCCCGCAAAATCCTTATAGGGGAAAATCCAGCCTTTTGCTGCAGGGTAGCCATTTATGAAAAGGAGAGTTGGAATGAATGTGTCTGATTCAGGAGACTCAGCACACAACCAAGTATAGGCATCTATAATTGCCATGACTTTCCACTATCCTGTCTTGCTCTGCCTTCTATTTTTTTTTTTTTTGTATATCCTTTTATTGGTACATTTTAGGTGGACAACATAATGACGTTCATCACTGGAGATACGCACCTTTACATACTCTCTTGGTTCTTATTTTTTCCCTCTTCCTCTACCATCTTCAACCCCTCCATCCCTCTCTATTTAAAAAGACTTTGTTTCCTTTTTTCATTTTCTCATATTCCATTCCCTTCTTTCCTTTCCCTTACCCCTCCAACTTCCCCTTCCCCTTTGCCTCTTTTCTTCCTATTTCACATTATCTATTATACCTTTTAGTCCTTATTTACACTTTCAGTTTCTCACACTAGAGAAACTATTC